>JACEFZ010009035.1:67500-152500 GCA_014155875.1 Cepaea nemoralis | reverse complement strand
CTGTGTTTTTTCATGGCGGACTTTTGTGTTGGTATTCTGGTAGCGGCACTATGCATAGTATACTGTGCAGGCTGTTGGTTTGTGGAGACTCCTGTCTGCGCCACTTTTCACATTGGGCAGAGAGGAGCATTTTGTGTGATATTCACAGGTACAGGAACTGAGAATTATTGAGACCTTTGCCGTGAAGTTGGGACCGCGACTAAGTAACTATTCTAAGTTTTGTGACTTCTGCATATTTCCTGGTGCAATGAAAGGTCCTCAAGCCTTCTATATTCTTCTTCTTCTTCTTTTCGTTCATCCGGAGTGTTTTTTCAGATGTGATTGCGGTGTGCGTTAGGCACCCTTGGGTTGAAAACCCTTAGGTCACACATCCGGCTTTCGCGTGCATTTTTGACCAGGTTAGCAATCCTGGGAGACTCTCACTTTTGTGGTACCGTCCACATCCCAGCTGGTCAAGTTCGAACAGTCGAGGACTTCGGTCATCCCTCAAGAGAAGGAAGGCACAGTCCATAGCATTTTCCGCCATCCTAGGTTGCTTCCATAGTTGCAGGGCCGACACATAGCGCCCTGATACTGGGCTCACCGAGGGAATGGTCACGTCATGCTCATGGCTGCTTTAATTCCTCACTTCAATATATTGGGCTTTTCGTTCGCCCCGGGCCGTTCCCGCACAAACCAGACAGGTCTGCAGAAGGTATTCACTCAGCGAGTTTTCGCACATGTGCTTGTCGTTGCGCCCGTCAGAGCTGTTCCAGGCACGACAGACATTCGGAAAACTACCTAGTCAGAGCTGTTCCGAACAAGAGCGGCATTCGGAAACTAGGTAGTCAGAGCTGTTCCTAGCACGGGAGCATTCGGACGAGACATTTCACTCGGACCGTAAATGCGTAGTGTCAATGTTTAGTTTGCCACCCGTAGGACGACACTTCCGACTTCCCGGCGGGGCATTTTTTAGTGAGGTTAGCCTTCCCGGTTTCGAGACACGTTAGACTTTTTAATGTCACCCAAATCTCAGCTGGTCAAGATAGAACGATCAACGATGTCGTGGTCTGCCCTCAAGGGAAGGCGGGGGAGACCAGGGGATTTATCCGCTATCCAAGGGGGCTTCCCAATTCAGAGCCGGCACATATGCTCTGAGACTGGGCTCACCCAAGGAGTTTCCACGTCCTGCTCATGGCTGCTTTATTTTCCCCACTTCCATGTGTTGGGCATCCCACTTGCCCTGATCGCTAATCACACACCAGGAGCGGTCAGACTGCGAGTGACATCCACTCGGTAAGCTTTGCTTGTGACTTCAGACACGCAATAGGTTCGCTCGCCGGCGTTCCATTTCGCGTTGATGAGACATTCTTCCATTTTGTCTACACTCTCTATGAGTTAGATACAGACAGTTTCCGTAAAACCCCTTTGACTGGGGCACTTTTCTGACTTTTTTGTACTCGCTCACGAGGTAGGCTACATGTGCTCCCGGCTCAGCACCTTACCTTCGTGCAGCAGTGAACGGGAAACGGCCAGGCCCCTTCATCCGGGAATCTCTCATATCCCCCAGCTGAGAGCCTTCGAACATGTATCAGACCTGAGCATGTAGCTTGCTCAGTATCATGTTTCTATTTTCCGGTAGACGGGTATCGGCCTGGCTCTCAGATCCGAGGGTTTGTGGCTTAGAGGCGTTCAGCCACAGCCCTCGACAGGGAGCCTTAAGAGTTTTGTCCGGACCAAAAACGTCTGCCTTCGTGCACCTTTTAAACTTTTGACTGTTATCCTCAGTCTATACCTGCAGAGCAGCAGGTTGTGTCTCTCTTAGTCTGGTCCCTATCCCATAAGCTGTCCGATATGTAGTTTTTCATCCATCGGCAAGCAAATGGGGTCGATGGGACACGCAAGCTCCCCCACCACGTCAAGGTGGAGACACATCGGGGGAGCTTCTATATTCTTATTCTATCTGTGCTTATTCCATCCTCTGTCTTCATTGCTAGCTACAAAGTCGCCTAGCCCGAGTCAGAATAGGCGGGCAATAAGACAGATTCAACACTCTAGTTCTGGCAAAGACAGCATTCTACGAGATGAACGTTTAATCATGTTTCACTTCTGTCGTCACGTGTCTCAGGGAGAATTAAATTGACGGCCCAGCGCACGATGGGCGGCACTGGATAGTGGCATTCCATGTGATTGTACAATGTCTTTGATGTCGTCAATCCGTGTTCTTCTCTGGCGTTCTCTTGTTCTCGTAGCAGATCTTCTTTGGAAGAACATTTACTTTGTTTTAAGTCAATATCCTGTGTGTACTCGTATCAACTGCTGGATTTATGCCTGAATAATAAAGGATCAATTATTTCAATAATTACATTTGCATTCTTTATGGACGTCTTCCGAAAAGGGGGTTACAATATAATACAATAGGCTACATTGCACCTGGTTCACCCCATCCACCTCGGTCTATATCTACACATTAAATACCGCCCGTAGAACGCGTAGAGCTCCGGACATGACCGTAATGAGAATCTGAGAGCATACTCGAAATGTCTTCAGTGTGCTGCGATTTAAAAACCTTGACTGTAAAGACAAGAATCTTTCTGCACACCTGAAAGCTAACTAGACATATGGTGCTAAACCCATAGTTTTATAGACCACTCGGCACTGGGAGGGTGATGTGATCAGTATCTCACCTTTACAGAGAACCTTCTGCGTAATACGTTTTAAGTTTTCTATTTAGAAGAAAAAAAATATATATATATATATATACTATGATCAACCGGTATTCCATAGTTTTAGTGTCACACTTTACGACAGACTGGCTGTCCCGGGCAGGTATTGTAAAGCGTTCGCCATTCATGTGTCGCTACAACCCCCCATCCAACCCACCTGTATCCAGGTTTTCTCTAGAACTTAATTCCTCCCCCCTCCTTCTTTCATTCCCAGTCTTTCTAGCTCTACAACATCCTCCCCTCCCCCTCTTCTCCCCTGACAAGACAAACAGGACCTCTGTTCGTCCTCTGCGCCCCTTCTGGTGTTCCATTTTCGCCAGAAATCTGGGTTTACCTGAACCGGCTTGTTAAATAAATACACCGACCTGGTTGTATTTCAAGTCAATTGTCGTTGAGTGGCGGGCTGTATAAGTGATACCAGCCCCAAATTGTATATCTCACTGTTTTGTTTCCATCGGCTCTCGGAGTAACCTACTGTGTGAAGAACCAAATGACGCTGGTTGACATCTTCTGGGATTTGACCAAATTGGTATGCTATACTTTGTGCTGTTTTGTAGATGTTTTGTTTGTGTGTTCTCTGTTGGTTGTTTGTGTGTTCTCTGTTAAGAGTCTTTTTGTGTACGATAGTGGTTGAGATAGCGCCTACAGCTTAGGGTTTCGTGAACGCAGTTTCATGCCCCCCCCCCTCCCCCGACATACCTAGTCGAGAATTCGAAATCAGTAGCCAGCCATTTTGGAAGCAAATTGCTTTGCGTTGATTTCGATAATATGAATCACCATCCGTTTAGAGTTTAGTTACGTTTAGTTTAGTTTAGTTTAGTCGACGGATAAACATCACGGCACACGTGTGTAACCCATAATTGTTCCGTTCTACTCCTACCTCAAGCCTAAGCCGGAGATTCTCAGCTCAGCGCACGAACTCCGCAGCACCGGCGAGGATCCTGAAATACTTTGGGTACATTTTTAACTAGAAATTTTGCCCGGCCAGCGTCGTTAGGCTACTCTTTTTCTATTTCCAACTGCCAAAAGATTTTTTACGTGCGCAACAATACACACGGGCGTCCGATCTCACTGACCAGAGACCAGTTTAGAGTATGAGTAATGGGCTAAGAAACACCACTGCACTCAGGTCATTCTCACACGCGGGACGCAGGGGTGTTTCCAAGGCACCAGGGCCGGGTTACATACTGGCCAAGACCTATTGACGCGTCCTCGTCGAGCGTCCTCGGCACCAGGTCCCTTCGGGGTCCTGGCTAAAGTCAGTAGGATCGCCGATTCCTCCGAAGTCGGAGAGTTCCTGCCTGTACGGCGAGGGACCACCAGTCTGAACGCCAATAAGCCAGACATGGGATAACGGATACTCACGCAAACCTCAGGTCCTGTATGACATCACACTGATGTTGGACAACAGGATGCCTTCATCCGACATACAGGACTTCGCGTTGGAGCTCAAGCCAACGAACACAAGCAAGCAAGCAAGCATTCTCACACTCGCTCCGTCCCTTCGTTCAACATCCGTTCAGAAAGCATTGGCAAACTTCTGCTTCTTGTAGTCCACGCGTATAACTTTGGTGATCATGTTTGTCCTCATCACCCTGTCTCTTGTGACGCCAATGATTTCTGATACCGATGTTTCTCCATCCCATGTTGCCAAACATCTTGCATCGTCTCCCCGCCTACTGCCGTCAATTACAAACTACTGAACGTATAATTGCCTTGTAAGTCACAAACCACTAATTAAAGCTAGGGTAGAATGCAATGCCTTGTTTACCACATGCAACTAATTTTATTTTGTTTACCTCTTCAACTTCGTGGGGGTCTGGTTCAGGGTTCTTTCTTGTTCGTTCCCCGTTAAGGATTAAGGGTTAAGTATGTCCAGTTCTTGATAACTATCAAGCGACTTTCCGACTGGCATGAGTGATCGCTTCTCAACATCTTGACCCCCCTCATCCCCCTTACCCCCCCCCCATCCCCCTTACCCTCCCATCCCCATTACCTCCCACCCCCTTACCCTCCCCCATCCCCTTACCCCCCATCCACCTTAACCCCTCCCCCCGGGTTCTCATCTCCCGGCTCTGTAACGAGGGGGTTATGGACACAGTTCGTAATCCCGCATAGCACATTCGAAACACAGCTGCAGGCGATTTAGCAGCAGACCGTTTTGCACTGTTTATTTTTTTTATGAAGATAGTATGAGTGCCGGTCGTTCAGAAAGCAATGGCAAACTACTGAGCGTAAACTTGCCCAGATATCACAAACAGCCAAACAAAAATGCTGGGATTGACTGCAACGTCCTGTAAAGGACATGCAGCTGACTGTAACTTCATCTCCCAGTGGAGCATCGGTCCGCCAGCAAGTCATGGCAAGCCTCTCGTAGACTGGTTCACGGTTACTTGGACTCCGCGGCTACAGTTGTCTACGGGGAGACGTACCCAATCCCATGCCAACCTTCCTTAGTCGTCTCTTACGACATGCATGCGAGATTGTCATCCTTCTTTATGGACCCTGGTAACACACGGGGCGGATTACAAGATCCTTTTGAGAAACATGTTTTAGTAGGGATAAATACATTTGTGTTTTCCCGTTGCCTTCCGCCGATTTGTGATTTTGCTTTAAAATTGCAATAGCTTTTGTCTAAGAAGACAAGACCATAGAGGGCAGCAGAAAGAGGGGTAGAGGAATGGGGTGTTGCGAGGGAGAGAGAGAGAGAGGGGGGGGGGGGGTGGAGTAGCTCATGGTGCCTCTTGCCCGCTGATGGCCATGCGTAGGTGCTCTCTTAGTGAGCACGTGTGTGGTTTTAGGGTTAGTGAGCACTATGTGGTTTAGGGTTGGTGAGCACGTATGTGGTTGTAGGGTTGGTGAGGACGTATTTGGTGTAGGGTTGTTGAGGACGTATGTGGTTTAGAGTTGGTGAGCAGTATCTGGTGTAGGGTTAGTGAGCATATATGTGGTATATGATTAGTGAGCACGTATGTTGTTGTAGGATTAGTGAGCACGTATGTTGTTGTAGGATTAGTGAGCACGTATGTTGTTGTAGGATTAGTGAGCACGTATGTGGTGTGGGGTTAGTGAACATAGTTTCAAAATTCTCCTGACACACCTGTTTGAGGGTTCGAAATCAACCGCCGTCGAATTGGAAGCAGACCGCTTTGTGTTGATTTCGATGATATGAGGCGTCGTCTGTTCAGTAAGCAATTGCAAACTATAAAATTGTCTAGTAAATCACAAAACCGCCTAATACATAACTAGGGTTGATTGCGACGCGCTGTGAAGGACACAGAACTAACTTTAACATATTAACCCCTATTTCGAAATCAACACCATAAAGACTATGTTACCTCGGGGGCTTGACCGATCAGACACTCGGGTCAGACTGGAAATTATGCCTCGTCCGTTCGTTCGGTCTGGACAATAAACATATCATCATATGTAAGGCTATCCGTGCTCGGTGGACACGTCTGGCTGACCACCCAGGTAGACATAATCCTCTTCGTGTTTATTGCTCCCCTCCAGAGATTTATTAGTCATATGCCTATGTCTGTAAGTCATCTCATATCTCGCGCTTTTCCCGGCCTAAGCTTCGTTAATGTTTGCAGTGGCGTAACTGAAAGGGGGGCTGGAGATATTTTAATGAGAGCTTTCGGAGTTGGGGGTTTAGGCAGTGGTTCTGAAACTGAAGGTTCTGATTTGCACCTTGGACAGGACATTTGCCTTCAATACGCCGTTCTAACTCATTGATTTAAGTATTTATGTTCCAGGGAGAGATGGTTTTACGTCGTTTTATCTTAAGCAGATATTAGGTAACCTAAGGACTTAAATAAGTAAACTAAAAACTCAAGTACAGATAAGGACTCAAGTAAAGTAATGAACTAAAAAAAAGTAAGCTAATGACCTAAATAAATAAACTAATGACTTAAGTAAACTAATGAATCAATTAAACTAAGGTCCTAAATAAGAAAACTAAGGACTTAAGTAAACTAATGACTCAATTAAACTAAGGACCTAAATAAGTAAAGTAAGGACTTAAGTAAACTAATGACTCAATTAAACTAGGGTCCTAAATTTAAAAAATATTAACGACTTAAGTAAACTTATGACTCAGTTAAACTAAGGACCTAAATAAGAAAACTAAGGACTTAAGTAAATTTATGACTCAGTTAAGCTAAGTACCTAAATAAGTAAAGCCTCTTATGTGGGTAATTGAGGACTTATGTAGGTAAACTAATAACTGTTGTGACTAAATTAAGGACTGACGTAGTTCCAGTTCTTTGAAATGTATGGCCCAGTTCAACCATCGACTGTATCGATTTAGTTATAGTCAGGGCCCTTATGCTGTATCTCGTTCTTCTTCTTTCGTAAATGGAGCTGCTTATATCTGCTTCTAAGGGCTTATGTAAGTAAACTAATGGCTTATGTAAGTAAACTAAGGGCTTATGTAAGTAAACTAAGGGCTTATGTAAGTAAACTAAGGGCTTATGTAAGCAAACTAACGGCTTATTTCAGTAAACTACGTGCCTTAAAGCGCATCGAGCAAACAGTGCCAGACTCATGCATTTAAAGACCGACCGGCACTTGTGGGAAATAAGAGCGGCCTGTGTGCCACTCGACCAGCAAGTGCCCGTCAGTCTTTAAATGTACCCCGGGACCCATTTTGTAGGCTGGGTCGACCCGAATGTCTGACCGGAAGGACAGGATTTAGCCACCATACTAGCCCGACTGACTACCTTGTCGGAAAGCCAGGATTTAGCCACTATACTACCCAGGCTGCCCAAGAAACTTTTAATTTAAAGCAATAATTGTTAGTGCCTAAAGTAATTAAAACAAAATTATAGGATGTAACCATCCGCCCGTGACTCCGGGACCCTTTAGGGAAGAGAGGATTAGTATCGTAGTGTAACTTGTCATACGTGTCGTAAAAGGCGATTAAGGAGGGTTAGGCTTTGGGCTGGCTGGAAAATATTTAGCTGCGAAATTCAAGCGGCCATGCACACATCTAGAAATAAGGGGCTGTTTGAGATCATAGAGGCTTGGATGATTTGGGGTGAGTGGGTTGAGGGACTTTGATACCATGAGGAGACAGGCGATAGGGAGACAGGGCGATAGGGAGATAGGGCGATAGGGAGACAGGGCGATAGGGAGACATGGCGAGAGGGAGACAGGACGATAGGGAGACAGGCGATAGGGTGACAGGGCGATAGGGAGACAGGGCGATAGGGAGACATGGCGAGAGGGAGACAGGGCGATAGGGAGACAGGCGATAGGGAGACAGGCGATAGGGAGACAGGCGATAGGGAGACAGGGCGATAGGGAGGCAGGGCGATTGGGATACATGGCGAGAGGGAGACAGGGCGATAGGGAGACAGGGCGATAGAGAGACAGGGCGATAGGGAGACAGGATGATAGGGAGACAGGGCGAGAGGGAGACAGGGCGATAGGGAGACAGGGCGATATGGAGAGGGCGATAGGGAGACAGGGCGTTAGGGAGACAGGCGATAGGGAGATAGGGCGAGAGGGAGACAGGGCGAGAGGGAGACAGGACGAGAGGGAGACAGGGCGAGAGGGAGACAGGACGAGAGGGAGACAGGGCGAGAGGGAGACAGGGCGTTAGGGAGACAGGGCGAGAGGGAGACAAGGCGATAGGGAGACAAGGCGATAGGGAGACAGGGCGATAGGGAGACAAGGCGATAGGGAGACAGGGCGAGAGGGAGACATGGCGATAGGGAGACAGGACGAGAAGGAGACAGGACGAGAAGGAGACAGGGAGAGAGGGAGTGAGGATGAAAGAGAGACAGGACTAGAGGGAGACAGGGTGAGAGGGAGACAGGGCGAGAGGGAGAAAGGACGAGAGGGAGATAGGACGAGAAGGAGTTAGGATGAAAGTGAGACAGGGCGAGAGGGAGACAGGGTGAGAGGGAGACAGGGCAAGAGGAAGACAGGGCGAGAGGGAGACAGTGTGAGAGGGAGACAGGACGAGAGGGACACAGGACGAGAGGGAGACAGGACGAGAGGGAGACAGGGCGAGAGGGAGACAGGGAGAGGGGAAGACAGGGAGAGAGGGAGTGAGGATGAAAGGGAGACAGGACTAGAGGGAGACATGGAGAGAGGGAGACAGGGTGAGAGGGAGACAGGGCGAGAGGGAGACAGGACGAGAGGGAGATAGGACGAGAGGGAGTTAGGATGAAAGTGAGACAGGGCGAGAGGGAGACAGCGCGAGAGGAAGACAGGGCGAGAGGGAGACAGTGTGAGAGGGAGACAGGACGAGAGGGAGTAAGGATGAAAGTGAGACAGGGCGAGAGGGAGACAGTGTGAGAGGGAGACAGGCAGAGAGGGAGAAAGGTTGAAAGTGAGACAGGGCGAGAGGGAAACAGGGCGAGAGGGAGACTAAACGAAAGGAAGACAGAACGAAAGGGAGACAGAACGAAAGGGACACAGAACGAAAGGGACACAGATGGCATAACCAGCGGATTGCCTGATTGTTGGATTGTCGTGTCACGCATGAAGAGACGGTCAGTTTAACTCTGTAGTACGATGAGCTGAGGTACCAGTTTTCACAGCTCGGGAAAGTGGTTGCATCTACCGGAGTGAGGCCAGAAGAGAAGAGAAGAGCTCACCCGAAGACGAGCACTAGACGACAAACATTTTAATATAGAAACATACTGTGTGTGATTCAAAACGTTTTCCCGAAGTGAATTTAAATAGGGAAGACACCAACAATAGATAGTACGATTTATTGCCTGGCATATGTTCCCTGCATCTGGTCAAGTACATATTGCAGAAATCACTTGAAGGATTTGTTTTATTGTTTTAGTGTATGTTCAGTGATTTCAGCAAAATTTACCTGATCAGATGCAGCAACATATACCAGGTAATAAATCGTGCAAATCTGTGTCTTTGTTATTCCAATACTTTAAGCGCTGTGGCTTAGGTGCAGTAACGTGTTTCACAATTTCCAATCGTACCGAGTCCAAGGTTTGAAACCAGCTTCGAGCTATTTAGAAACAAGCCTCTTTGCGTTGATTTCAATGACATTAGGCGTCGGTCGTTTACAAAATAATGACAAACTACTTAACGTAAACGAATGCCTAGTAAATTACAAACAACCAAATTAAGTAATGTAGTTGACTGCGACATCCTGTAAAGGACAAGCAACTAACTTAAACTATAGGTGAACTATATTCTCAACACTGAAATTCCAGAGATTCGATATTATGATGATAAAGTGTTGATATCCACATCACAGAATGGTATAGAAAAACTAATAACCTCACCCCAAAAGATTAGTGAAAATCACAACTTATATCTTATCATAACGAAAACAAAGTTAATGCACACAGATAAAACTACTATGGAGAAAGAAATATATCTTAATGTGGGCCACATGGAAGAGAGGGACACAGGGAAGGGAGGGACACATGGAAGAGAGGGACACATAGAAGGGAGGGACCCCGGGAAGGGAGGGACACATGGAAGGGAGGGACACGTGGAAGGGAGGGACACATGGAAGGGAGGGACACGTGGAAGGGAGGGACACAAGAAAGGGAGGGACACATGGAAGAGAGGGACACAGGGAAGGAAAGAAAACAATGAAGGAAGGGACAGAGGGAAGGAAGGGATACAATAAAGGAAGGGACACATGGAAGGAAGGGACACATGGAAGGAAGGGACACACGGAAGGAAAGGACACATGGAAGGAAGGGACACAGGGAAGGGAGGGACACATGGAAGGGACACAATGAAGGAAGGGACACTATGAAGGAAGGGACACATGGAAGGAAGGGACACATGGAAGGGAGTACACAAGGAAGGAAGAGACACAATGAAGGAATTGACACAAGGAAGGGACATAATGAAGGAAGGGACACATGGAAGGAAGGGACAAAGGGAGGGAAGGCAATTAAACGGAGGACCACAAGGACACAATGAAGGACGGGACACATGGAATAAAGGTCACGAGGACACAGACAGATAGAGGGCCACATAATGTCTTAATGGATCAATCTGTCATCTCAAGGTTACAAGTCCCGCCCAGGTAAACTGAGATATAGGTGCCACCCCCCCCCCCCTTTTTCTCTCACCACACGCACACACGCGTCCACACATACGCACATGATACGCATATTCACACATGCGCACTGACACACACACCAGGACGAATGCATCCTGTAGCATGTCCTTACATAACACAACCTCAGCTGCCCGTTTTATTACAAGTGTTTCCAGGCTGGTATTTCGTCGCGTCCTCCTCCTCCCCCCCCCCCTCCCCATGAAATATGTCCCAGGGCTCCTAGATCAGCCCACCCTTAAATGAGGACCAGAAACTTTTCTAGGAAGTAAAAACAGCAGCTGTGGTTTTGACATCACCCATCGTGTGTTGTTTTTGTCTATAAACTTCTTGATCTTCCTTTTCCTCTTCTTCATATTCCTCTTCCTCTTCTTTCTTTTCCTCTTCTTCGTATTCCTTTCCCTCATTTTCTTCATCTTCTTCTTCTTCTTCATTTTTCCGCTTCTTCTTTATTCCCCTTCTTCCTCTTCTTCCTTTTTTACTTTCTCTTTTTCTTCCTTTTCCTCTTCCTCTTCTTCCTTTTCTCCTTCTTCTCCTCCTCTTCCTTTTCATCTTCATCTTCTTTCTTTTCCCCTACTTTATTTTCATTTTCTTCCTTTTCTTCTTCCTCTTCTTCCTTTTCCTCTTATTTATCTCTTTCCTCTTCTTCTTCATCCCCATCTTTCGACCCCCCACCTCGTTAACTGTTGGCAACCAGGCTACTCACGTTACTACAAAACACCCAAGATGGTCCGTGTGTCCAACATCCTAGACATGTCTTTCTGACAGGATCTTGGTTGGTGCTATATCTATTTAGCATTCTCCCGTTGCCATAGAAAATATGCCTGCTGTTAATTTCTGAATGTTATTTTTCTGTGCCCTTCCATTACTTTTAGATATTATAATAGAGACTGCAAAACTTACTTTCTTTGAATATCAAGAAAACAGAAACAGTAATTGTATCGAAGGAAATGAAATAACACCTATTTTTGAGATAATAAATGGAGGGGAAATTGCCTAACCACGTTGACCAATTTAAATACGTGGAGCAATTATAAAGTCAGATGGAAGACGCATGACAGAGTTTAAGAGCAGAAGAGGGCAAGCAAAAGCTGCATTTCATATACATGGTGTATGCAATAAATCACAATCACAGAATGTAAGAGTGCTTAAATGTTTTATGGAATATGTTTTGCTGTATGGCAGCCAATCCTGGAACATTAATGAACACATTAGGAAGAGCTTGGAAGCAACAGAGATGTGGATCCTGAGACGAATATTGCGAATACCTTGGACTGCCAGAATAACTAGCGATTGTCTTAAAGAGATTAATAACAAGAAACATAATACAACATTAAGAAAGAGACAAACATAATTATGTGGTCGAGTGATGAGAAGAGAGGCATTGGAAAACATCGTGACAACAGGAAAGATCAGTGGGAAGAGGCAGGCAGATCAAGAGAAATGATGCTGGATGGACTGAGGCGGTGGCATGGAGGAATATCATCAACAGAGTTGAACAAGAACACCAAGGACAGAGATTTGTGGGGACATGCCTATGCTAGCTACGGCACATGATTATCATCATCATCATCATCATCATCATCATCATCATCATCTTCCACTTCTGCCGTCAAGCGTCGTGGGGAGGAATAATTTGCGCTCCAGCGCCCGATGGGCGGCACCGGATAGTGTCATTCCGTGTGATTGTACAATGTCTTTGATGTCGTAAATCAATTTTCTTTTTGGACATCCTCTTGCTCTCGTCGCAGATGATCTTTGATGTAAGGCCAGTGATGGTAGTTGTTGGTGTTGCATTCTAACGACATGGCCAAACCACTTGATCTTCTGTCTTTCAATAAATGTGGCACAAGGTGTTGATCCCTCTGTCTTTCTGATAACAGACATAAAAAGATTGGTAGCATAAGAAACAGAAGCTTGTGGAAAGACATGATCACCAACCCCACACGGCATGGACTATAAGACTGGCAGCACACGAGACAGAAGCTTGTGGAAAGACATGATCACCAACCCCACGCATTTCTTACTCGGTCTCCGATTGTTAAGTTGGCAGCTCTCCTCTGGCATCTCATCGCGCAGGTGTTGATTTTGCGAAAGAGTGATTAGGATAAAGTCCAGGTTTGAGATTGGTAGCTTAGGGTTGGTGTGAATATGCTGTTTATTATCTGTCGTTTTGCGGACGTGGATATATTTGGATATGATGATCGGTTCCATTAAACAGTGTTAAGGAGGGTTGTGTACTATCATCCGATGTGTGTCATTTTTACAATGAAATAAAGAGATCCTTAGAAGAGATGCTAGAAATAGCTGTTGGTAGGCAATGTGTACACAGCCTGCGTTATGCTGATGATGTGCTTTTGGTCGCTGAAAATGAAACTCATTTACTAGAAATATTAGGTATAACTGCAATATAATGTCAGAAACTTCACATAAATAATAGAGAAACAGAAGTAATGGTGATTACAAAGAAAAATATATACCGAAGTGCATCATCAAAGTGAATTGAATCAAACTAAAACAATTTAATGTATTAAAATATGTGGGAACTGTAATTACAGATGGATGCTGTATTAAGGAAGATAAATATAGAATAGCCCAAACAAACAGAATTTCACAACATGAAGAATATTATCTGCAATGCATCTTTGTTAGTTGTGGTGAGTCAAGAATTGAGAGCTATATCGTCAATTTTCATGTGCGGAAGTGAATCATGGACAATTAGCAGACAAGCGAGGTATTAATGTGGAAGCTGCAGAGATGTGGTTTTACAGAATGGTGATAAGACAGTGGGCCGATAGAAGCATCGATGAAGGAATATTCTAGAAGTTAGCTAGAACTGGTTACTCGCATTAGAAGGAGGGAGTCGACATTCTTTGGGCATGTTATGAGAAGAGGAAAGCTGTAGTATATCGTCACAACAGGAAAATTGGAGGGGATTAGAGGCATTGGAAGAAAGAGATGATGCTGGACTGTTTGACATCATAGCATGGAGGAACGTGGGTATCCGAAGCAAGTGGCAGCATTAGAGACAGAAGGCTGTGGACAGACATGATCACCAACCCCACACGTCATGGACTATAAGACGACGAAGACTAGTAACAAATTCAACTTTTCCAAATAACGCCATAACGAGAGTTATCACCACCCCGCCTACACTTCTCGGCAGCAACAACTACCAACCACGACAACCGCAGAGACACGCCTACCAGCTCAAACAGTTTTGTACTCTCTGAACTCTGCGGACAGATAAAGCCGGTTGAATCAGCTTCCGCCAGCGCCCTACTGTGTTGGCGCACTTTCAACGTTTTTTATTGGCTCGTATTGACGTGTTTGCCTGACAAAGTAATTTCATGACATCTACGACCTCGGTTACCTCTAGTGTATTGCTGCCTGGCGTGGGTGATCATGTATCTCACTTAAGTCGGTTTCTGGTCCTTTGTCTCCAGTGAAGTGTCGATTTATTCCTAAATAATATATTGTTTTGCGCTTCTGGAGGTAGAATAAAGAAGTATGGATTAGAGGATGCAGTAAACAACATAAAAATTGAAAGCTATAAGCTATTGAAAGCAACCGGGATTTGAACCTGCCACCTCCAAATGACGATAGCGCCTCGATGCAGGAACAAGTGTACTTCGATGCATGACCAACTAGACACCCCTGATTGATGTCTTTACTGTGTGTTACGCTCCTGTGGCTTAAGGTGTACGCGGATTCATAACTCCGTCGTACCGAACGATGGTTCGAAAGAAACGTGCTGAAGATTTGGACTCAGACTGCCTTGTGTTGATTTCGATTATATCTTCTCCTTTCTTCTTCTTCTGCGTTCATCCGGAGTCTTTTTTTCGGATGTCATTGCTGTTGTGCCTGTTTACAGAGGAGCTGCGATACTGCGCCTTTAGGCCGACACATCCGACTTCTGCGGGCGTTCTGTTGACCGGGTTAACCTTCCCGGGGATTTCGATTATATGAGGCGCCGGTGGTTTAGAAAGCAGTGAACATCTGAACATTGTTCGAATAAATCACACATAGCCAATAAATGCTAGGGGGTGACTGTGACATCGTGCAAAATACATGCAACCAACATTAACTGTATGAATCACTTATTGTTTTCATGTATTGTGAAACATCGTGACAACTAGAAAGTTCAGTAGCGAAAGAGGCAGAGGCAGACCGAGAGTAATGATGCTGGAACTGTAGCTCGGAGAAATATCATCAGCAGAGTCGATCCCGACAAACCAGCGACGCAAGATGATGCTGCGGCGACATGAACTTCTATACCATGTTGTCAGGACACATGATGATGGCTATGATAGCTATAATTGCTCCCGTCTCTACTACAAGCGTGGATCAATACCCTGAGTGTATCACCTTTGTGAATTTGAAGAAGCAAGCAGTCGCTTATTGGGTTCATACGGTGCAATAGCACCCGATGAACTCTCGAACCCCGCCCCTTTAATAACAACATGAACCCCGCAGCGAATCTACCACTAGATAACTCGTTTTGCAACATCCCATTAAATCTAAATGTCTCATTCATAGAACATAACTAACTTCTTGAAGAAAATAATACACAGGAACTCATCATAGAAATTACACATCTTTCCATAACTGATGCAATTTTACAACAAGGTGAATCCACTCCAGTCTGCAAGCAAAGTAGTTGTTTCACTTCTTGACGTTTTAACTTTTAAACTTCTATGAGTGTGGCTTTGGGTTGTTTGTAAGGTGAAGCATGCTTGTAACTATTGTATTTTTTATCCAACTTCTCTGGTATATGCCACACCACTCAAGTTCATCCTGAAGGAAAAAAAAATGCTGTGGTTCAGCTGCTCTAAGATGTACAAAAAATGCCTTTGTGAAGATTTTAAATTAAATAATGAATGGTGCATTGAGGCGTTTTTCAAAGGTGAAATTCGATTTAGGCACGGGATGGTTAGAGGGAGGGAGGGATGAACTTGGAGTGTATGCTGTCTGATGTCGTCCTCAGTTGACCTCAGTGGAGGGGGTTTACATTCAGGGTGTCATGGAAAGAAAAGATTAATGGTCGAGGAGAAGCAGCAAACAGATGCATCGAGCGAGAGAGAGAGCAGGCAGTGCAATGTTATTGTGGTTCTGTGGCGGGACGATTCGTATTTCTTTAACCCCTTGAGCTTGAGTTAGGTGTTGCCATGGGGGATGTGTAGTAGAGAAACCTAGTTGTTGCCATGGAGGGATGTGATATGTCGTGGAGAAACCTAGTTGTTGCCATGGGATGTCCTGCGTCGTGGATAAATAGTTAAATCACCCTGGAAGCTGCTCCTCCCCAGCGGCTAATCTCCAGCCCTCTACTTTGTCTGTCTGGGAGTTAGAAATTGCGCATCTCACTATCCGGTACGCCCCAACCCCAGGTTCTGTCCAGGCATTGACTTAACATGACATAGCAAGTCAAGGACCGTGTAATACAACTTTATGAGTAGTGGGTACATGGTGCTAGACTTTTATATGGTGTAGAATAATGGGCTACAGGTGGGTGACGTAGGCAGGGTCACTCCGAATGCCTTCATATTCCAAGACATTTCAGTCTTTTCATTTTAGTCTGAGCCGACCTCGTTGACGAGGTCAATTTGAAACATCCAATTGGATACAGGATTCTTCTTCTTCGTCCGTCCGAAATGTATATTTTGGACGTCCATTGCGTTGTGCCTGTTTACAGCAGAGCTGCGATATTTGCTCATTCAGGCCGAAACGTCCGTTGTGATCAGGCGTTTGCTGACTGGTTTCACCTTCCCGTCATGCAGATTCTAAAGCCACGACTATAGAACCACTAGACGAGAGTCTAACTACTACGCTATCGCGGCTCGCTGTAATATACACATAACTTGGCAACCCAGATGACAACCAAACTGCTGGCCTTTCTTCAACAACCCCCTGGAGATGGTCCATGTGGACACCAGCAGTGGCAACTGGATATCGTATTATTTATTTTCCCAAATGTTTGTGGACCCCAGGGGACTCTGGCAGCATTTTCCCCGTTCTGCAGTTCTTTACGTTTCTGTTCCGAGGCCAAACCTGCACATGAGGCGTCGGCACATCTGTGGGTGTCGGGCACTAGGCAAGCATTAGGGCTTCGGCTGGATGGCCAGCCATGGCGAAGGATCGTTCAGTTCATAATCGATACGGATGAATGAGTTATAACCTTCTTCTTCCCAATCTACTGCTACAACAACTCACATAAAACATCATCACAGCTACTATTGCTACAGCGACGATTTGTTGCTACTACTACTACAGCTACTACTTTTACTGCTACTACTACTACTTATACTGCTGCTGCTACTACTACTACTACTACTACTACTTACTACTACTACTACTACTACTACTACTACTACTTCTACTACTACTACTACTGCTACTACTGCTACTACTACTACTACTACTACTACTACTATTACTACTACTACTGCTACATCTATTACAAATACTGCTACGTTTTCACTTAATAACCTCTTGAAATTCGAAGAACGCCGACAAACTTGTAGTTTAATCAGTCGAAGACGTATGATCCCTAATTTGTTATTGTTTCCGCCTCACAACTCCCTGTCTATTGCAACTGTTGCATCCAGTCGTTGAACGATGCGCTTGCCTCCTTAAATACATTGCTATTGCCCTCTTTTCACAGTTAATCACCTGCTTCGTGCACTTTTTGCGGTTGTTTTTGTGTTTGTGTACCTGATTTCTGGATCCCTGTCGGCAGTAGGTTGCAGTTTGTTGTCCATGAAGTAAAGGAAACCTATACAAGATACATCACCATCATCATGTGTCATACAGATAAGCGTGGGCGGGCATAGTTAGCTACCACACGAAATCAAGTCTGGGATCAGGTTTGTGTTCTTGCTCCGATTGTGACATGGTTTGTAATTTGTGCCTCACTGTGTTTCTTGAGTGGTTTGTTTAATATGTTCCATTTACTTGTTTAGTTTTATTTCCTCTCTGCTCATCCACTTTTACTTCGAAACATCACTACCACTACCGCCACCAAGACATCCAGGTTTTTTTTTTTTTTTTGCTTCCTCCTAGTTTCCATCAATGCTGCCAGCTGTAATTAAAAGTTTGTTCGTTTCTGGTCAAGTGTTCAGAAAGTCTTAACTCTCTACGTCTAATACATCTAATTAATTTTGGTTTTTTCATTTGTCTCTTCAACTTAATAATTTGTCTTTCTGTCAGGCCACGGTATTCTTAGCATTTTCTTAAAGACAACATCTCCACTGCTATCAGATCATTACACGTTACCATTCTGGTTTAAGGCGAGCGTGCCAACGAAGCTGACAGCGAACTGCTACTGGTAATGTCATGATGCGGGTTCTTGTCTGGGCTCGTCGCTAGTTAAGTGAGGGAAAGATTAGCCATATATTCCTCCTGGCTCTCTGCCTACTAAATGTAATGATGCTATAACATTACAGAACCATAGCTTCGGGGCAATTAGTTAATTAATTAATCAAGTCTGAAATCCTAGCCATTGGTGACCGCTCTGGGCTGGAACTATGCCTTGGTTATATCCTTCTAAACACACAGACACCGCCATAAATGTCTCAGTCTCGTCCCATAGATCACATGAGTTTATCAGTACAGTGCACCAAACACGTACCATTGACCAAAATATAGATATGCATATCCCAGAATAACTCATCCTTTGGCATGAGGTTGCATGGAGAAAATAGCAAGAGATCGAGACGAACCGTGATGAGACGGAGGTTCCGCAAAGGACCTGCGACACGTGATAGGGAGGGGAGAGGGGACAGGATGGGGAGATGGGAGGAGGAGGGTGAGGGAGTGGTGGTGAAGAGCGAGAGTATAGTGAGTGGAGTGGAGCAGGGGAGAATTAGGAGACAGGACCACTCATAGCAATGGTAATCAAACCGCTGTGCCACAAGCTTTCCCCCAGAAGAAAATCTATAGAGTCGAAACGTTTTTTCCAATGTCAGTTCGCGATATCTCCCAAATTCATAGCCAACGCAATGTGTACAGAAGATGTTAAGTATAATTCTCCCATTTACTTTATCATACATTCTAAAGGAGACTTGAAAGTAAACCAGTCTCTACCCCCTAGGAGATATTTCTCCTTTGCTCTGGGAAAGATTACGCCCACGAAACGGCGCAAGTAAAAGGGCATCTCAAGTCAACATCTACAGCCCACAGCCGATGACTTGAAAGATGATATTCGTAATGTGACCTTTTCAAGGCCAGAAGGTTGCAATAATACTAGCGGGGTGAGGTGACGTCACTGGATATGATGAAAATGGTGGCAACGAACAAAAACAAATAAATATTCTTTCTGAAGGGTAGAGATGGAAGAAAACAAAAAAGGGTGAGGTGGTGGTTGTGGTTTTTGACTCGGTGTGTCTTTCCGATCTCGAGCAGCGGTTTTCAGGCTAACATTTATCCTTTGGCAGTGTCGGGATAATTTTATAGGTTTGTGCTACGAGACCCTGTTGTATTGTGGTGTTGTTGGTGGATTATGCTGTTGGTGCCGATGTGGTTGGTGGTGTTCTTGTTGTTTGTGATGTTGTTGTTGGTGGTGTTGGTGTGGTGTTGTTGGTGGTGGTGTTGCTGTTGTTCATGTGGTGGCGGTATTGATGGTGTTGTGGGTGTTGGTGTTGCTGTGTTGTTGTTGTGTTGTTAGGTGTGTTGTGTTGTTGGTGTTGGTGGGTTGTTGATGTGTTGTTGATGTGTTGTTGTGTTATTGTTGTTGGTGTTGTGTTGGTGGTGTGTTGTAGTTATGTTGTTGGTGATGGTGTGTTGTTGTTGTGTTGTTGATGGTGTTGGGGGTGTTGTTGAAGGTGTTGGTGGTGGTGTTGGTGATGGTGGTGTAGGCGGTGTTGTTGTTGGTGGTTTTGTTGTTAGTGGTGGTGTTGGCGGTATTTTTGTTAGTGGTTTCGTTGTTAGTGGTGGTGGTGGTGGTATTTTTGTTGGTGGTTTTGTTGTTAGTGGTGGTGTTGGTGGTATTTTTGTTGGTGGTTTTGTTGTTAGTGGTGGTGGTTGGTGTTGGTGGTGGTGTTGGTTGTGATGTTGGTGATTATGCTGTTGGTGCCGATGTTGTTGGTGGTGTTCTTGTTGTTTGTGATGTTGTTGTTGGTGATATTGTTGTTGGTGGTGGTGGTGTTGCTGTTGGTGGTGGTGTTGTTGATAGTGTTGGTGTTATTGTTAGTAGTGTTGGAGCTGTTGACGTTGTAGGCGGCAATGTAGGCGGTTGTGCTGTTGTTCATGTTATTTTTGATGGTGGCGGTATTTTTGTTGGTGGTTTCGCCGGTGTTGTTGTTTGTGATTTTGTTGTTAGTGGTGGTGGTGGTGGTAGTTGTGGTGGTACGTAGAGAAGAACATTAAACAAAATACTCAACAAAGACAGTAAGACACTAATCGCAAAACACGAGACTTTGAATCTCACTCAACTTTCTTTCTCAACAACTGAGGTATTTTACCGAATGACTGTCAATTATGTCGTTCCGTGTCCAGTACCTGTAGGCCTCAGACTGATAACCACTGTTACAAAGGCACATCTGACATGCGAGTATATCGGTGACGCCTCTGACATATGTTCACGACGCCCCTGGCATATGTTCGGTTTTATTGAAGCCCCAGAGAGTTTCTTTTCAAAAACTGTATTGATAGGAGTTCCAGCATCTGTTGATGACGTAGAGCACAGGAAATTCTAAAATATTGGGGGAAACCCGATGTCTATCGCGCGTTAAACTGATAGAGCAAACAGATTATAAACAAATTCACAACTTTGGATTGCCATTCGTAGAAGTACAATAAAGTAGAGATTAGAGGACAGACTAGCCAACATAAACATTCAAATTTGTAGTTATAATTCCGGGATTAGAAGAAGGAATAAAGATACTTAGAAGAAAGGAAGAAAGAGAAAATAAGAGAAGAAGAAAGTAGAGATTAGAGGACAGTCTGTCATTGCCTTATTGTCTCTGTCATTACTGTCTGTAATACCTAACGGCTTAGAACAGATGGTTGTTGGGGTAGAGTGAGGGTCTTCAGTCTGAGAAATTAAGGCCGCGTGGCTAGTGCAGTCGTCAGGAACTGTGCATATTATCGTTTTCTTTTTTCCCCGACAGAATACATCGATTACCTTACCGGGAATTCGAACCGAATAAGGGTCCGGCAATTTAGCCATTAGGCCAGACGCTCCTTTGTGACCTGTAAAATATAAAAATTGACAGCTATAGTTATTATTTCAGGATTCGAACCTGTCACCTCCAAATGACAACAGCGCAAAGCTGCAGGAACAAGTGTAATTTCACTCATGACCAACTAGACACTCCCATTAAAAATGAAAGGTGTCTTCATTAGTCCAGGCCTATCATTCACCAGAACACACAACTATAGAATATGGACATAATTCGTATCTAACTATTGAAATAGCACCATAGGTCTCAGAATTGTATATTAAACCAGCATAGGTCAAATAGCAAACACACAAACACATCGATCCGTAATGTTGTGTCCATTTCTTCTTCTTCTTTCTTTCGCTTGAAATATGTCTATAACTGCAATGTTGTCTCTTGTATGAATCTAGCAGTCTGTCTCCATTATATTCATGAATATTTAACTGAAGAGATATGATTGGCTGATTTCTAATGTGGTAAACGTAATACACAGGAATATCAGACCCCTAAAGTTCCATAAATATAGATCAGAGCTTGGTCGAACTCAACTGGTTGAACGGGACGCAGAGGTGTTTCCAAGGCACCAGGGTCGGGTTATATACTGGCCAAGACCTATTGACGCGTCCTCGTCGAGCGTCCTGGGCAACAGGTCCCTTCGGGGTCCTGGCTAAAGTCAGTAGGATCGCCGATTCCTCCGAAGTCGGAGAGTGTCTGCCTGTACGGCGAGGAACCACCAGTCTGCATACCAATAAGCCAGACACGGGACAACGGATACTCACGCAAACCTCAGGTCCTGTATGACATCACACTGATGTTGGACAACAGGATGTCTTCATCCGACATACAGGACTTCGCGTTGGAGCTTAAGCCAACGAACACAAGCAAGCAAGCAAGCAACTGGTTGAACATCGATGTCTCATCTCCCACGTTTGCCTTCGAGCGTCGTGGGGAGAAACAGACGTTCCAGCCCTCAATGAGTGGCACCGGAAAGCGCCAATCCATGTTATTGTACAATGTCTTTTATGTCGTCAATCCAGTTTCTTATCGGGCGTCCTCTTTCTCTTGTATCATATCTTCCTTGATGTAAAGCCAGTGCTGGTAGTTGATGCTGTTGTATTCTAACGAGATGATCGAACCGTTTAATCTTTCAATAAATGTGGCACAAGGTGTTGATCCCACTGTCTGTCTGATAACATAATTTCTTACTCGGTCTCGGACAGTTAAGTTGGCAGCTCTTCTCAAGCATCTCATCTCTCGGGTGTTGATTATGCGTTAAGTTTGACATTGGTAGCACCAGCGACACACGGCATGGACCATAAGATCAACGATGGAGCACATGCAGGGAACTACGAGGGGGCTTGAAATTAAAACCTTAAAAGTGTGATAGAAATTACAATAACCATGCCATTGTCTTGTTAACTGTTGTTAAGGATATCTAGAGTGTTAAGCACGCGATATCACGGTGCAGGCGAACACAGTGACGTCATGAGGAGAGTTTAAAGATAGCCGCCCCACTTTTGACATGCACCAAAGAGGAGCAGCGTTCTGTTATCCGTTTTTTTTTTTTATCAGTGAAGGGGTGAAACTTTAAGAAATTCATCGACGACTGGTCCAGCATGTTGATGCATGCCTGTAAATACAGTAAAGTCATAGGGATTAAAGTACAGCAAATGGTGCATGAATGGTTACACACATGACCAAGAAATTTTTTTTTTACAGGAATCCAAGCACTTTATCGGAGCTGGAGGACTTGTATTGAACGCTTTGGTGTCTGCATCGAAAAATTTTACATTTGTTCTTTACTTTTTCAGAATATATTCACCCTAAAAAAACAAAAAAAAACATTACGGTTTTCATTTGAAGCCCTCTCGTAAAAATTCGATTTAATCATGCATGTCTTGAATTTATTTCTGTCGGGGGCAAAAAGAAAACTCTAACCTGCACAGTTCGCGGCGACTGCACTAGCCAGGCGGCCTTAATTCCTCAGGCTCAATGACAACCCCCCCCCCCCCCCCCCCCCCCCCCCTTGCCTACACTACATGATACTATAGGCACTAGATGACACGGTAACAATTCCAATACGGAGAGAACTCCGTTCTGTTCGTGATTCCTGGGCTAGTTTTACGTTCAGTAGTTGCCATTACTTTCTGAACGACCGGCACCTATACCTTTTCTTCGAAAAAAAGCACCGCTGTGTTTTGAACCAGGGGATACGGGATTACGAATCGCGTCCATAAGAGCTTCGCCACGGAGACAGCTACATGGTACTACCACCACATTTTTATAAACCAACCAGCACATCTGTTTGATGCTCTCTAGTAAATGATAAGAGTGAACAGAAAGTGTCTACTTGACATGCATACTTCTTGCTCATTCGCGGCCTTGAGACTGAATATAGGTTTCACTATTCATGCCTGGTGGTCTTAAAAGCTTCAGTGGAAATTCTCTCTGGGGGAAACGAAGGAAAAGGAAAATAGGGAGGTACTGGTTATAAGGTGCTAATCTCACATTTTTATGAACAATCGGCGTTCGTTTGGTGTGTGTGTGTGTGTGTGTGTGTGTGTGTGCGCGTACGTGCGTGTGTGCTTGCGTGCGTGCGTGTTGTCATAGTCGTTAATGACCCTTTGGACATCTGGTTGAAGGAACTGAGTTAACACCACTTGACATTCACACCTCTTAATCATTCGCGGCCTTGGGGAGAATGAATACACGTTTCACTCCGTAGGGTTTGAGGATCCAAATTCCCACCTTCCGAGACGGCAGCTGAAGATACCCGGTTGAGGGCAATAGCACTCAGGATGTGGAATGGCACACAAAATAGACGCAGAGGATACTCAACACTGAGCTGTCGAATGCTTGATCTCCTACTCTCCTGGTCGCAACACGAAACCCTGGGTCATGTTTCCATTCTAACCCCTTCTGTAAACATTAAGAATGTCTTCGGCCCGACCTGGTTAAACACTCCATGCTTTTCTATGGTCTTTTCCGAAGTCAGTCCGGACGATGGGGAGGATCTAGCGATCTGCTTGCTTTCCATTCAAGTACAGATCTGTGTCTGTATATGTGATTTTTTTTTATAAACTGTTCGTATTTTGATGTGACATGGTTCTGCAAGAACCGCTGCTGACAGGAAAGACTGGTGGGGTTCGTCGCTTGAATTTGAGATTTTCTTTTATGAAAGCTGAGGTGAAACTGTTATGTAAATATGTCTTTAATTATGTCTTTATCTTCTAGTCTAAGCTGATTGTCTGTCTGGCTGTCTCGTACTGTGTCTCTCTTTTCTATCTTTTTGTCTCTTACTCTTTCTGCCTCTCTTTCTCGCATTCTCTCTATCTCTCTAACGTGTTCTCTGTATTTCTATTTCTCTCTCTCTCTCTCTCTCTCTCTCTCTCTCTCTCTCTCTCTCTCTCTCTCTATCTATCTATCTATCTATCTATCTATCTATCTATCTTCTCTCTTTCTATTTGCGAAATGTGAGTGGTTAAATTGGCAGAATGTAAGACAGGTCCGCGTACCCAATTTGTGACCCCTTGAAAATGTTCCCTGGTTCGTTATCTCACTCCTTCTCTCCCTCTCTCTCTCTCTCCCCCCCCCCCCTCTCTCTCTCTCTCTCTCTCTCTCACTCTCTCTATGTGTGTGTGTGTGAGTGTGTGTGTGTGTGTGTGTGTGTGTGTGTGTGTGTGTGTGTGTGTGATAAGCACAATTTAATAATTGGTATGCGAAAGATGAGTGGTTTGAAGAGCCGAATGTAGACGGACCTGCGTGCCCAATTTGTGACCCATTAAAAATAAAGTTCGTTCGTTTCTTACCAAAATTAGTATTTATCAATGTAGAAATGGCTTATGATTCTGTTGTTGCTGTTCTTTATTATTATTATTATTATTATTATTATTATTATTATTATTATTATTATTATTATTATTATTATTATGAAAACAAAACTCAATAATTATACATAGATTTAATTTCAGAAAAGCAATTTTTACTTATCGTTTATACGCTGCAAATTTTGTCTTACGTGAATTTAACTCAATTCTTGAGATTTCTTTGTTCTGTTGTATTTTGTAAATACCATTCATCTTTTTCGCTGCTAGGTTCTTTATGTCTTTACAATGTTCCATTTTCTAGAAATGGCACTTTTTGCCTTTTTCAATATTATTGTTACATTTTCTTGTTGCTGGATTTGTGAAGTAAATTATTTGTATTGTACGGTTAGTGTGAACTTTTCTTTGTATTAGATTTGTCATTTGTTTTTATTCTGTTGTGCATAGGAACTAGTTTTCACTGTTTTTTGTTTTTTGTTCTTCTGTTTATTCTTTTATTCTTCGCTTTCCCACTCTCTTTATTAAAAAATTGTGTGTGTGTGTGCGTGCGTGCGTGCTTTCTAAGGTTCTTGCTTTCCTTTTTTTTCTTCTTTCCACATTATCATCTGTATCGCCATCATACTCATTTTCTTTTTCTTCTTTTTTTTTCTTGTTCTTCCTCTTCTTCTTTTCCCTGTTCTTCCGCTCCCTCTTTTTCTCCTCTCTCTCTTTTTCTCATCCCTCTTCATCTCCTCCCTCTTCTTCTTTTTCCACTTCTTCCTCCCTCCTCTTCATCTTTCTTCCATCGGTTCTTCTTCCTTCCTTCCTCTTCTTCTTTCCTCCCTTTCTCTTCTTCTTCTTTCCTCCCTTTCTTCTTCTTACTTCTTCCTTCTTCCTCCTCTCTCTTCCTCCTCTTCCTACTCCTCCTCTGTCTCATCTTCTTTCTCCTCCTCTTTCTCCTCCTCTTTCTCTTCTTTCTCCTCCTCCTTTCTCCACCTCCTCTTCCTTCTCTTCCTCCTCTTTTTCCACTTCCTGCTCCTCATCCTCCTCCTGTCTCTTCCTACTATTCCTCCTCTTCTTCCCCCTCCTCCCCGCCCCTTCTTTTCCACCTTCGAAACTATACACAACCATGCAAACTAACTTAAAACCCGTTCAACATCCGCCATGTCTCCCATTAGCTCCCTTTCCCTCAAACAACAAACATCCCTTGTTCTCCCAACCACCGCTATCCTCTATCCTCCCATTTGATCTCTCTATACTCCCCGAGACCCTCCACGCATCCTCGTTAACCAGGCGACTACAACAACCCTCTTTGTTTAACACGGTCTCGCTCGAATGTCCTCCTTCAAATGGACACGGAAACACGAGGAACTATCAATAAAACTTTCCTTGAGTGCTCACTCTCAGTAGTTGAATACAAAGTGAGTCATTAATACAGATGAGAGTAAAGGGAACCGCACCCTTGATGCTCTCACCTTTTTCATGTGTTTTATATCCCCGGATATGCTGGACAATGGGCTAGAGTTTGGGGAATTTCATTTGTTTTATATACCTCAGTAGAAACCCTACACACTACAAAGTCCATACACACTACTCCTAATAATGCTAGAATTAATTTTGCGTGTTGATATTAGCAATGTTCCTCGCCATCAGGCGAATCCACTCCGACTTCAGAGGTACTTGTAGCTTACGTCCCCAAGTCAAGGATGATAGATCAAATTAGTCCAGCTGTCCGGCGTAGGGATTGACCCTCTTACCTCGGCATCAGCACACCGGATGTTTAAGAACACGCGTTCTTGTCCATTGGCCATGATGACCTACATAATGTGTTTACATTCGTGGCCATTTATACAACATAAACAACTCTATATACTCTTTATACAACTCTACAACTCTGATTGGCATCCTGATTTTTCCAGATTTCTTAACAAGGTATATTTATTTGAAAATGTGGCCATTTATACAACAGTGTGAGAATCGTTGATAAAGTCAACCTGATTTTGACAGACCGTTTTAAAAGGTTGTTTAAAACGTGTAGCCATTTATACAACATGAGAATCGCTGATAAAGTCAACCTAATTTTGCCAGATATCTTTAAAAGGTAGATTTTAATGTGTGGCCATTTATACAACAGTATGAGAATCGCTGATAAAGTCAAACTGATTTTGCCAGATCTCTTAAAAGGGTAGATTTAAACGTGTGGCCATTTATACAACAGTATGAGAATCGCTGATAAAGTCAACCTGATTTTGCCAGATCTCTTAAAAAGGTAGATTTCGCAGATCCGAAAACCAGACAGCGGGAAAGCCAGCTTTGAGATATACCACGCTGGAAGGAGGTAGTAATACGTCAGTAGATGCCAGGTTGTAAATTTTCTCCTTATTTAAGATTGAAAGCAGAAAAAAAAAGGCCTGATCTACTTCCAGAGGGACCCTGGCACTGGCCATGCAGTGTTGCTGCTCTGCGCGTGGTAGGCCCGACTAAATAGAATACAGCTCCAAAGGTGGGAGGAGAAAATATTCAAAAAAGGAAAAAAGAAAACGTGAGAGGCATCGGTTTAGTTCCGAGTTCAAGCAGTGTTTTGTGATAGATATGCTAGTCTAACGCCAGGTTAATTTCTAGTTTGCCATCCATTATTATTATTATTGTTATTGTTATTACTTTGATTTTGACTACTAAAATGTGATTTCGTGTGTTAGTTTCTCATTGTGAAGTATATTTCAGAGCGTTTTCACATTTGTTATGGATTTAATGTGGCTTACAACCTACGTGATTTTGGTAAGGTGTGTTTAACGACCGTGTACAATATTGTTACATCATTTTGTACCATTTATATATGTCAGTGTCATTGTGATGTAAGGACGGAGGGTAGGAAACGTCGCATTTATCCGCAGCCGCTGAAGTTCTCGATCTCTTGCTATGTCTTCTTCCTCTGGCACCCTCGATAGATGGATGTTTATGAGCCCGTTCATTTTTATGATTTATGAGCCAGTTCATTTTGATGATTTACGAGCCAGGTTATTTTGATTATTCATGAGCCCGTTCATTTTCATGATTTATGAGCCTGTTCATGTGTGTGTTGTCTGTCTGAGGTCTTTCTGTTCGTATGTCTGTCAGTCTGTCTACTCGTATATATCTATTTATCTATTTCTGTGTCTGTCCATCTGTCTATTTATATGTCTGCCTGTTTGTCTGTCCGTCTATTTATCTGTCTGTCTGTTTCTTTGTCGGTATGCATGTCTTTCTGTCGGTCTCTCTATATGTTTATCTTTTTGTCGATGTCTATAAATGTAAGTTTGTCTGCCTATTTAATGTTTCGGACTGTGTGTCGGTCTCTCAGCGTTTGTCTCTCCTCATATCTATCTATATGTTTGTCTCTCTCTCTCTGTCTCTCTCTCTCTCTGTCTGTCTCCTCTCTCTCTTTCTCTCTCTCCATGTCTGTGTCTAAGTGTCGGCCTAATATTTTAGTCTGTCTCCCTCTATGTGTCGGTTTTATCATTTATGTCTGTCTCTCCACGTGTGTCTATGTGTCAGTCTATCATTATTGTCTCTCTCTCTCCAAGTGTCTATGTGTCGGTCTATCATTTTTGTCTGTCTCTCCCCCATGTCTGTGACTGTCTAACTACATATTTGTCTGTCTGCATGTCTCCGTGTCTGTGTGTCGGTCTCTTTAAATTTGTATCTCCCCATATGACTGTATGTCTGTCAGGCTATCGTGCTCTCTCTCTCTCTCTCTCTCTCTCTCTCTCTCTCTCTCTCTCTCTCTCTCTCCATGTCTGTATCTGTCTATCTACATATTTGTCTGTCTGTCTACATATGTTTGTGTGTTGATCTCTTTACGTTTGTCTCTCCCCATGTGACTGACTGTCTGTCAGTCGGTCTATCATGTCTCTCTCTCTCTCTCTCTCTCTCTCTCTCTCTCTCTCTCTCTCTCTTTCTCTCTCTCTCTCTCTCTCTCTCTCTCTCTCTCTCTCTCTCTCTCTCTCTCTCTCTCTCTCTCCCTCCCTCCCTCTTTCTCTCCATGTCTGTGTCAATCTATCTACATATTTATCTGTCTGTCCATACTCCTACAAATAAAACATATTTTATTTCACCACTGCCGGCGCCTATGATACCAAAAGCACGTACATCTATACAGGTACACACCTCTGCCCCATCTAACCCACCACCCACTCAGCCTAATGAGTCTTTCAGCCTCTCACCGCCCTCCCTTGCCGCTGTTCACTCTGCAATCTTTGACCTATGTACCTGGTGAGTCTCTACATCTGTCGGTGGTTGGCGTATTTGAAGTCCATGGTACCCTGTGTTGGCTCCCAGACATAAACATACAGATCTGGAGTCCGATACCAATCCGACTTTTGAAGAATATAATATGCAGTGGAAGTTACAGAACGTGGACTTTGAAGTTGTGGATTTCATGATGTGGTTTTGTGAATAAAGGTGGTTAAGGAAGAGAGACAGGCAGGCAGGATGCATGGAAGGATAGACAAGATAGATCTGCTGGGCTGGCGAGCGGGAAGGAAGGATGAACATTCAGAAGAAAGGAAGCTAATGACATGAAGATGGAACGATAGTATGAAAGAAAGAAGGAGATAATGTAGGAAGGAAAGAAGAAAAGATAGAATTAAAGAATGCAGGAAAGAAGGAAAGAAAGAATAAAGGAGAATGTATTCTTCTATGTATCCACACCTGTAAGATTTCTGTTTTAGGTTTCTAATTGCTTGACCACTGTCCATGCTCCTGTACCATATACCAGAAATGAGTGCATTGACCAATGTCCGTGCTCCTGTACTGTATCCTAGTAGTCCGGGAAGGTTAACCCGGTCAACAAATACCCGCAGAAGTCGGATGTGTCGGCCTAACGGCGCAAGAACGCAGCTCTGCTGTAAACAGGCACAACGCAAACACGTCCGAAAAAAAAAACTCCGGATGAACGCAGAAGAAGAAGTATTCTAGTAGTGAGTGCACTGACCACTGTCCATGCTCCTGTACCATACACCAGAAGTGGATGCTTTGACCACTGTCCGTGCTCCTGTACCATACACCAAAAGTGAGTGCATTGATCACTGTCCATGCTCCTGTACCATACCCTAGTAATGAGTGTATTGACCACTGTCCATGCTTCTATACCATACCCTGCTCGTTTCGCCAGTAATTACAATGACCCCCCCCCCCCCCCCCCCAAGGAAAAGGTTCTAAATAAGGTAATACTCACTCGGCCAGTATGTCAAAGTTTTGCTCAGAAAATTACACCTTACAGCTAGTCGTCGACTTACGACCACGATCGGTTCCGATAGACCGGTCGTAACACGATTTGGTCGTAAGTTGAGTACGCTATGTGTTCAGTAATGTGAAGTGATGTTATAAAAATATTTAAGTTAAATTATATCATAAATGTCTTTTATTATTGTTATAAATCATAATTTTCGATGTTCATTTTGTGCCATTTGTATCATCTCTACACCATTTTGTTTCTTATTTTTACATCGTCAGGTTTAAGAAAAACACTGCATTAACTGTACATGTACAACTGGTTTAATATTTGCAAAACATACAAAATACAGGTGTGGAAAATACTATAGGAAACATTATTATTACATGGTCTACCATCTCTAGTTCGGCGTCGTCAATAAAGATTGATGATACCCCATGTGCACCTTGTGACATAATCTGTGTCTTCTTTTTGCTAATTGTTAAACCAAATTCTGAACAAGCATTGGAGAATGCAGATAGTAGACATTGTAATTCTTCCTCAGAGTGGGTCGTAACTGCAGCATCATCTGTAAAAATCAGGTTATCCATCTAAGTCTACGAAGACTGAGCATGAAATAAACCGCCACACAACCTGATCTTTGCAGACAACGCTGTTCGACTGATAATTGAGGCAAAAATAAATCTTTAAATATTGAGCACAACCCACTACTGGCAACGCTGATCGCACTCTGGTATGAACCTAAGGCCTATCCACGTCAATGTGGAAGCACTAGACTCGAGTTAATAAATCTGGAATCTAATATGGCTCGTGATTATGGTCGTAAAGTCGAATGGTCGTAAGTTGCATAGGTCGTAAGTCGACGACTAGCTGTATGTGCACCAAAACTTGAAATCCCTGTCAGTATTAATGCTGAATTCTGATACTAATTATGCTGGGCGGGGTCGACCTAGGACCCGTGTGATTCAGGAAACACATCCAACATCAAAAATCATTTGAACCCCTGAATACCATGACAGTATAATAAACCACTCTCCCACTGCCACTCCACTATTCATTCATGCGATGTTTATTCATGATAACTTATTTCAAGACATTTTACATGATATCTGTCATTGTTTTCACAGATCGCAATGAGTGACATTGCGATCCGTCGCCTGCTGAGCCATGGCTCCCGAATCCTGCGCCATACCAGAGCCATATTTTCTACATCAACACCCGTCAGTTCTGCAACTGCAGCTACATTGGTTGCTCCCACTGCATCATCCACAGACACATCCACGAACAGTGCGGATCTTAAATCGTTCATGACGCTGCCAGGTCCCAAAGGCTGGCCTATTGTCGGGTCATTCCCGGAGTATTTTAAGAAGGAAAACCAGGGACAGATGCACGAGATGATGGTAAGTTGTAGATATTTAAGAGTCAGTCAGTCACTGTCTGTCAGTCACTGTGTGTCAGTCACATTCAGTCTTTTTTGTCTGTCTGTCTGTCAGTCAGTATCTCAGTCAGTCACAGTCAGTAAGTCAGTTGGTCAGGCAGTCAGTCATGTAGATATTTAAGACTCAGTCAGTCACTGTCAGTCAGTCCTGTCTTGTCAGTCACATTCAGTCTTTTGTGTCTGTCTGTCAGTCAGTCTCTCAGTCAGTCACAGTCAGTAAGTCAGTTGGTCAGGCAGTCAGTCATAGTCAGTCAGTCAGTCACAGTCAGTCAATCACAATCAGTCAGTCACATTCAGCCAGTCACAGTCAGTCCTTTGGTCTGTCTGTATATCTGTCAGTCAGTCTGTCAGTCACAGTCAGTAAGTCAGTTGATCTGTCAGTCACAGTCAGTCAGTTAGTCACAATTAATCAGTAACAGTCAGTCAGGAAGTCACAGTCAGTTAGTTACAATCAGTCAGTCACAGTCAGTCAATTACAGTCAGTCAGTTACAGTCAATCAGTAAGTCACAGTCGGTCAGTCACAGTCAGTCAGTTAGTCATAATCAGTCAGTCACAGTCAGTCAGTTGCAGTCACTCAGTCAGTCACAATCAGTCAGTCACAGTCAGTTACAGTTAGTCAGTAAGTCACAGTCAGTAAGTCACAGTCAGTCAGTCACAGTCAGTCAGTTACAGTCAGTAAGTCACAGTCAGTCAGTTACAGTCAGTCAGTCACAGTCAGTCAGCAGTCACAGTCACTCAGACAGACATAATTAGTCGGTCAGTTATCTGTTGGAGTATCATCCTTGAACTTCGGACACGTCCATGGTGCTCAGACCCCCCCCCCCTCCCCCTAACAGTTATATATTGATGGACGAGGCCCTCCATTCCCCCGTGTACCTCTGGCGTCTGACCGGGCCAGATCTCACTTCCAGGTCTCTCATTCTGGACCACGATGTCACACACGGCCGGATTCCTTGGTCGTCTTTTACGACACGCATGATAGGTTACATTGTTCTTTGCTCCCCCGAGTCCAGGTAACGAAATGGCAAACTACTGAACGTAAACTTACCTACAGAATCCACCTGGGCTTGACAGCAACTTCCTGAGAAGGACATGCAACGAAGGTCACATCGAGGTTCTAACCCGCCCCTTCCAAACGTCTAATTCATGTCACTGGGGAGTTAAAAAGTGTCGATACTTGGTTACTAGCTATCAATTGTAATGCGCCTTGAGAATGCAATGTTTCTCTTGTTACTATCACCGCCATCATGATCATCATCATACACCATCCTCGGGTGCCTTGCCTGCTGGCGTGGGCGATCATGTATCTTCACATCTTGTGATCACTATCATCTTGTACCTGTTCTTGTTGCTAACAGCTTTACTCGTGTTAAATCTGTCAAGGATCATTTCTTGTCTTCCTCTAACTCTTCCCGTAAAGCTTTCTGGTTGCAACAACATTCTCCAGTTGTCACATTCTCCAGTTGGCGCAATATTCTCCATTTGTCACAACATTCTCCAGTTGGCACAACATTCTCCAGTTTGTATTAAATGACGACTGTCTGATATTTACATTAAACGACGGCTGTCTGATGTTTATAATAAATGACGACTGTCTGACGTTTACAATATATGACTACTGTCTGACGTTTACAATATATGACTACTGTCTGATATTTTCATTAAATGACGACAGTTTGATATTTACTTTAAACTCTGTCTGATATTTACATTAAACGCTGTCTGATATTTACGTTACAAGACGATTGTCTGATATTTACATTGACTGTCTGGTATTTATATTGACTGTCTGGTACTTATATTGATTGTCTGATATTTACATTAAATCCTGACGGCCTGTTTCTGATATTGATGATAATTTGTCTGTGTCTTTTCAACTGTTGTGAAACATTTCTACTGCACATTTTCCCTGTTGCATAACAATTAGATTATTCATCTTGGCTGTCCCAGCAATGTTCAGCATTCTTGTGTGACACTCGATCTGTGCCACTTCAAGGAATTGTTTTTCTTATGCTTTATGAACAATATATAAACAAGATATCGTTGATCCCACGAGAGGTTAGCGTCGGCGTGTGAACAGTGATAAGTTTTCACATTTACTAGGTTACAACATAAATCTGTGGCACTGCCAAGGTCAGTCTCTCAGCAGGTCCGCATGACCGAATGGGTAAGAACGCGTGTTCTTAAACATCCGGTGTGCTGATGCCGAGGTAAGCGTTTCAACCCCTATAGCGGACAGCTGGACTAAAATGCTGACCTGTCGTCCCTGACTTGGAGACGTAAATTACATGTACCTCTGAAGTCGGAGTGGGATCGCCTGATGGCGAGGGACACTGTTAATAGGGAAAGCTAACCCACACGCAAAATGCAGTCCATCACAACTATAAATAGTGTGTAGGGACTACGCTTTGGCTCAAGGCGAGCGAGCGCAACAAACAAATAAAAAAAACACCAACAACAAAACAGTCTCTCAGCGTTTACATCCCCAAAAATTACCAGGAAATTGTGGGCATTGTCAAGAACTATTTTGTGTAGAAATTCCCAAGAATCAACAGGTGAAGAAATGGTGCTCGATGGGACACGCATTGAGAAGATGTGAGGTTGGTGTAAGTGGACATAGGACAGGCATTGAGAAGATGTGAGGATGGTGTGACTGGACATTCACTTGTCCGGAACCCAGGTGAACAATGTGAGGACAAGATGGGCAGAGCTGCAAGCAATAAGAAGATAGAACGGTGTGTGTGGGTCGCGGGCCTATGCCTCAATGAGGAATACATGACAAAAGGGATGAGTGACAGAAGTAAGGGATAAATGGCAGGAGGAGGGATAAATGACACGAGGAGGGGTAAATGACACGAGGAGGGATAAATGACACGAGGAGGGATAAATGACACGAGGAGGGATAAATGACACGAGGAGGGATAAATGACACGAGGGGGATAAATGACACGAGGAGGGATAAATGACACGAGGAGGGATAAATGACACGAGGAGGGATAAATGACACGAGGAGGGATAAATGACACGAGGAGGGATAAATGATAGAAATAGGGATAAATGATATAAGAAGGGATAAATGATATAAGAAGGGATACGTGACAAACAGAAGGGATAAATGACAAAATAAAGGATAAATGACAAGACTAGGGGCAAATGACAAAACAAGAGTTGAATGACAGTGGGACGGATAAGGGATAAATGATACGAGGAGGGATAAATGACAGAAAGAGGGATAAACTACTGAAGGAGGGATAAATAACAGAAATTGGATAAATGACAAAAGAAGGGATAAATGACAAAAGAGAGAAGAAGGGGGATGGATGCATGCATGAAAGGAGAGAAAGAAAGAAATCTACATTGCTCGATAAACCTAAGTACCATACTGGTTGGGGTGAAGAAACTAATCATAAATCCAGCTGAGAACTGAACCCTAGTGACTGTCTTTATAACCACGCCTACTAACCACTACATTAAAGAGACTGCGTACGTATGTGTATATATCACAAATAATTCGGTCGCCATACAGTTTATTCATTATCACGCCCGCATATCAAGCAGGCATAAATATCAGATTCGCATTTCCAAGCTCAAGCCGCATAGCCAACGAAGTATGGGGTATGCACAGGGCGTTTAGCTGCATCGTCCCAGAAAGCCCTGCCACCAGCGCTCATTGCCCCCGTCCAACAGTCTCTTCTCTTCTTGCGTTCGGGGGAGATATCTTCCCCCCTGTTCTTGTTGCGAAGAATATAAACGCTTATCTTGTTTTCTATGCTTATTTTCGTCATCACTGGGCTGCACTTCGCATTCGACGGGGTGTCTTGGTGTGAAGTTCGTGCGGTGCGGTACAGCTGCGGATGTTCTTTGGGATCTTTGCCTTTAGAAACCTGTATTGTTCTTGAATTCTGCAGCGGGTTTTTTTCCCCCTGTCTTTGATGTATTCGTCTTCGGTGATTTTCGTGCAGTACAGATAGATATCGCCCGCCTGTTGTCGAGGAGCATAAAGGGAGTACAGAACTGTAACCTGCCACGCATGTCGTAGGATGCGATTAAGGAGTGTTGGTGTGAGAATGGCAGTGTAACCCGTAGAATATGTACTTAACTGCAAAATACAAGTTATTAACAAGTCTAAAACGGCCGTGGTGTGGATTTGAGAACCTATTCTCCTTGGGAGATGATTGGGAGTTGAAAGACAGAAAAGAAGACAGATATATGTCTTTCTGCTGTCTATTTATACATTGTTGTCATATAGTTCTGCCTGTTGGTCTCCTTAGCTAGCAGTCTGTTTCATCTATGTATCCATACATTAATCCTTTTGTCTATATACCAAAGACTTTGCTTATCTTACTATAAATTCTTACAACTGCGTATATAACCGTCGCAATTTCTTCTCATTCTCCTTCTTTGTTATCTTCTTCTTCGTCTTGCCCTTCTTCGCCTTATAGCTAGCTCTTCGTCTTTTTCTTGTCCTTCGTCTTTTTCTTCTTCTTCTTTGTCGTCTTCTCCTTCTTCTTTGTCTTCTTCTGCGTCTTCTTCTTTGTCTTCTTCTGCGTCTTCTTCTTTGTCTTCTTCTACTTCTTTGTCTTCCTTTTTGTCTTGTTTGTGTCTTTTTTGTCTTCTTCTTTGTCTCTTTCTTCGTGTTCTTGTCTTCTTCTTCTTCTTTGTCCTCTTAGTCTTTGTCTTTTTTGGTTTTCTTCTTCGTCGTCTTCTTCATCTTCTTCTTCGTTTGTATTCTTCATCTCATTCTTCATCTTCTTCTTCGTTTGAATACTTCATCTTCTTCTTCGTCTTATTCTTTGTCTGCTTACTTCTTCTTCTTATGCCTCATTTTCTACTTATTCTACTTACTTCTATTTACTTCTTCTTCTTCCCCCTCTTCATTTACTTCTTTTTCTCCCTCTTCTCCTCCTCCTGCTGGTACTTTATTCATAACATTAACCATTCACAAAACCACATAAGCTTCACACACACACACCCTCGTGATAAGACATTTTTTTTGCAAGCGAAGCAATTATGAATGACCCTCTTTTCCGACTGCGAAATCCGGCTGCTCCACCTCGTGACTGGGGTCAGAATTCTTTAACCGCCCAACTTGAGCATACAAACACGATTGTTTACAAACCTCCATTCACCCATCTGTGACGTCACAACAACATTCCTTAGTGCTCATTTATACCACTCAAACGGGACACCGTCAAAACAGGGTGTTTACCCCCGGTGTTTTCCAGCCGAGTGCCCACTTATATACAAGGCAGTGCACTTACCCAGGACGCAGGTGGGGTCGGGGGGTTGTGCGTGCATGTGTATTGTGCATGTGCATTGCAGGATCCTGGTCCGTGCACTCACGGTAAAATAAGTAAACATAAGCCAGGGATAGCAGCCCGGTGTAATTTCGTGTATATGTGTGTGTTTGAGTCTTTCTCCTGTTTCTGCTGCTTCTTCTTCCTTCTTCTCCTTCTTCTACCTGATCTTTCTTCCTCCTTACTCATTCTTTCTTATTACACCTCCTTCCTACTCGTTTGCTCTTCCTTTCTTCCCCTTGCTGCTCATTCCTCTTGCTCCTCATTCCTCTTTACTCCTCCTTCCTATTTATTCCTCCTTCATCTTTGCTCCTTCTTTTCTCCTGCTTGCTCCTTTTCCTTCCTTCCTCGCTCCTCTTCCTTCCTCCTCTTCCTTTACCATCCTTTCTCCCTCCTTCCATCCATCTTCCTTAACTTTGAGTGGGCCAGTATATTTTTCTTAGCTGGCTGTGCAGAGAACAATCCTGCAGAACACGTTCAGCAATCCGACTCTCTGTCCCGCACAGTGCTGAAGCAGTGGCCGAAGGCCTATGCATGTCTTTCTCATTCTGTTATATTCCTCTTTAGGATGAAGTATCTTTCTCTGTCCCTGTCGATCGGGGTTCTTTAATTGTTCGGCTAGATTGTCTATCTAGTTGCCCGGATGATTCTCTGTCTAGTTGTTCTGGTGATTTTTCTGTCTAGTTGTTCGGGTGATTTTCTGTCTAGTTGTTTGGCTGACTCTTTGCCTACTTGTTGGGGTGATTCTTTGCCTAGTTGTTCGATCGATTATTTGCCTAGTTGTTCCAACGATTTTCTGTCTAGTTGTTCGGATGATTCTGTCTAGTATTTAGGGTAATTTTCTTTCTAGTTGTTTGGGCGAGTCTCTGTTTAGTTGTTCGTGTGATTCTTTAATTGTTCGGGTGATTCTCTGTCTAGTTGTATGGGTAATTCCTTGTCTAGTTGTTCGGGTGATTCTCTGTCTGATTGTTCGGGTGATTCTCTGTCTATTTGTTCTGGTGATTTTCTGCCTAATTGTTCAGGTGATTCTCTGTCACGTTAATCAGGTGATTCGTTAATTGTTCGAGTGATTTTCTGTCTAGTTGTTCGTGTGATTCTCTAATTGCTCAGATGATTCTCTGTTTAGTTGTTCTGGTGATTCTCTGATTAGTTGTTTGGTTAATTCACTAATTGGTCGGGTGATTCTTTGTTTAGTTGTTCGGTTTATTCTCTGTCTTGTCGTACGGCTGATTCTCTGTTTAGATGTTCGGGTAGATACTCTGAGTTCATAACCAAAATAATTCTGTTTCAAACCATGAAACTCCGTTATCTTCACTTTATTTTGGTATAACCTCTAAAACAAGGAGAACCACTGAGCTAAGATTCTTGCAGTGTACGTGCCCGCTTAGGTTTGACAGGATGAGGAATGTACAGCGTCGCTGAAGAAGATTCGTTTTGTGGAAACAAGCGTTTTCTTCTTGTATGAGAGACAATTAAGTCCTGTTGTTTGGCAGGCATTTATCAGTTTTTCTAACCTGAATTCGAAGGGATTTCTTGATAAGCCCGCGTGTGTTGTCTTGAGCGGATATGTATGTGTCTTGCTCTTCTTATCATTCTGTCTGTCTTTATTTCTTCGTTCAATACATTTTCCTTTATTTTGTCATGTTTCTTTAACACATATTTATTTTTGTTCATTTCTTTGTTTCATTGTCTTCGTAGTTTCATCTATTCATTCATTATTTTAACAAAATGCTTATTTGATAGAATGCAGCTTTTGCTTGTCCTATTGTTCTTTATCTATGTGGTGCATTTTCCATCTGATGTTGTGTTATCCATGTGCCTAGATATATGAATTTCTGCACTTGCCCCAAAATATCATTTACTTTAATTGTACATTTAGGCGCAATCTGTTTATTTGACATTGCAATGACTTCTATCTTTCTATTAATCAAGCTAAGGCATTTATTTTTCGTCTTTCCACAACCATTGTCTCTAACATTTCCTGTAGTTCCTTCTGACTTATTGCTATCAGGACAGTGTCATAAACACAACGACCTTGACTTACAAAATATTTGTGTGATTCTAGAATACACACATTTGAAACCTCCCTGTTACGGCGTTCTTGCACTGTGAGAGAGTCACCTTTTTAATCTATGCATCTCCCTTTTACGGAGTTCTTGCACTGTGAGAGAGTCACCTTTTTAATCTATGCATCTCCCTGTTACGGAGTTCTTGCACTGTGAGAGAGTCACCTTTTTAATCTATGCATCTCCCTGTTACGGAGTTCTTGCACTGTGAGAGAGTCACCTTTTAATCTATGCATCTCCCTGTTACGGAGTTCTTGCACTGTGAGAGAGTCACCTTTTTAATCTATGCATCTCCCTGTTACGGAGTTCTTGCACTGTGAGAGAGTCACCTTTTTAATCTATGCATCTCCCTGTTACGGAGTTCTTGCACTGTGAGAGAGTCATCTTTTTAATCTATGCATCTCCCTGTTACGGAGTTCTTGCACTGTGAGAGAGTCACCTTTTTAATCTATGCATCTCCCTGTTACGGAGTTCTTGTACTATGAGAGAGTCGCCTTTTTAATCTATGCATCTATACGAAGAGACTGAACATCTTATTCTGATACCAATGTGGTTTTTTTTTAAAAAAACTGATTCTTTATCACAACCGAACCAAACCAGTTACACTGCCTCCATTCTTCTCTCATTTTATCTCCTTCATTTCAAACATTATTTTCTGACTACCCCGGAATCTCCTTTTAACGCATCTTGCATCTGTTTCACCCGGTATCTCCTTTCCAGCTCTTGTATGTCTTTCAGCTTATTAAGAGTACACTTTATACTAATCCCCAAGAACACATACTCTTAACAAATCTGAGGCTTCAAACCAGCAAGCCTTAACCCTAGCAATCATGATGCCTTTCATGGCTGCTAAAGACCCTCCCCAGATTAGTCTATTCATGCTATTTCGGTGACGGCAGCTCCATAGAAATCTGAAATTAACACTAACAACCGAGCCATTCACCTGCGTGTCCCAGAGAAAGGGCCTTTTATGCCTGGCTAAACAAGTCTGAGAAATCTCCTGGCTGGGCTAGTACATAATGTAACATCAGTGTCATTTAATACCTCAGCAGCTTTCCTGTCTCTTCTCATTACTTCAGGAAGCTTCTGGGTAGGAGATGGATCACAAACCAGATCAGAAACCACATTTATCAGGCGGCTGTCGTCATTGGATGGAGACACTGTCAGATCAGGCTTGTGTTGGTGCTGGATCTGTAGGGATTTCTGGCCTAGCGATAGGGCACTGTTTTCTGTATGGAACAAAATATGGGATCCAAGGCCTCTCTACAGGATGAGATCTTGTCTGTCGGTGTAAGCATTGACAGAATGACCGTTGGAAGAGGAGGAAGACGTAGGGGTGGACGGCGGAGGGAAAGACGACTGAAAGTGAACGGCGGAGGAGAGGACGACGGATGGGAGTGGGGGGATGGCGGAGGGGAATACGGTGAAGGGGAGGCCGACTCAAAAGTGAACGACGGAGCGGAGGACAACGGAGGGGAGTACGACGGAGGTGAGGACAACGGAAGGGAGGAAGGCGGAGAGGATACGAGGGCGAAGAAAGACCGGACTTTATTTTCAAGAGTCAAAAATTGAGCACGCTGTCCTGTCTTACATTCGGCCCTTCCAACCATTGATCTTTCGTACATCAATTATCTATTGTGCATGTTGCATTCACTTAGGAAAAGAACATTGACAAATGAATGCTGTGGCGGAGGAAGATGAAGAAGAAGATGAAGAAAGGCACGAAGAAGAAGGGGATGAACGGAGAGGGAGGATGAGCGGGGATGGAAGGGATGAGCCATGGAGGGAAGGGTAGGGGTGAGCGTGGAGGAAAGCGGATGACATGGGACGTTCTGAACAACCCGCACTCATACCATTGTATGAAAATCAACGCAAGGTGTTATGCGTCCAAGTCACCCTCCGCTGTATTTTGAATGCGGGATCGCCATAACACCTTCGCCGCAGCGGGGTACATGCTGGGGTTGATTGCGACGTCATCTAAGTTCATGCTGAAGTTCAATGCGACGTCCTGTAAAAGATACACAACTAACCTGTATGAGATCCATCTTAAACCATAACTTCGCATTTGCAATTCTCGGTCCTGAATGATGACAGACAACCCGCACACATCCCATTGTCATGTCCCCGAACACACCCGCTCCCCGTGAACCATTTGCCATCTATAGCCTTTGACAAGCCCAACCTGAGCACCTATTCCGGCCACCATTCTATTCAAGAAAAATTGTGCGAGGGACCTCGGGGCGCGCCCGGCGCTCGGAACTCTTCACATCCATGGGCGGTATCAAGCAGGAGACACGGAGAAATCCCCAGATCCAGGGGCGTTGTTAATAGAGTAGAGCATGATCGCGATCCCGACTCGGTGGATGAAACGAAACCCCCGTGGCTCATACCTTGTTATCTGTACGCCGCTGCTTGGTTGCTTGCTGATGTGCAACTGTGCCGCTGGCGTCAAAGGCGGCGCCGTCTGCGGGAACCATGCCGTAAAGGAATTTATGGCTTCATGTTTTGAGATTTCTGAGGAAACTAATATACGAAGTATACAAGCAGTGATTTGGTTATGTATATATTATTGCACTTCCAAGACCAGAAAATGAATGCTGGTGGCTTTATTTTTCTTTATGTGGTCTTCCTCATCGGTGGTCTTCCGATCTGTGGAACGCCTGTAGAATCGTGGACAATGAATCATGTGCCATGTCGACAAACTTGGAGGGGGGGGGGGGGGTGGAATAGTGTTCGCCTCTCAACAATCATTAGTCTTGAATTAGGTCTTTGTTCTTGTTGCGATTATGCATTGATGAATAAATTTATTTTTTTTTTTTGCGCTCGCCCGCTTTGAACTCAAGTGTAGTTCATACACAACACTTCTAGTAATGCTGGACTGAATTTTGCGTGTCAATTAGCTTTCCCTATTAACAGTGTCTCTCGGCAGGTGAACCCACTCAGACTTCCGAGGTACTTGTAATTTACGTCTCCAAGTCAAGGACGATAGATCAACATTCTAGTTGAAACTGTCCGTTGTAGGGGTTGAACCCCTTACCTCGGCATTAGCACACTGAATGTATAAGGACACCGTTCATGCTGATCCACTGCATTGACGAATAATGGTTGGTCTGATAAACTCCGTACAAGAAAATATATGGGAAATAAAGCGGTGGAACTTGCCCATTCGGTTCCGATACCTAACTTGTTCTTAAACGTTCGCTCGTTTAGAACTTAGCTTAGTCCATACGCGTGCTATTTTTTCTAGTGCACTGGATGATTTTTGGGTGTGGATTAACCTTCTCTATTACCAGTGTCCCTCGCCGTCAGGTAAACCCACTCGGACATCTGAGGTGCTTGTAATTTACGTCCCCAAGTCAAGGACGAGAAGTCAATATTTTAATCCAACTGTCCGGTGTAGGGGATGAACCCGCTACCTCATCTCATCTCATCATGTTTCCTCTTGTACCTTGCGGTGTCGAGGTGAAGTATAAACATCGTGAGAGTGCCCGGTTATGGGCTTCATGTATCGACATTCCCATGGACTCTGCTATTCCCTCCGTCCAACGTTTATGTGGTCGGCCTCTTCCTCTGTTTCCATCTGTCTGTACATCATTGCTTGTTGTGGCATGCTGTTGACTGGTAACCTACTTGCATGGCCAAACCATTTGACTTGCTGCTTTCTATTAAAATCTAGTGCAGCTATAGCCCCAACTTTAGTCCTGATTTCTTCCTCTGTGTCAGGATATCGGATGTTTAAGAAAGCGTGTTCTTATCCATTCAGCCACGCTGCCTTCCGGTACCGATGCCCAACCACACAGAAATCACATGCCCATACTACCCACACAAGCATCGTGTGCCAAGTGGCCTAACATTGGTCAAGCTTCAGATGCCACATTGCAATGAAATCCTAACTTAGCATAACTACCGGCTGTCTGTCCGCCCGTCCTGCCCTCCGTTCGTCCTTCCACAGTCTTTTGTCCGTCCGTCCGTCCACCAGTCAGTCTGTCTGTAAACTTATCTGTCTCTCTGTATATCTAGTATAAGTCTGTCTCTGCCCGACTCTATCTAGCTATACGTTTGTTTCTCTGTCTGTCCGTCTCTCTCTGTCTATACGACTGTGGCTCTGTCTGTCTCTATCTAGCTATACGTCTGTGGTTCTGTCTGTTGTCCATATCTAGCTAATGTCTGTGTCTGTCTATCAGCGTTCATGTTATTATGTTTACCGTCATGTGGATTCAATATGCCTAATACGAAACTTCTAATTGCCGTGTGCAAGGTAAATTATTAGCAATGTTGGATGTACGACGGGCCTACGTGCCCACTTTGAAACAAATTTTGTTCATTCGTTCGTGCTTTTTTTCTGCGGGTATTCGTTGGCACATTTAGCTATATCTCTTTATTTCCTTGCTTGTTTATTAATTTATTTCTTCATGTCTCTTCGCTGCTCCCATTTATCTCCGTGTCTTACTCTCACCTCTTTCACAGCTGCCCTTGATTTACAAACCCTCTGCTTAAATCACTTTAATATGAAATGGCGTGACCCTGAGCTGGCATCCCTCAGGGGGCAACAGACGTCTCATCTGCCAGATCTCCCGCGCCACACAAAGCGTCTATCGATGCTAATGAGCAATTTAAGCAGGGCGTAAAATGGCCGACTGCAATGGCGGAATGTTTTGACGGGAAATCATCCAAGCGTCTTCCGTATCCGAGATTAATCGCGCGGTGAATGCCGGAACAGGGGACATAATTACTGGATTGGTCAGTATCATCATAGGGAGAGAACTGTGCAGATTTTGGTGAATCTTGAGGTGAAGACAACACTGGTGCTAATAGGATAAAGTTAGATTCATGTCCTCTACAGGACGTAGCAGTCAACCCCAACATTTTTTGGCTGTTCGTGATTCCTGGGCAAGTTTACGTTCAGTAGTTTACCATTGGATTCTGAACGACCGGCACCCGTACCATTTCATAAAAATCAACACAGCTGTGTTTCGAAAGAGGGTATGCCGGATTACGAACTGCGTCCGTAACTTCTTCGACATGAAGCCGGTGAATAATACTTTGGCTAAAACAATTAAATACATAGTCACATGGTATTGTTTGATTGTGAAACAGCTGTTATCCCCACGGTAATTTTACTACTGCTGAGCGTAATCTTGCTTAGTACATCCACAGCAGCTGAAAATGCTGATGTTGACTGCAACGTCCTGTAAGGGGTATCCCTGTAAGGGATATGCAAACAACCCCCCCCCCCCCCCAGAAAAAAAAATTTTAAAAAAAAAATTCAAATTTACAACGAACTCTTTATGTTTGCACAAACCCTGCTGGAACCGCCTAATTGTTAACGCCTCACTATATTTGGCAGATGAACAATATGAAGAGGGCATGGAGGGAGTTGCAGGGCGTAGGAAAGTATAGGATGTTTTGATGTTAGTTGGAAGATGCTCTATATTGGGATAGAGGACAGATAAAGAATGACTGATCATCCTACGCTTGCTTGGCAATCCCGGTGGTCAAGCGTTCGAATCTCTATCTAGGTGGGGACCTTGTCTTAAATTGCCTTGTTATTTCTATTATTTTTATTTGTTTTGATTATCTGGTCAATTATTTTATCATGCAGCAATCTGTATGTAACATACAATGTTTCTATATAATTATTGTCATCGAGTATCCAGCTCTTTGAAGAGTATTGTCTCTGACCACACTCTGTTTGCAAGAAGCTGGATCCGTCAGTTCTTCTGCCTTAGTAATACATTCAAGTTGTTTATATTGTGGGTTTGATCTCTCCTTATCACTGCTACGTAGACAATGAGCAGACAAACTGAAAAACAACTTATAGCAGTGAGAATGTAGTTTCTGAGGACAATGCAAAGAATACCACGGACAGACAGAAAAATCAATAAGCAACTCCTTGTCGTTCCTCTCGCGCCTAAGTTGGCGCATAGGGCAGAAGTCGTGGCTCTCTATGTTTCGTGCGTTAAACATTTGGAGCCAGAAATCTGATTCTGTAACAGTTTGGAGTTTTATGATGGTGGATTGTCAAGCCGCCGATCAACCGTCTTTAGTCAAGTTAGAAGAAAACATGTCCCGCCAACTTGACCCAAGTCGGAAACTCTGTAATATAGTGACTCTTTACAAAACAGATAAACAAATGGTAGCCTAGAGCCTAGGTGGGCCATGCACCACCACCCACCGAATCAAGAAAGAGCTATCAATCTGTCAATCCTTACAGTGTCCGGACCGGGTGAGTTTTCCCGTGTTGAGTCAAATTAAGCCGCAGGCTCCACTCCTGGTGGTGCCCTTCCGTCAATTCCTTTAAGTTTCAGCTTTGCAACCATACTTCCCCCGGAACCCAAACACTTTGGTTTCCCGGAAGCTGCCCGCAGAGTCATCGAAGCAACTCCTGCGGATCGCTAGTCGGCATCGTTTATGGTCAGAACTACGACGGTATCTGATCGTCTTCGCGCCTCTGACTTTCGTTCTTGATTAATGAAAACATTCTTGACAAATGCTTTCGCAGTAGCTTTCGATAGAGTGCCGTATTGTTATTTTTCGTCACTACCTCCCCGTGCCGGAAGTGGGTAAGTTGCGCGCCTGCTGCCTCTCCTACAAGAAGCAAATTAAAACCGTAAACTAATTAGACAAATTATACGTTGTCAAAATTTTTGGGTACGTTATAAGAAGAAATAAACTAGACAACTTGGTGACAACTGGCAATATTGAGAGAAAAAGAACAGAGGGAAGGCAAAGAAGTAAACACCTGAATGGCTTGGCCGCGTGTTATGGTCGAGACAAGAACACAGCTGATTCCACGACTCTGGTGATCGCGTTAGATAGCGAAACATGACCACCTTCGCTTATCGGCGTGGCACATGATGATCATCATCACAGCTACGAAACCATCAGGAACTCAACATTGTCACGGACCTGAACTCTTCATGTGATATATAATTTACGTTCCATTTGGGGGAAGAAACATGAGATGCAGAAGACACACATGCCATTGCCAGCAAAACACAAGCCCGAAGCTCACCTACGTTCCTCGAAAATGTCCAACCTTGCCCCCGGCAGCAGAATACACCTTCATGGAGTTACTTACGAAAGGTCAATGGTGTTTCTTGTCTACAGCAACCCATCCGTGTTTACACCACTGATTCATTGGCGCGACCCGCTCTAAAGTTCATCTGGCTTTTGATTCTTGTAGGAACGCGAACTCCAAACGTCCAATTGTGGGTCTTGATCTGTACAAATCCACGAATCTGAAGACCCGTAGGAACTGCGCTGTAACACAATCTACTATGGCCTCTTCTGAGTGATCAGAAACGTTGCCAAAAAGGAGGGATGGATATTTCAGTGTTTATTTCTGTAAAAGAATGATGAGCTTGTAAATCTGTCTTCGTCTGTGTGATTAAATGGCTGCCAAGAGGTATCCCAGCATGCGGTGAAATATAAATAGTGTTGTATTTATTTATATGTTTAAAAAAGGTAGAGAGCGGCAAGCAGCTAGATTGCTAGGGGAGAGAGATAAGACATGTCTGAGAACACGAGACATCTAAGTCTGCACTACCAGTAGGGGTGGAAGAGTTACAAGTATTTTAAATATGTGAGACTGGGGTCATGCACATCGTGGGTGGATGTTTGATAGTATGTGTGAGAATGTGCGTGTGTCAGAATGTGCGTGTGTGAGTGCGTGTGTGAGTGATTATGCGAGTGAGTGATTGTGTGTGTATGCGTGTGGTCTTAAACTAATAGCACTAATATGCTCCCCCGCAACCTTCTGTCATCAATCTTTATAATATTAGTTGTGCCAGTTGTAGCAGCAGCAGCCGTAGGTAGTAGTAGCAGCAGTCGAAGTAGTAGCAGCAGCCGTAGTAGTAGCAGCAGTCGAAGTAGTAGCAGCAATAGTAAGATTCATAAAAGTAGTAGTAGTATTTGGTGTAGTATTAGGTTTTATTTTTAATTGTAGTCGAAGTAGAATAATACTATTAATACTTTTAACTGTGGTAGTAGTACTACTAGTATTAGCAGCAGTAGTACTAATACTAATAGTAAGTTTTGTAATGTAGTAGTAGTAGTAGCAGCAGTAGTTTGTAATAGTTTGTAGTAGCAGGAGCAGTAGTTTGTAGGTAGTAGTAGGGAGTAGGGAAAAATAGTTTTGTAGTTAGTAGTAGTAGTAGTAGTAGTAGTAGTAAGGTAGTAGTAGTAGTAGTAGTAGTAGTAGTAGTAGTAGCAGCAGCAGCAGGGAGCAACAGTGGCTGCAGCAGCAGCAAGCGTCCCTATAGTTTAGCCACCTTATTGAAGACGCCCTACTGTGCCAGCTCTACAGCAACCCGCTTCTGTGTATCTAGACTCTATATTCACATATCTGTGTATCTAAACTCTATATTCACATATCTGTATATCTAAACTCTATATTCACATATCTGTATATCTAAACTCTATATTCACATATCTGTATATCTAAACTCTATATTCACATATCTGTATATCTAAACTCTATATTCACATAGCTGTATATCTAAACTCTATATTCACATAGCTGTATATCTAGACTCTATATTCACATACTTGTAGATCTAAACTCTATATTCAAAATCTGTATATCTAAACTATATATTCACATATCTCTACATCAAACCTCGGTATTCACATATCTCTATATATAAACACTATATTCACACATCTCTGTATGTACAACGCCTCTTCAATCGCTAAGCAAATATTTGTAACCAAATTATTCAGAAATGCTCAATTACTTGCATAAACGTAACAAACTTACAACTTATTTTTGTCTAGCAGTGCTGCTTTTTTTTTATTAATCTTTTTATACCGTTGCCGTGACTGTTCCGTGTTGTACGCCATATCCCCATATCTATTCATTATAATAATACGCCAAGACGGACACGATAATATTGTTCCGCTGCTTGGTCTCGTTCATTTCAAATTTTGCATTCATTAACAAAAATGGCGCGCCCTATTAGTTCTGAAAGCAGGCATCCCAGTCTATCAGCCGTTAAATCTGGGAAACATTTTCGCCGTGCAGTGGCGTTTGGTGAAGCACAAATGGATATACAACATCCTGCAGAATCTTTCATCTGGAGAAATGTTATCGTGAAGTGTTAACGCATTCTGTACGAAACATCTTTTGATAGATACTTATTTGGTTTCATCTGTAGATCAGGTTGTGGTCAATTACTTTGAAGAGAGGATGTGTGCTTTTGAGATGTGTTGTCAGGGGTATGCAAAGAGTGGGATGAACAGAACAGATGTCAGATGAATAGGTTCTTAAAGATGTACGGGAGAGTAGATAACTACTGTAACGATGTTGTTTGTTGGGCATAGGTTGGTCATGCCTTCTCTTTCACGGGGTTTTGGATATTTTTTGGTCAAAGACTCCAAACTGATGTCTTAGGGAAAACAGCAAGATTTGTTTTCCCGCTCGCGGGCTTTGAACACCAGCGTAGGTCATGCTCTTGCTACTGCTACAAGTTGCTGCTCTGTGTTAGGGAGTGCACTTGGTTGATTTTTGCGTGTGGATTAGCTTTCCCTGTCGCTAGTAAACCCATTCCGGCCATTAGGTGAACTCACTCCGACTTTGTTGCTGTTGTTGTTGTTGTTGTTATTATTGCTGTTGTTGCTACTTTTGTTGTTGTTGCTGCTGTTGTTGTTGTTGCTACTGTTGTTGTTGTTGTTGTTGCTGTTGTTGGTACTTTTGTTGTTGTTGCTACTGTTCTTGTTGTTGCTACTGTTGTTGCTGCTGTTGTTGTTGCTATTGTTGTTACTGTTGTTGTTGCTGTTGTTGCTACTGTTGTGTTGTTGTTGTTGCTGTTGTTGCTACTGTTAGTATTGCTGTTGTTATTGTTGTTGTTGCAGTTGTTGTTGTTGTTGTTGTTGGTGGTGGTGGTGGTGGTGGTGGTGGTGGTGTTGTTGTTGGTGTTGTTGTCACTGTTATTGCTGCTGTTGCTACTGTTGTTATTGCTGTTGTTATTGCTGCTTTTGCTGTTGTTATTGCTGCTTTTGCTGTTGTTATTGTTGTTGTTTCTGTTGATGTTGCTGTTGTTGTTTACAGATATGTTAACGTATGTTTTCCTTGACCCGTATGAAAACAGCTCACACATTGTGTTTGTTTTCCTTTGTTCTCTTAAATAACCCCACAACCTCCACAAGACGGCCAACCTTCAAACTTTAGAGTTTACACAAACAGCAGGACGACCCTCTAGCACAGTTCAAGGCCGGTCCAGTCTCCCCCGGGCTGTGTGTACAAGGCTCATACGGACTGTCGAGTTTTGACTTCAGGCCGGATTTGATCTTTAGGTCAACACTTGCTGACGGAAATCATGGTCTGCTGTTTGACCAAGAATGTTCGACCAGGAGTACGCAGATGGTCAAAGGTAAACCCAGAAGGAACAAGTATTTGGGTGAATGGGTGCTGACCAACTTTGGTGTTTGAGTTCTGAAGATTCATTCAAGATTTCTTTGCGCCTGTAGAGAGTCGGACTTCTACATTTAAATGGACATAAAGACTTTAGTCTTGAACGATCTGATGGTAGCCCTCGCGGGCGTTCATTCTCCTTGTTCTGTCGGATTCTTCAAAACCACTGTTCGCTTGTGAAAACGTGTTTTCTTTTCTTCATTGTTCTTCTATTGCGTATATTAATTATTGTTGCAGTTTTATTTGATTTTATTGTACTTTTCTAATTCTTCTTCTTCTTCACTTTCGTCTGCTGCCTCTTTGTCATTCGTCTTCATTTTTTAACTTCATGTCCTACTGATGCTGCTGTTGCTGCCACTACTACTACTACTACTACTACTACTACTACTACTACTACTACTACTACTACTACTACTACTACTACTACTACTACTACTACTACTACTACTACTACTACTACTACTGCTGCTGCTGCTACTACTACTACTACTACGACTACTACTACTACTTCGCCACAACGCCTGTTTCCTTTATACTAAATACATAATCACTCAGATAGACAAAAGATTAATAGGTGGGTTGGTAGGTTGTAAGCAGGTTCTTAGGTGTGCAGATTTCTAGCTTGGTTGGTTGGCTGTTAAGCAGGCAGGCAAATCATTATATATCTGCAAGGAAACAGAAAATACGCATATCATAAAAACCACGAGAACTTAAGTTCAGATCTAAAGAAGGCAGAATCAAATGCTGCCATTGCTAAACATCTTCCACCAAGGGAATCCTCAACGAAATTGTGCAAATTTGACACGGGGAAAATATCCCACGCAGTGTGTACTTAATAATCACAAGAGATTGTCTAATGAATTTAAAGAGCAAACAATAAATTTATTCTCGTCTTTGAGAAGAGAAATCCTGGATTGTAGGAATGTTTTGAATCTTATGAAAACAGAAAACTTCGTCTTGTCTGGTCGAGTTTTCTTTACGTCAATTATTTCGGTATTAGAAGTAAAATAAATATTGATGGAAAATGTATACACTTGTGAAGTGGCTCGTGTGTTATCTTGGTTTGACTTGGATTGAGGGAATAATGAGTTCAGGGTGTAAGAGAAGATGCTAGCCTAAATTCACGGTGGAAGACTGCAATTAGGCTTTCTGTTCCCGGGAACATCTACCTGGTCTCCGGGGCGAAGTGGTTAAACCGCTTGCCTCGCGTTCCGAAGGTTGAGGGTTCGATTCCTGACTTCGTCGTTTGGTTAACGAGTGCAGTTTTCTTGAGGACTCCTGGGGGTTGTCGCTGGAATTACGGAGTTAGTGCTTTGTGTGACGCCTTCGGCAGTCCAACCTGCGTAAAGAGGCCGAACCGTATGGGATAGACACCAGTGCAATGAAGTTGACCTTCTCGTCTTTAACATCTGGGTTGTGATCAGTTAAATTCTCGGCTGTTGCAATTATTTTGTATTTTAAACCATTCTTTGCGAAAATGATTTTACCTTCGCTGTTTCAAACGTAAATAGCATTAGACATAACGGACAACATTTTCTTGTTTTACACTGCACACTATGGGTGAATGATATCATAAGTAATTTTTCTTCTTCTTCCTCTTCTTCATCTTCTCTCTCTCTTCCTCTTCTCCTTCTTCTTGTACAACTTGTAGATGGAACCTCCACTTTTTCGCTCTAATCGGAGAAGGTTAGGCGGACGAGTTGATACGAGTCAAGAGCAGACATCACAGCTCTCGGGATATTCCCACAAGTGCTCGGTCCACATCTTCAACAGCCCGCGAAGAGTCCTAACACTAGAGGTACCGGCTATATCTATTCTTCTGTGTGTTCCCTTGGCGTACTGGGTGTCGGCCTGATTCTCCGGTCATTTTTCGTAGTATCAGTCTTTACAGACCATGATGATTCACGTTTTCTACATTATATAAATGTTCTTTTACAGGGCCGCGACCACACACTCTCACAGGGCCGCAACCACACACTCTCACAGGGCAGTGACCACACACTCTGAGCCCTGATCAAGCTCTCTCACAGGGCCGCAACCACACACTCTGAGCCCTGACCAAGCACTCTCACAGGGCCGCGACCACACACTCTGAGCCCTGATTAAGCACTCTCAAAGGGCCCTGATCACATACCTTCAGAGAACCCTGGACGTGCCCTGACCATGCACTCTCAAAGAGGCATGACCAAGCAATCTCAAAGAGGTCTGATCAAGCACTCCCACAGGGCCACACACTCTGAGCCCTGACTACGCACTCTCAAAGGACCCTGGACATGCCCTGATCATGCACTCTCAAAGAGGCATGGCCACGCACTCTTAGTGGGCCCTAAACACATCTGCCATATCGAGCACCAATTCCCCACAACTTGCGGTGCAGTTACTCCCCCCCCCCCCCCCCACCACCACCACCAATAATAAATAAAACTGAATGCACAACGATGTAAAATAACGCCACCATCAGCCATGAAAATAACACCATGGGGGGGGGGGGGGTGGAGAAATAAGATGGATAGGACAACACAGAAGCAAATAAAATCAGTGTATAGTTAATCCACCCCGTTAAGGGGTTTCAACTCAAATCTGGAATCTGGTGTCTATTCTGGAATCCTATCGCAACTCTTCAAAGAAGCAATGTGCGGTGAAATCAATCCTAAGACAAGATTATAGAATACATGTCTAGCTGTCTTGTATTTAGATAATATAATCATTATAAATGTATTCTCTCCGTTGATGTCTTGGACATGTAGATCTCGTGCGGAGTTTACGTAAGAAGTGTGCTTCCGGTCCTTTGATGTATTATGGGATGTTCCGCGGGGGGCTTGACGTAATGGGCTTCGGAAGCCCGATATGTGGGCTGGGGTGGTGGGTCATTTATATGATTTATTGCCGGGATCCCGCTGGGAGGTGGCAGAGACGAAGTCCAGGCTGCCTTTGGGGGAGATAGGATATGACAGGGTGAGGGATAGACGGTGTAACCGTGGATCGTGATAGAAACACACATATCATATACTCAGGCCTACAGAGGAAGGGAGATATACAGAGAGGAGGGGGGGGGGGGAGCTACTTGCATGCAGACATATATAAAAATCAGGGAGACGGAGAGATAGATGGTCAACTTTGTAGCCCAGGTGATTTTGTTTTAAAATAAATCCCCCGCATCGAGGGGATTTGAACGCATGTCAACCATCTCGCCTGGAAAGCTCGCCACTAATTCTGCTCCCATTCATTCATTCATTCATTCATTCATTCATTCATTCATTCATTCATTCATTCAATAGCATGTCCTTTGCAGAATCTCGCTCCCATAATAACCTTCCGGAAAACTTCTCGGTCATAAGCAAGATGTCCCGCGTCGATACACCCATCTGGAGATCATCCGCCACATCCTGCACCCATCTACGCTTTGGCCTTCCTCTTCCTCTCTTCCCGGGCATATACTTCTCCATTATTGTTCTCTCCAAACTTGCATGACGTTTTAAGTGACCAAACAATTTCAAATTTTTTTTTGTTTTTATCGTTTTTAATAGCCAACCTTCTTCAGTATTCAGATCTTGTCGTATGGGTGCATTTGTTCTTTTCTGTATCCAAGATATTCTTAGAACCGGTATGTAACATTTGTATTCAAAGGCATTTATGCGCTGTTCAGCTTGTTTAGTAAGTGTCCATGTCTCACAGGCATATATTGCAATGGGGAAGATGCTTACTCTTAAAAATCTAATTTTTTAAAATCTTTATAGGTCTATCTGTCCCACACCACAATTTATTCAGTTTTAGTTTTTGGAGATCAATAAATATTCGTCTTTGAATTTCTGTCATTGTGTCGCCATTGTTGGTAATCAATGACCCAAGATATTCCAAATATTCCACCAGCTCCAGTTTTTCCTGCGCCTATAGCTACTCTAACTGACCCATAACTTACGTAATGCTAATGAGCAGCAGCGGTCGCCTTAACGAAGCTGATAGCGAACTGCCCTAATGTCACAAGCACTGTCGGACGCAGTTTCAACGCCTGGACTCGTCAATTGCTAAAGTGAGAGAAAGATTGGCCACCATTGCCGCTGTGCATTCAGATCTACAATCCGGACCTAGAGGTCCTAGATAAGCAGATTGCAGTTGTCATCATCATGTGCTGGGCCGGTAAGCGAGGGCGGTCATGTTTCGCCATCTCACACGATCACCAGAGTCGTGGATCAGCTCTATGTACTTGTCTCGACTATACCATGCGTCCAAACTATCCAGGTATGTACTTCACTGCCCTCTCCTTGTTCTATTCCCCTCAGTCTTATCAGTTGTCATCAAGTTCTCGCGTTTATTTCTTCTCATAACGTGTCCAAAAAAGTGTGAATGTCTGCGTATAAGTTCTCTAATCAGTTTACGGTTTTCATTTGTTTCTTGTAGGACGTGCTCGTTGGTTTCAGTACGCAAATTGGTATACAAAACACACTTTTTTGAAAGTGATTAAACCTTAAAAGACGGGAAACATAAACAGAAGGTGGAAAAAAACGAACATCGAAAGACACCTGATTTCTATAAATAAGCGAGCGCACATGATAAGAGATTGTGTAAAGGTGAGCGGGAGATTTTCGCGTCGATAAGTTGGCACCGTCTGGGAAGTGGGTTGTCTTAAGTTCCTGCACTCACGGTTACAGAGCGAGAGCGTTCGGTGCTAGGGGTATTTGGGTATAATGTGTACCTGGCGTGGTTGTAAAGGGGGATTTGTCTGTTTCTGTGTATTCATTTCTATATCTGTCTATTTCTATCTATACGGAGGATTTGTCTGTATCTGTGCCTATTTCTATACCTGTCTATTTCTATCTATACGGAGGATGTGTCTATTTCTATGTTTGTTGTCTATTTTCGTTCATCTATACGGATGATGTATGTCTATTTCTGTCTTTTCTATCTATATTGGTGATTTGTGCCTGTCTATTTCTATCTGTAGGATGAATTTGTGTCTATTTCTATGTATAGTTCTATCTATCCGGGTGATTTATCTATTTCTATTTCTGTCTATATCTATTTGTACTCAGTATATGTGACTATTTCTATGTCTTTTTCTATCTATAAAAATACAAATACACAAAACACAACATATAAACACAAGAAAGGCATGACAGTGACTGCATTAAGGCAAAATAACTGAATGAGACGACAAGAAAGATGGAGAAAAAAAAACATGAAACCAACACACACAAAACCGACAAACTGAACAAAATTTGTTTCTTAACTCGGAATCCAAGCGGTATTTTGTGTATTTGTTTACTGATGAAGGCTTGGCACCGCAGCGTCTTGTTTTCCGTTATTGTGGTCTGTAACGCTGCATTACTTTGTGTTATTTTATAATGTTTACATTTACATAGCTTTACGGCGGTTCCAAAAAACCCCAGCCAAGGTCCAACAGGATGTAGAAGAACTTTAATACAACTCTACCCGGGTCAGCGTGGCCGAGATGTAGAACTTTAGGGCGTTATACAACTCTAGCCGGGTCAGCGTGGCCGAGATGTTATGATGTTCGATTGAGGTACAGAAGGGTAGGGTTCGATTCCGGCATAGGGCTGAGAATTGTTCCAGGAACCACAGGTAGCTGATTTCACGCGTCCCCTGATCTCCTGGGTAGTGAAATAGGATACCTAAATGTCTCCGATAAGGGCGGCAATCAGTACCTGTGAATTTGTGTATGTGATGTCTTGCCACGGATCTCAGTGGCTGATGTTCTGGGGTAATTCTTGTGAATTCTTTCATTCTTAGGCCGGCTCTGTGGCAAAGGGATTACGGACGCAGTTCGCAATCTCGCATACTGAGTTTGAACACAGCTGCGGCGATTTGGCAGCAAACCGCCTTGCGTTGGGGTTTTTATGAAATGGTATGGGTGCCGGCCGTTCAGAAAGCAATGGCAAACTACTGAACGTAAACTTGCCAAGAGATCACAAGCGGCCAAATTGCTGGAGTTAGCTGCAACGTCCTGTAAAGGATACACAACTAACTTTACCGTCTGAGGATATCCATAATGAGTTCTCTTGGTCTGCCTCTATTCCCGGCATTTCTCCATTTGTGACTGCAGAGATGGGTAGATGATACTGAAAACACCCGGCATATTACAATGGGTTCCGCCAGAGCTAGTGATAAATGGCGAGTCTTTCGAGAGGGCTGCGATGAGACCGTCCTTCCGGCACACAAAACAAACAGGCTACATGATAGCAATTGTGACTATAACAATCGACTCCAGAATGCACAAAGCTAGAGAAAACTACAATAGATAGCCACAAGAGAGAGGCAGACGGACAAACAAATATAATAAAAGACGACCGGGTGGATCCATTTTGTCAACAATTTGTCGAGTGTTGGCCACGACTGACGCCTGAATGAAAATACTGGAACGCACTACATCTGCCGAGGCGTCACATCGGTTCATTCAGTTCAAAGATTCCCAAACTGTTCTCGAGGATACCGAGTTCATAACAATCTTTCAGGAAGGACATTTATACCAGCATTGTGAAAGAACCTCCATTTAGTGGCCTCCTTAACGAAGTGATTAAACTGCCTGCATCTCGTTCTGAGGGTCGTAGGTTCGTTCCCTGGTCTGCATCGTACAGACCACGGGTGTAATTTCTTCTGAGATGCCGGGGAATCATCGGTGGGGCTCCGGAGTTCGAGTCTGTGTGATGTTCTCAGCAAGCGGCTTGTTCTGTGGATAGAGATCGAGCTGTATGGGGTAAACCAGGTGCAATGAAGCTGAGCCGCTCGACTTCAGCACTTTAGTTATGAACAGATTATGAATTCCGTACCACGGACGAGGAACCAAGTACGCTTTGTGTCTTCCTTGTAAGGGTATGTTGTAAATTGTGCGCCTACTCTGATTTCCGATAGCTTGCTGATGTTCAAAATGCACACGTATCCTCATATCTTTCGCACTAACCTGAGAAGATGTGATGTCCGAGCTACTAACCCAGGATCAGAGTCAAAGAGATTAGGTTCTGTTTTTCTTCCTGGTTCTTCCTTCAAGGGCAGTGCATCACAGCTAATTATACATCTCAAAGTTTAGTGTCCAAATTGCGAGATTCGGCACCCGATCGCGCCGCACTGGTAACTTATAGGGGTATGTGAGCCGGTCGTTCAGAAATCAATGGCAGGCAAACTACTGAGCGTAAAACTTGCCTAGTACATCAGCAGCAGCTTAAAAATGCTGGTGTTGACTGCAACGTCCTGTAAAGGATACGCAACATTTAAAAAAAAGGTAACGGGCTCTGTCTGCCCGTGGGTTGGTTGTCTTTCCTAACAAGTTTGCCTGGGCGGCTGCCTCAAGGCCTCTCTTTACAATGTCCAGCTGCCGTGGGATGTTAAAGTGCACAACCTGTTTGTTGCCTGTATTTGAAAAGGCTAGGCATACGGTCTCACTGCCCCAGAGATCAGGGTGGCTTGTGTATATCAAACAATCTATGTCCTTGAAATAAATGCCAGCTGTATGCGGTGTTCAAACCTGATTCCTTCTACTGCTGAGGCGGGCATTGTAAGCTCTCAACCACGTCTATAGGAGACGATTTTATAGATATAGACAATTTACTTAAGCCAACGGAGGAGGGTGGCGAGGCAGAAGAGCAAGAAGCGCAGGAAGAAGAGCAAGAAGTAGAGCAGGAAGAAGAGCAAGAAGACGAGGAGGGAGAATAGCAGGCAAAAGAAAAGGACAAAGAGGACAAGGAGAAAAGGAGGACGAGGTGGAGTAAGAAGAGGAATAGGAGGTGGGGGAGGAAGAGGAGAAGGTGGCTGTATAGGTTAAATAGAAAGATGAAGTAAAAGAGAAAGATTGGGCCGAGGAGGATGCACAAGAAGAAAAGGAAGAAAAGACAGCAGCAATGTAGTGGAAGAAAGAGGCAGTAGCAGAACTATCAACACAATCATCATCATCATCATCATCATCAACATCACCATTATTCTAAATGTTCCAATTATTTATTTATTTGCAGAGACGTCGCCACCGAGAATTCGGTAAAATATTCCGAGAACAGTTCGGACCCCGCCACAACGTGGCTATAGCCGATCCTGCCCTGGTGGAGGAGATCTTAAGGAAGGAAGGCAAATACCCATCCAGGCCCCCTTACGAGTCTTGGGTTCTCTACAGCAGTCTCAGAAACCGCAGAGGTGGCTTGATGACGTCGTAAGTTCTCTCTTCTCTACTATATACTGCCTATATTTATTTTTGCTTTCTTTAAATATTTTCCGGTTGACATATGTTGGTAAACGAAGAGAAAGAGAAAGAAGACTTGATTGGCGAATCAACCATGTGCATATGTGGATTGGCTCCGCAGACAGAAGATCAATTACTCCAAAACTGCCCAAAATACGATATACCTTGCAAACCTTCGGGCCTAGAGAGACGACAGTGGAAGATAAGCTCTGTGGACCACTGAGTGAACTAAAACAGTTAAATTCATTCAAGAAACAACATTGCAGTTATAGACAAATTTCAAGCGAATGAAAGAAAACAAAGAGGTGGAGGTAGAGGACGGGGACGCAAAGGGTGAGGGAGAAACGGATGAGGAAGAAGAGGATGAGCGTTTGAAGAGGAAGAGGATGTGAGAAATAAGGGAAGGCGGATTAAGATGAGGCAGAATAAGACGAAGAATAACTCAGTTTACCAGATTCTCAATTAATCAAATAGTCCTATACATCTTCAAACTATCTGTTTGCCTGCTTCCTTCCTTCTCCTCCCGCCTCTCGCCCATCTCCAGCCCCGAGTTGAAAGAGTCCCCTAGTACACCACGACAGCTCTAGCCGACGCACGAGCGACCCCAGCACTAAGCGACCTGACTCGAGTGAAGAGAGTGCGTCTTTCATTACCCAGAAATAAACGCTCTCCGCCTCCCTCCCTCCTTCAACCCCACCCCTCCCCAAGCATAAACATTAGTTCGCATTCCACTCACTTTCCCCCCACTTTACCTCCTGCCTGTTTGCATTCATGTAACCAAATCTCTTTTTTTTCACTTTAGCTAACTTAACACAAAAAAGCTGGATATCTAAATGAACAGGGATTCTGGTATACGTAAAGCCGGGAATAAATTACACATTTTTTGGTTGAATAAGAGATAGTGTTGACAGAAAAATGCGCCTGTTTATTTAGGGAAATAGTGTTAAATTATACTTTACACGAGGTTATAGAACTTTTGTATCTGGGCTAAGATTTAGTGTGCGGTTTTTTAATGTAATTCTCGTTTACACCAAGGCGGTTGTGGTATAGAGGCAGTGAACGCTTTACACAGTTCCCCGACACACAGGTTCGAGATTAGCTGCCGGCGATTTGGAAGTAGACCAATTTGCGTTGGTTTTGATGGTATGAGCGGCTTTCCTTTCAAAAAGCGATGGCAAAACTTTTAACATTACAACACCTTTTTTTTTTAACATTACACGTCCTTGGGAGTCTCCGTGGCGAAGTGGTCTAGCCGTCTGCCTCGGGCTCCGAACGTAGTGGGTTCGATTCCGGGCCGCGTCCTTCGGTTCACGTGTGAATTTATTTGGGAGACTCCTGGGGGTCGTCGCTGGAGCTACGGAGTTCATGCTTTGTGCGACGCTTTCGGCAGTTCGCTGATGACAGAGGCTGAGCCATATGGGATAAAACTCGGTGCAATGAAGTCGACTTTTAAGCGACTTTTTAAAGTCCTTTTCAGAAAGTTGCATTCAACCCCAAGTTGAATTTCCGGGCTGTTTTACTTTCAGTAGTTTGCCATTGAGGTCTGAACGAGAAACCTACTTTGAAGTGCAACTGACCTGTGTAGGTAACTACTGAACATACAAATATTGACTAGTAAATCACGCACAGACAAAGAATGCTGGGGTTGACTGCGTCGTCCTGTAGAGGGCATGCTTGAGTACATCAAGTACCTTTACCTTTTTGTTCGCTTGGAATTTCTCTTTTATCCGCAATGCTTTCTGTTGTATACATTTCATTGTCATTTTGGTTCCTAGTTTTTTTTTTTTTTTCTACTGTTGTTTCTCTAGGCTAGAATTTTTGCAAGATAAGTCGTATTCGGGCCGGCTCACTGGCCGAGGGGTTAGCAGCTTTCTCCGTTAACTCCGAATACTCTCGTGGTTGACGTGCGCGCACGAGAATTAGAAGTGGTTCGAGTCGCGCCAGTGACTTATGAGAGTATGGAGCCGGTCGCTCAGAAAGTCGTGGCGTTCTGATGAAGGTAATCTAGCCTAGGAATCAACATACAGCTGAAAGGTGCTGGTGTTGACCGCAATATCCTGAAACAGGATGGACACGCGGAATAAAAAAGTCGTACTTGGGGCAGTCTTGGAGTATGTGATCTGCTTCCTGTCTACGGAGTCAATCCACATGTGCTCATGGCCGATTCACCAATTTTGAATTTTCATTACATGTAGTCGTTATCGATTCTGTCCTGTTCTGATGCGTAGAATGATTTGCTCTGGTCTGCAAATAAAATGGTGGTCATCTAATGCTGGCGGGTGTCTGAATTTCATTTTTGTTTTCCATTTGGTGCTGTTGCCAATGACAACACATTATGATGTGGGGTTTACTTATTAGTAGAACGCACACCATTGTAACTCACCCATACCAAAGTTCAAGGTTGACCGGTGAGTTAACATAGTTTCATGAACTCTTTCAGTTCGAAGCGGGCACTTCTTTATTCGTTAACTCATCAAGTGTCATGGTATGATTAAACGTCTTAAGCGACTTTCCGTTAGTTAGCTGCACATCGAACCATTCAGTCCATAAGTGCTCGGATCCCCTCCTCAGCAAATCCCGCAGCGTGTAGCGGCTAACGACGCCAGTTCTGTGTTGGTTTATCAATCTTCGTTGGCTTCCTGCGTAGTGTTCTTGTTTGGCCACCCCTCTTTTAATTTGCTGCTCCTGCAGTCTGGCCATTGTTGTAGATTCACAGTCATCACTTGGTTCTCGCAAAAGTCTCACTTCTCGTAGAGCATTCAGAATGTCAGCCTGGTCCATGGCGCGTCCGCCCTCCACAGTAGCCTCACCTGCGAGCTTGTCAGCCCGCTCATTTCCTTGTACTCCCGCATGACCTGGCACGAAGATGAAACTAATCTTTGCCAGCCGAGACCGCTTCAGAGGCAGCAGCCATTCTCTTCGGATCGACCCCTCCTCTATCCTCTTGATCATGTTCATTGAGTCGCTAAGGAAACAAGCCCCAGTGAATGTCTGTGTCTCGAGCCATGTTATTGCTTTACTTACTGCCATGACTTCCATGGTCAGGCTACTTGTGGTTTCAGTGAAAGCACCAGAGTCCTCCTTCACAATTCTCCCTCCGACCCGAGCTGTAAAGGCCCATGAGCTTCTCACATGTCGGACGACCGACCCATCTGTGTAGATGACCGCGTCACCGTCTAGCGAATTCTCGAAAATCAACGCTTGTACTTCAGCCTCAACAGCAGCCGGATTTTCTTGTCTGCATTTTCTATCTAGTTGGATGCAAACTGAAAAGGATGTGCAGAAGTATGTTGGCACTTGCACCCACTCCTCGCCAGGTTCTAAGTCCTCAAGTGAACACACCTGTTGAAGAATGTCTTCGGCTTGACCCATCCACGACCGTCCTCTTTTTAACCTGCTGCCCTTCACCTTCCTAATTTCACTATGCAGTGGATGTTGTGTGTTTGCGTTAATTCTGAGGTAGGCGCGTGCCCTGCAAACTTGTATTCTCTCTTCAATGGTTGGAAAATCAAGAAGGTAGCGCGTCGCCCTGCATGCTGTATCTCTTGTACATCCAAGAATAATGCGCATAGCTTCATTCTGTATCCTTTCCATCCTTTCTATCTGCTTATGGCTGAGAGTCAGGATTGCCATTGCATACTCCAAAACAGACATGACCAGCCCCTCGTACAGAAGACATAGATGGCGCTGCTCACAGTTTGCTGCCGCCATCACCCGCATCGCTGCCAAACCCCGCTTGGCCTTTGTTATCACCTGGTCTATGTGCACATTATAAGCAAGGCTTCGATCAAACCGTATCCCCAGGTAATTCATTGCCTGCGTATGAATTGACTGAATTGATGCGTATGAATTGCGTATGAAAAGACTTTCCGTATCTGCTATGGGAATATAAACAGTAGTTTTCTTTATGCAACCCCTTTAATTTGATATACAATGCAACCTATCTGTTACTATATTAACAACTTTTAAGTCATAATTGTGACACACACCTACTTCCCATTTTCTGCCATTTATTCTTATTAGGTCAAAACCTACTTTTGTTTGGCGCTGAATCTGTTAAATAGAAAGGTCAATCAGGGAATCCGTTGAGGCCACTAAGACAGCTCATAGATACACATGTATTGTTTTACACTAATAGAAATAGAAGAAAGAAGCAGAGGGTAAAGGACATACTAGAAAACGAAAAATATAGGTAACCCACCAGGATTCGAACCTATCACCTCCAAATAACGACAGGGACTGGCTACAGGAACAAGTGTACTTCGACTCATGACCAACTAAACATCTGTTACCAAGCGGAAGCGACTATTTCAGGACATTTTATAACGTGTCTGTCCAAGTGCCACTGTTTGGGGCTGATATGTCCAAACGGATCTGGCCGAAGACCAGCAGAGGCTATTGGTATCTCTAAATGTGTGTGTGTGTGTGTGTGTGTGTGTGTGTGTGTGTGTGTGTGTGTGTGTGTGTGTGTGTGTGTGTGTGTGTGTGTGTGTGTGACTACGGGCCAATGCTCTTCGTTTTTCACCCTTGACCCACCCCACCCCCACTACCACCACCCCATTGGAGACACAGGTCCTCAACCAATCCACTTCAAATAAAATAGCATAGTAACTGTGGGAAAATAAAGTGTAACTGTGCGACAAATTCGTTAAAATAGTTACACTGCGACGCAATTCGTTAACACTTCAGGACACGAAGAGTTAAAATATTAAGTGCGGGCCAGAATGCGTTAAAATATTAACTATTGTAAAGAATTAGTAAAAATAACTGCTGGACATAATTCATTAAAATAGTTACTGTTGGACACAGTTCGTTAAAATGATAACTATGGGACAATACTAAGAGTTACAACGTTAAGACAGTTCACGCCTCCATGACGTTTGTCAGTTTATGCTCATCAGATGTCTCGGCCATATTCTGTTTCAAGCTTGACTCACACCAGGCAGCTCGAGGTCAACTAAAGTAATCAAATAAAGACACCATAATACATGAATGAAGTCAGTATTGACCTTGAAACCTGGGAGAACGTTGCTGCTTTTCTCTCTGCTTGGGGTGGTCAGAATTGTATTGGCACTACTCCTTTGAGACCGTTAGAAGCAGCAGTAGATTAAGAAGACGAAGAACAAGAACAAGAACAACACAATAGCAATCAGGAAGACGGGCGCATTAGAAGAACCAGTCAGTTCAGAAATGGTACGAATTTGTTTTTTTTAAAGACATAGATTTACAACCAGTATCGAAGAAAAGAGAAAATACATAGAAACACGTAGAAATAAGCATGGCTGGAAAGAAGGAAGGAAAGAAGGAAGGGAGGGAAAAGAATGTGCTTGTTAAATAAATTTACTATCTCTGCCCCCGCAACCTCTAAAATATGGCCAGAATTTAGTTAAGAATGTATATCATTCCAATCTCCCAACATTCCTTCCTCCCCAATTTCCAAGAACTTAATATCACTTTACCCTACTTTACACAAAAATCTGGCTAACGACAAGAGCAGGCACATTTGTTTCAATGACGCTGTTTCCCCCTCCCTCCTCCCCCTCCATCGTCGGTTAGATAATACAGAAGTTCCTCCCCTCACGTGCTGCGTACATGTGATTACAGTGCACGTTCTTGCACGTTCTTGCACTCGCTATTCCTTGGTGTTTACAGTTCTTTTTTTTTTTTTTCTTGGCCCTCAAAGAATACTCTACGACGTGCGAGCCAAATTTTCACAAAGAACATGCCAGAAATACCATCTACTCAACTGTCGTGCTCATTGAGTCCAGGATTTCGGCATTCCAGTTGCGATCTCTCTATCTGTGTGTGTCGTGGTTTTTGTGTTTTACGGCGGTGATGCTTGGATTTCTAGGTGGGTGGGAGACAAGAACACAGTGAACAGCTAGGATTAGAATTAAATCGTTGGAAGACGCAGATTACGGTCGTCACTAGGAAGAAGGAACTATCACAATGCAATATACAAGTAAATGGGAATATTCTTCAACAAGTGAATCGGTACAATTATCTCGGAACAGTCGTAACATCTGATGGCAGATGCCTTGAACAGATTAGAACAAGAATCGCCATTTCGAGGGTAGCCCTTTGCATGATGGAAAACATAATGACCAAAAAGAAAATATGTCATTTGCAAGGAGAAAAAGAGTATTGAGGTGTTACATAGAGCCTGTTCTTTTGTATTAGATGTGAGGCGGAATTTTGAACAGAAATGGTGAAAAACATCTAATTTCTGGGAAATGTGGTTTCTGAGGAAAATGTAAAAAATACAATGGACGGACAGAAAAACCAATGACCATGTCCTACAAGGAACACATGAAAACTATAAACTGATTAGAGAAATTAGACGTAGACAGTCACAATTTTGTGGAAACGTTATGAGAGAAATACAATGGAGAACTTGGTGACAACTAGTAAGGATGAGGGGAAAGAACAAAGGGAAGGCAGAGAATGAACACCTGGATAGCTTGACCACGTGATATGGTCGAGACAAGAATACTGAGCCGATCCACGACTTTGGTGATCGTGTGAGATGGCGAAACATGACCGCACACGCTTATCTTTATCGGCATGGCACATGATGATGGTGATGATGGAAGAAGAGATAGATAGGCAGTGAATAGATGGGCGTACAGGGACAGACAGTTAGATGAGCAGGCGGACAGACAGACAGACAGACAGACAGACAGACAGACAGACAGACAGACAGACAGACAGATGAGCGGGAAAACGGAAGAATTGTAGAAAGATGAGCAGACAGGCAGAGGGATAGACAGACAGGCAGGCAGACTGAACGAACGAACGAACGAAAATCTTTATTTTCAAAGGGTTAAGAATTGGGCACGCAGGCCCGTCTGACATTCTGCCCTACTTCTCTATTTCCTCTCATACATTCCCTCACATACTGAGAGATATATAGGTAAGTTGGGTGGTAGGTAGGATAGTAGGTAGATCGCAGACATAAGACAGACATCGACGGTTGGATGGATGGACAGATCGATACATAGATTGATAACTGTCACTGTCATTTACTGCCAATATAGCACCTTGCGGTGTATGTCAGGGGGGGGGGGGGGGGGGTCTTGGAGCCTGAGGAATTAAGGCCGCCTGGTTAGTGCAGACGGCGCGAACTGTGCACATTAGGATTTAATTTTTGCCCCCTTACCGAGGATTCGAACCCGGGTCTGCTGATGGAGAATCCGGCGTTCTAACCACTCGGCCAGCCGCTAGATCGATAGATATAGAGATATATCGCGTGACATATTGATAGATAGCTCGGTCGGTCAGTGGATGGGTGGGTTATGTGGATCGTTGATTTTTTTTGTTTAATCGATGGATCGGTGGATAGAAAGAAAGACCAGAGAATCATAAGACAGAATTAGGTAAAGACCCATTTATCAGCCGCACTATATAACCAACCACCTGTCCGTGTACCTGAACTCCCCCACCCCCACCTCCCTCCCTGCCACACCTCCCATCCCCAGGTCAGAATCACTTTATCACAGTCATAAACCTGAACAAGAGTTGGCTATTCAAAATTGACAGCAAGGGGAGGTTACACGGCCCAATGTTTTTGACACCAGGTGTGTGCGGCGGTTGGGAAGTGAATTAGTCCACCTGGACAAGAGGTGTTCTCTTGACAGTTTGATGGTGTCGCGTCACTGCTTCGTTAATGAGGTCGATTTGTCGGTGCCGTGCACTGGACGACCCAGGGAAAGGGAACTGGAGCTGCATCAAAGGCTGTAAACATGCAGTGAGGAAATCAAGGAAAGCGAGAAGAGGAATATGTAAGATTTACAATACAATACAATACAATACAATACTCGCAGAAGTCGGATGTGTCGGCCTAACGGCGCAAGAACGCAGCTCTGCTGTAAACAGGCACAACGCAATCACATCCGAAGTAAAAAAAAAAAAATTCCTGATGAACGCAGAAGAAGAGAAGTATACAATACAATACAATACAATACAATACAATACAATACAATACAATACAATACAAGCATGACAAAAACAATATGGCCGCTGCGGTTAGAGCCATGTAGCAGTTTTACCCTCAGTAGTTTGCCATTATTCTCTCAACGGCCGTCGCTCATACCATTGTGAAAATCAAAGCAAAGCGAGCTGTTATAAATCGTCTGCGGCTGGCTTGGAAAGATAGAATACATCAGGCGTGACAAAATGTAGGCTAAAGCCAGAGGTGTGTGATAGTTTTACACTCAGTTGTTTGCCATTGCTCTCTCATCGGCCGACACTCATTACGACTGTGAAAAACAACGCCAAGGGATTGGTTACAAACCACATGCGACTGGCTTCGAACCAGGTGTGTCTGGATTATGAAACTGCCTTCAACTACCCCTAGGTCACAGACTTCGACCTTTATAAGAACACAATTACGAATAGATCTCCATGGCGAAGTAGTCAAGCCTTTGACTCGGGATCCGAAGGTTGTGGATTCGATTCCGGACCGCTTTCTTCGGTTCACGAGTGAAATTTTTCGGAGACTCCTGTGGGTCGTCGCTAGAGCTACGGAGTTCGTGCTTTGTGCGACGCTTTCCGTGCTGCGGAAAGAGACCGAGCTATATGGGATAAAACCCGGTACAATGAAGTCGACCCTGTCGACTTTTAAGCGACAATTATGAATAAGAGTGGGTGTTGCAGCTAATAAACTTTCATCAGCCTGTTAAATTGTTTCTTCTATTGTTTATTTTGTTTGTGAGTTTGGATAGACTATTTAAGCTGGGTGTAAAAGAAATGAAGGGAATGAATACTACAAAACACGAGAAAGACGCTTGGGAGTTAGGCTTAAAATGGCTGCCATGATTTTAAGAAGATAAACATCACAAAAACTGTCATTACTGTCTAGGGAGACAGGGGGGACAGGGCGAGGGGGTGGGGGGGGGGAGGTGGCTAGAGAATTGGAAATTAAGGCCGCCTGGCTAGTGCAGTGGACATGAACTGTGCAGATGAGGCTTTTCTTTTTCCCCCGACAGAAACAAATCTATCACCTTACAGAGGATGTGAACCCCTGTCTCCCGAATGGAAGCTGGCTTTCTAACTATTCGACCACGCTTCTCTTCAAGAAGCCAGAGAAACTGAGATATTTGTTAACATGACGTAGTGGCGATTGCTGGTGATGGTGATGGTGATGGTGGAGTTTATCAAAGTTGTTATTGTATATCTTGTCATTCATGTTTGTCCTGATCTATGGACGCCTTGTGTCTATTATTTTAATCCACTGAAGTGCTATATTCTACTTTTATATGATCGTCAGGGAGAATGAATACTGGAGGAGAAGCCGTAGTGCATTTGCGACCAAACTCCGCCCCAAGGCAGTCTGTGATTACGTGGACGGGATCAACCAGGTGTGTGCTGACCTGGTGGACAGGATCTCCTACCTGAAGGACGAGACGGGTGGCACCCACCTGGTACCACGGCTACTGAATGAACTGAATAAATTTACCATGGAGAGTAAGTGAACCCATCTCATAACCCAGTTATGAACTTTATCTTATAGAGTTGATCGTATTCCGGTACGAACCTGAGACCTTTTCTACGTCAGACTTGAAGCACTAGACACGAGTTTAGTGTTTCCAATCTGACGTGGACAAGGCATTAGAGTTTGTACCGGAATACGATCAGCTTTGCCAGTAGTGGATTGTGCTCAGTCTTTACACCTCCAATCCCAAAACAACCAAATAAATCAATTTATAGAGTTGATTCAAGAACCAACATCTCGACATTTCAGACATTCCCATCAACAGCCAGCTAAGAGCCCTAATACTAATTGTACCAGTAGCAGTCTGCTTATGTGTCCATCTAGCCTTGTCCTCGGAGTCCTGAGTGTTAGACAGATTCTCTGGTGACTCCCTGCGACAGCATTCTCCCCAGGCAGTGATTTTTCAGTTCTTCCTCACTATACACACGATCCCAAAGACCCACGAACATGTCTGTCTTATCATACACCAATACTCCACCGCGCGGTGCAGACTCAGCCAATCTGTCCGCCTGCTCGTCACAAAATTTGACTAGTAAACTGGGTGAAAGGAAAAACACAAGATTTAAGTGTTAAACAAGATGTAACTAGCCTGCTTCTTTCTTTGCCGCCTAGTCATTTATGTTTATAATAATGTGCCACGCAGGTAGATATAATTCCCTTCTCACACGTTGACCAGTCTTATATCAGTTCCACATGCTGTGGCTCGTCGACTCACACGATGACCAGTCTTGTATCAGTTCCACATGTTGAGTCTTGTATCAGTTCCACATGCTGTGGCTCGCCGACGCACACGATGACCAGTCTTGTATCAGTTCCACATGTTGTGGCTCGTCAACTCACACGATGACCAGTCTTGTATCAGTTCCACATGCTGATTGATATTCATTGTTCGCCATCTCACAGGATCACCAATCTAGGACCAGATATGTATTCTTTCTCCCAGTTATGCCCTGCAGCTAGGCCATCCAGGTGTCTTCCTTTTTCTTGTTCTTGCTCTTTCCCCATCAAGTTTGCCAATTGTCACAGAGTTTTCAAGTTCATTTCTCATCACCGGTTCTAATATCCTGTCTACATATAATTTCTCTAATCAATGTCTTGTTTCTTCAAAAGCCAGACCATAGTTTTTCTGTCCATCGGTATTCTCTAGTTTCCCCAGAAACCACATTTCTACTGATTAGATGTTTCTGCTTCGAGTCAATAACGATGGGTTGATTTCTCAAAGTCTGAGCCACGTCGAACTTGTCCTGTTTACCCTGAACATTTCTTACCTTTTTCCAGCTGCCCGTCTCGGATCCACTTATTGGATTTAAGGTCAAAGGTCGTACTGAGGAAACACTATAGCCCTTAATCGATTGCTTGGAGCAAATGCTTTTTGAGAGGCTCTTGACACGAAGGTCAAGGGCTTGAGGAGTTTAAAGTTCACTCGCTTTGTCTCCCTGGCGTATTGAGTTAAAGGAATTCTTAATACAAGTGGTGGGGTTAGTATGACTACACTTTGGGGAATCCACCATGTTGGAGGTGCCTTTTCTTTCTATTCTAATCTTACAATTTTATTATTGTTAGTATCTGCCCGATGTGTAAAGGCAATTCTGTTGTTGGTGTCTGCCCAGTGTGTTCTTCAGAAGGTATGAAGGCAATTCTGTCATTTTTGGTGTCTGCCCAGTGTGTTCTTAGTGAGGTATAAAGGCAGTTCTGTCTGTAGTATATTTACAGAATTCCTCTGTGTGATGTCTTCTAAAGACTGTAGTAGAACTATATTTACAGAAGTCCTGTCATGACTTCTAACGACTGCAATTAAACGTATATTTTCAGCAATCCTCTATGTGATGTGTGATCTTGTGAAGAATGTAGTAAAACTTATATTTACAGCAGTCCTATATGTGATGTATTATTTTCTTGTCGTGACTTCTAACGACTGCAATAAAAACGTATATTTACAGCAATTCTGTGTCATGACCTGTAATGTCTTTAGCCTGTCTGTCATCTATTGGCTATACTACCTAGCAGAGTAAGGCAGGGGGGGGGGGGGGGCGGTCTTGAGCCTGAGGAATTAAGGCCGTATAAAACATATATTTACAACAATCCTCTATGAGATGTATGATCTTTTGAAGACTGTAGTGAAACGTAATTTTACAGTAATCCTTTATGAAGCAACTGCAATAAAACGTATAATTACAACAATCCTGTGTCATGACTTCTAAAGACTAGTAAACCGTTTATTAACAGCAATCCTCTATGTGATGTATGATCTTCCAAAGACTAGTAAAACGTATATTTACAGCAAATCTCTATGTGATGATAATCTACTAAAGACTATTGTAAAATGTATTTACAGCAACCCTCAGTGTCATGACTTCTTCTAAAGACTACTGAAACGTATATTTACAGTAATCTTCTGTGTCATGACTTCTAAATACTGCTAAAATGTATATTTACAGCAATCCTCTGTGTCATGACTTCTAAAGATTACTAAAACGTATATTTACAGCAATCCTATATGTGATGTTGAACAAGAGAGTGGGCTGTCTGGACAGAGAAGTGTCGGAGAGGGTCAACACTTTCATACAGTCTATCGCCACCATGTTCTTAACGGGCCACCAACTCATGGTCTACGCCAAAATCCACAAGATTCTTCGGACGCGTCCCTGGAGGAACCATGTCCAGTCATGGGACAAGATTTACGAGTTTGGTAAGTTCTTGAGACAATATTTATGATTTCCTTAAATTCATGGGACAAGATTTACGAGTTTGGTAAGTTATTGGGTCAAGATTTACGAGTTTGGTAAGTTCTTGAGAGCCGACTCTGCTAGAATTCCTGGCTTGCCTACGGGAGAGCCAGGCTCGAATCCTTGGTGAGGTGTGGCTTTTTTTTGGGTGGCGGCAAAAAGAACGCCCTAACCTGCACTAACCATCTCATTTCACCTCATAATGTTCCTCTTGTACCTTGCGGTGTCGAGGTGAAGTATAAACAGCGGGAAAGTGCCCGCTTATGGGCTTCATGTATCGATATTCACATGGACTCTGTTATTCCCTGCGTCCATCGTTTCGCTGATCTCTCTCGTAGACCATTAACATTGCCGGGTCTATATCCATTTGGGTCAGTCCGTTTATACTTCTTAGTTTTTCTACGAGCAGTATGAAGATCCCCTGCCGGCTTCTTAGGCCAGTCGCAGGTTTAGGACAAAAATCTGACCATAAGGAGCCCATCCCCTATGGAGAGCCATAGCCCCGTTAGCCCATGACCTCGCGATCATGGTTTCCCAGTCTACACAGCGTGGAGGTGGGGTTGACTTGTGTAGTCTGCGGGTCATCGGCAGGCTACTCATTTTCACTTTTCCCCCTCCTGGGAGAGGCTAGCCGTTCCTAACCCTGCTGGCTGCAGACGCCCTTAATTCCTCAAACTCATGATCTTCAATGACTGCTCAAGACCAAGTATCCGTAGGAGGCAGAGGTAGAGAAGGGCAGGGGGAAGAAGAAGGAAGCCGAGGGACGGAGATAAGTAGTCGGAGAAGAAGCAGATGAAGGGGTCGGGGGAGGTAGCAGGAAAGAAAGTTTATTGTTTTATTACTATTGCTATTATTATTATTATTATTATTAATATTATTATTATTATGTTACAGCCACAGAGCACATTAACCAACGTATTGACGAGGTGGCTAAAGAATTAGAGACCGGGGTGCCGCCCATTGAAGGTGAGCACGTGGATTTCATGAAGTATGTGGTGGGCACTCACCAGCTGTCTCGGAACGAAATCGTCGACAATATCATCGAGGTGTTCATGGGCGGCATTGACACGGTAAGTGGCCCCACTCTCCATTACATTGCTTTAACTCTCTTTGTATCAGACATTATCTTAATTCCTTTAATCTTGGCAGTGACTTTAATTTCATTTGTCCCGAATTATGTCTTTCTGCCAATCTGTCAGTCTGTCTGTCTGTCTGTCTCTCTCTGTCTGATAATGTTTATATATCCATATATGTATGGCATTTTCTTCTTATGTATTTGTCTGTCTGGCATTCTTTATCCCTCTATCTCAGTCTGTCTGTGTCTATGTATCTATTTATATATAGCGGTCTGTCTAATTGAAATTGTCTCTGTCTGGCTATTATGTATTTGTCTGTCTAACATTCTTTTTTTTTCCCCTGCTTTTTATATATGCCTGCCTATTTGTCATTTTGTGTGTTTGTATGTATGGTTGACTGTCTGTCTATGCATTGTCTGTGCATCTATTTATGTCTGGCTGTCTATTTATCTATTTCTGTCTGTATAAACAAAGACACGTGCCATCGTTTTGTGTCTGTGTGTGTACGTATGTCTCTTTTATCAATCCCTGTCTGTCTATTTATCCGTCTACACACACACACATACCCACACACGCACACCCAGACACACACATGCACCCACACCCCCCCCCCCTCACAACCACACACACTCAAATACACATGCACCACACACACCCACCCACACTCGCACAAACACACACACCCACATACCCACATATTCACTCACACACTCATCCATCCAGACACACACCCACACACTCGCGCCACACCCACACACACACAAACCCACCCACACTTGCACAAACACACACACACTAACATACACACATATTCACACACACACACTCACCCTCATACACACACCCACCCACCCACACACACACACACACACACACACCCACACACTCACACACAGTAGTCTAGTCTGAACTTATGCTGACATTGGCGTTCATGTATCCACAGACTGCCAACTCCCTGGCATTCCTCTTCTACCTCTTGTCCAAACACGACTCCGTCCAAACCCGACTGGTGGAGGAAATAGACAACGTGCTCGGGAAACGGCAGGCGTCCAGTTCGGACCTGCAGAAAATGCCCTTCCTGAAGGCGTGTGTGAAGGAGACGCTGCGCCTCTTCCCGCCAATACCCATGAATGCAAGAACGACTACGGAGGAGATGTCTGTTGGCGGATATCACATACCCAAAAATGTGAGTCTTTATATCTTAGAGAATGATGACAGACAGAAGAGAGAGGGAGGGAGAAGAAGAGAGAGACTGGAGAAAGGAAGGGGGAGGGGCGAGAGGGGGTGAGGGATAGGAAGTCAAATTGAGGAAGGAGGTAGAGAGCTTGGGAGTGAGGAAGCAAGATAGAGAAGGGAAAGGCAAGGAGGCAGAGAGTGAATTAGAGGAAAGGGAGGCAAAGGAAGAGAAAGAGGGAGGAAATGAGAGAGACATAGAATTTGGCAACGTGAAATAGAAACAGCTACAGTAAAGGTATCACCACAGGACAACATGGTAATTACTTTGTTCTAGAGAGAGAGAGAAAGAGAGGGGGTGGGGTGGGAGAGATAAATTAAGAAAAGGGGAGTAGCAGAGAGGGGGAGGTCAGAGTGGGGAAGGAGGAAGAAAGCATGGAAGAAGGTAGAGAGCGGGGAAGATGGTAGAGCTTGGGAGTGAGGAAACGAGATAGAGAGGGGAAAGATAGGGAGACAGAGAGGGGGAGGGACCAGGAGAAGGGAGGAAGCGAGGAGAAGAAAGCGGGAGGAAGCGAAAGAGACATAGAATGAGACAGAGGGAAATAGAAACACAGAGAGAGAAAACGAGAATTAGAGAGACAGAGAGAGAGATAGTTACGGTGAGACAGAGATAGATCGTGATAAATAGTGAGAGACAGAGATAGAGAGAGAGAGAAGACAGAGAGAGAGAGAGAGAGAGAGAAAGAGAGAGAGATACAGTTAATTCTCCGTGGCGAAGTGAATTACTCCGCCTGCCTGTCGCTTCCAAGGTTGTGGGTTCGATTCCGGTTACATCGTCCTGTTCACGAGTGCAATTTTTTCCCAGACTCAATAGGTCTTGGCTGGAGCTAGGGAGTTCATTTGTGTGACGTCTTCGGAGATCGAGCCATTTGGGGGAAAGTTCAGTGTAATATGGACAAACAAGCAATTAAAGTAAAAAGGAGACAACAAAATCGCTTGGATATATTGAAATATTGGTCAAAATGTCGGTGAATAATGATGATGAATGAACGTTAAGTTATTAGTGAAAGCTCGACAGAAGAAATAGAATTGCGAAGTTCTAACTCTTGATCCTTGTTGTCTAATTGCAGACGATTATTATGTTGAACCTTTACGTCATGGCGAGGGACGAGGAGATCTTCTCTCAGCCAGACGAATTCAAGCCCGAGAGATGGTTGAAGGGAGACCAGGAAGCCACCGTTCATCCCTTCTCATTGATCCCTTTCGGTTTTGGAACTCGCAGTTGTGTTGGTAGGTATTGGCTGAAGACTTGCCACATGTAGTATGTCTTGGTTCGCTGACTGGCTGACTGGTCGGCTGATTGATCCGAGTGTTGATCGTTTGGCTGTCTGGTTAGATGGCTGAATGGTTAACTGGCTGGCTAAGTGATCGGCTGAGATAGTTGACAGTAGGTTGACTGATCGGCTGATAGATCGAATGGTTGACTAGTTGGTTGCTGGCTGGTTGAGAATGCTTCTCTTTATGAATGTATTGTTTCTGTTGTTGATATCGAATTATGTCTCGGAAACGTAAATACTTTGGGGCACTCTTCCGATTCACGGGTCTAAATAGTTCCGCAGTGAATAAGTTAGGGTTAAGGGTTAGGGTCAGTGTTAGTTTAACACTAACCCTAACCCTTAACCCCTGACTTATTCACTGCGGAACTATTTAGACCCGTCAATCGGAAGAGTGCCTACTTTGGTTATATAAAACGCCATGGAAGGAAGGGCAGGGATCGACCGCCGTGAATACAGACGGGATATTGCAGACAGTTTGTCCATGAAAGATACTGTTTGAACCAGTTTTCTGCGATGTGCAGGTCTTGTAGCGCGCCATTTGTATTCTTTGTCCATGATATTCTAAGAACTTTTATGTAGCCAGTTCAAAATCTGAGCTTAGCGTGATCGAATGGATAAGAGCATTTACTCTAAAGCATCCGGTGCGCTGATGCCGAGGTAGCGGGTTCAGCACCTACATCTGTCAGTAGGACTAAAATGTTGACTTCTCTGCCTTGCCTTGCGGCGGTAAATTACATGTTCCATTGAAGTGAGAGTGGATTCATCTGAGAGCTAAGGACACTGGTAAAGCCAAGCACGAGGGAAAGCTAATCGACAAACAGTCCAGTGCTACTAGAAGTAGTGTGTATGGACTACGCTTGAGTTCAAAGCGAGAGAACAAATAGACATACACACAAAAGTTCAAAAGCCCCTTCTTTAGTGACCGCGAAATGGTCCAAAACTCACATCCGTATGTTGGTACAGAAATGGTTATTGCTACTAAACAAAATTGATTAATTTGTTTGTTGGTGTTGTTAAGTTAAGAGCATGTCCTTCACAGGACGTTGCAGTCTACCTCATCATTTATAGGCTGTTTATAATGTACAGGGCAATTTTACGTTCAGAAGTTTCCCGTTGTTTTCTAATAGGCCGACGCCTCAGGACATTGAAATTAACGCAAGCAAATCTGCGGCTGGTTTTGAACCCTCGGCTTGGTATGTTGAGAATTATGAAACTGCGTGTCACTAACCCCTAGAGCACAGGCGCCAACTTCTTGTCCACCTTCAAGTTTTTAACATTTTTTCCGCTTGTTTCTGCGGAAATTTTTTTTTAAAAGTGGTTTCAAAACAAATGCCGAGGCAGCGGCTTTTCAATGAGTAAACCACAACTATGTAAGCAGAAAGACATGATAGTCTCTTTAAACCTGCCGTGGTGACATGTAAAAATTTGACCATGTATTTTGTCTATTTCGGCTGAAAGGAATCATTGTGCTACTTCATTGTGCTACTTCATCGAGCTCTTTCCTGTAAGTTGCACCTCTGTGGCGAAGGTTTACAAACGCAATTCGTGATCCCGCAAACCCCGTTCGAAATACAGATGCGAGCGATTTGGCAGCAGACAATGGTATTAGTGATTGTCTTTCAGAAATCAGATAGCAAAATATTGAATGTAAATTTGTCAAGTAATCACAAACAGCCAAGACATTGCCGAGGTTGACTGCGACGTTCTGTAAAGGATATGCAACTAACTAATGCACCTGACGAGCTACAGCGAAAGGTGCGAGGCTATAAAATTGTGCGATATATTGTTCATGCCTTCATTATTCAAAGACAATTGTGCACATTGCACAATTCTTGGAGCCAAGTATGTCAGCAATGCCAGAGGAACGACATATAAATTGGAATTTTGTTATAGTAAGAGTGAATATTTGTGTTTTGTTTCGCTTCATTTATTGCACATGTGAAATGATTGTTTTGACATGTTTTCAGGTCGGAGAATTGCCGAAACACAAATATACCTGGCAACCATACAGGTGAGCATCCTGGTCTCTTATCTTTGCCATTTGTAGTTGAGGTTCCATTGCTGGGACGGGGCGGGGGTAGATCTCTCCGTTTATGTGTGCTTTTGTGAGCTAGCTCAGGGGCGGATCTATCTTTTGAGGGCTATGTGTCTTTATTTCACGGAGGCGTTTTTCTGCATTCATCTTTCTCTTTCTTTATCTTTTTCTCTGTCTTGTCCGTCTGTCTGTCTTTCTTGTCGTTCTTTCTTTCTACTTTCTTTCTTTCTCTTCTGAATTCCTCTTCTTCTTGACACTTTACAATGGTCAAGTTAAATATATATATATATATATATATATATATATATATATATATATATATATATATATATATATATATATATATATATATATATATATGTGTGTGTGTGTGTGTGTGTGTGTGTGTACATATATATATATATATAGTGGGTTACGTTGGCTTTCTTTGAATTCAAGCGTAGTCCATACACTTCTAGACGCATTGGACTGAATTTTGCTTGTGGATTAGCTGTCCCTATAACCAATGTCCCTCGCCATCAGGTGAACCCACTCCGACTTCAGAGGTACTTGTAATTTACGTCCCCCGGGTCATTTGAGATAGGCATTGGAGAATATCGTGACAACTGGAAAGATCGAGGAGAAGAGAAGGCGGAGGCAGACTAAGAGAAATGATACTGGATGGACTACGAACGTGGGGAGGGGGGGGGGGGGGGGCATGGAGGAATATCAACGGTAGAGTTGATCCATGAAAACCAAAGACCAAGATCTGTGGAGAGTTATGAACGCCTACGCCAGTCGACATGGCACTTGATGATGATGATGAGCCAGGGACAAGAAGTCAACATTTTAGTCCAGCTGAGCCGTGTAGGAGTTGAATCTTCTATCACGGCATCAATACACTGGAAGTTTTATAGCGAAAGTTCTTATCCATTCGGCTATTGTGACCTCATCATTTTAAATAATAATAATAATCATTTATCTTGTCACACAATTGTTTCCGTATCTATCGATGTTTTAAAAGAATTGTCTCAATTTGTCTGTTTACAGATACTACAGAGGTATTGGCTGAAAAAGAGCGATAAATTTGACATAAAACCGTCAGTCAGAACACAGATGACTCCAGGACCCGAACTTCCGGTGATGTTTGTTGAGAGATAGATGACCTTAGTTAAATTCTGTGACCCGGTAACACACAGAGAAAGCCTGGAATGTTCATAGCACAAACAACCCCCCGCGAAAGATTTACAAAAACTGTACATACAAGCATTTTTAAACTGATGTAAAGTTTCATGCAACACCGGCTGTGGCATTGTGACGGTTTTAATTTTACTATAATGCTTTTTGTTTATTCTCAGTTCGGGTAGTTTATCAAATATTACAAATTCGTGTTTACAATTACCTCTGAGTTCCACGTGATGAATGAGTGTTGTGAATTTGTAATGTATGAAGATGGTCTTGTGAGTCACAAGACAGTAAGTGACTTATTGTTGTTACTATAGCAACTACTGGCTGTAGCTGCCATTTTGGCAGCGGTGTTCTGTTACATTTTAACTTTAATTTAAATTATCAACAAAGTAACGCGTGAGCTTAAGATTTGTTCATAAATTGTTTGAGAGAGGGAAATGAAACCAGAGAATTATCTACAAATATAGGATATAGGGAGGAAGCGTAGTGGTCCTATTATTAAGAGTGGCATCGGAAAACATACTGGTGGCTGGAAAGGTGAGCAGAACAAGTGGGTGGGGAAAACTGAACGGATGTTGGATGGATCATTTGAAGTCATGCATGTTAGCAGTCAGTTGAAGTCACGAAAGTTAGCTGCAATCTGTTGGAAGTCATGCGATGTTAAGCAGCATTCTGTTGAGTTACACGTGTTAGCAAGCAATTGAAGATAGATGTTAGCAATCAGATGAAATGTTGAATTGTAGCGATCAATTTTAAGTCATGAATGTTACCAATGAATTAAGATTAGAATTTTAGCAATCAGTTGTGGTCAAAGTGTTAAAAATCAGCTGAAGTAAATAATTCTAGCAATCAGTTGAGGTCACGAGTTTTAGCATTTGTGGTCACAAATCACATTGTAGTGGACGCGAATATGTAGACACTTTCCACGCATGTGATGTTAATACCAGAATCGGTTGTTCAGCAGAGGCTCTCTACGTACGTTCTCCAAATATTCAGTGTTGGCTTAAGCTTTAAGTGGTTGCTTTTGGCACCCATCTGGTGGGGTTCTCGGGGGATTAGTCAAAGATAAATATAATACTGTACAAATGGATCACTTCCCCTACACAAGGGTAACTCCATAGGAGCATCAGTCTCCCCATAAATCACACAGACTTCCAGCACAGTGCGTATGGGAGTCTGTTGCTTGTGAGCTTTTTTCCAAGAAGGTCGGAGTTCAAATCTAACTTTAGAAGTCGCGGAAGTATAAATTCCATTTACCGTTGCCTATTTTGTAGAAGTTAACACGTGAGATAATCTGCCTAGATGGAGGTGCTTGTTATATGACTATGAAATTACTTACTCAGCAACGTTCGTTTCAAAAGAAGAGTAATGGCACTGGTCACCACAGTCCTTGAACCACGTGACCCATAGATCCAACGTACCATCTCATTATATGACGCTGATAACTCAAAAGATAACGCTGTTTCAAAATGTACTACGCAAAACATTAATTGCAGGAACGATACTTACCTCGAGGTGAGTACATAGACTGTTCCCGTTAACGCCTTTCTAATCCCCTTTCCCTGTTATAATTGATCTAGACGAATTCAAGTTACGTTCATTAACGGGGTGAGTAGCATGTAAATGTTCACACATCTGCAATCTATTAATCAACGGATCCTGTTTATTTTTAACCGTTGACCTTTATATTATGTACATATGTTGTAGTTGGGTTATCAAATGAGTGCAATGCATTGTTGTAATGACATTTTTGTTTGTTTTTGTTAAATATGATGAATACAATGTCCCATAGTTTTATGATGTGTTCTTTAACATGTTCACATATTCATTGTTTGGTGTTATTTTGTTGTATATTTATTCGCGTGCATCTGTTTTCCTATGTACATCATATAGTTACTGTACAGACAGATAAACAGACGGACGGGCGAACTTGCTGGCGAGCAGTTTGACGGCAGGGTGGGGGGGGGGGGGGGATCACAGATAGATAGATAAATAAATAGACAGACAAATCGAATGAATGCCAGAGAAGACAGACAGTCATATATAGGATGGCCGGCTGCACATAAATGTAGATGGACAGACAGATAGACTGGGTGGCAATTATTCACACAATCCGACGGAGAGAGAGAGAGAGAGAGAGAGAGAGAGAGAGAGAGAGAGAGAGAGAGAGAGAGAGAGAGAGAGAGAGAGAGAAACAGTGTAAAGAGGTGAACAGGCCCAACTACAAAACGATAGGACAACAGAAACGCAACTATCAGAGAGATAACAGAATAGAAAGACTTACGCGTACATATTGACAGGGTAACAGATAGACAATAGACAGGTGAACAGGCATACATCATAATAAAAGAAAAGCAGACGCATACACACACATATAACAATACAGACAGACAGCATCAGAATCAGATAACAGAAAAGACAGGCAAACGGGAGGACAGGCGTACATACAGATAAACAAGACAGATAAGCAGACAGATACACACTCCCGCATATACACGTGCAGTAAGCAACACAGCTAGGCCCGACTGACATCGAAATGGACCCGCCGGCTCCTATTCAAATCAATGACTGTTGTTTGTTTTCTTGAATTGTTGTTGTTCCTTTTTGTTTTATCTTTAATTACAGGTGATCTATTTATTGTTTGTATTTATAATTTGCGTGAACTGCATCCACCACAGCGTGTCTGATCGCTTGTTCCCCGTGTAAGTGTACTGGACAATTCACCAGTCACTATGCCTCATCACAGCTTGTCTGATCGCTTGTTCCCCGTGTAAGTGTACTGGACAATTCACCAGTCACTATGCCTCTAGTAGGAGTTGACGTAGCGGATAAGATCACAGCACTGGCTTTTAAGCGTCCGGTGCTCTGATTGCAGGGTGAGGCGTTTAATCCCTACACTGGCATTAAGTTTGACCGAAACGTTGACTTCTTGTTCAGAAAGCCATGGCAAACTACTGAACGTAAAATTGCCCTCCAAAAAACCAACCGGTGGTTGCCCGACACGTCCTGCGAAGGCCATGCAATATTTTATGTCTGTTTTTTGTTTCAACCTGATGTCACCAGCTTTATTTTATTTCTATTTGTGCTGAAATAACCACGGTTGAGAAGAGGGTCTTAGATGAGACAATTCACTCAAATTCCTACATAACCAGCATTTTCGATTTTAAATGTAAACTGACATTATCTGTTCCTTTTTTTAACAGTAACGATTTTAGATTTTACGTGGTTTTTTTTTCGTGTGTGTGTTTTGTGCACGTAATTTGTTTCGCGTTGTCCTGTTATATTTTCCTTTTTAATATGCAAAGGTCCCGTTTACACGCTTCGCTGTATCTCGGGTACCTGGTGCTAACCCAGTATGTATATGGACCACCCAGCGCTCGACAAATGATGGGGTCACTGTCTCGCCGGACACCTTCACACCCCAGGGCATGTCCTGGTACCCAGTTTGAGCTGGGTCGACCCGGGGGTCCAGGTGACATTCTAAACATCCGCTTGGATGGGGTTTGAACACACGACCACCGACAGGCCAGAGGGTTAGTTAGTCGGGGTTCAGTCTTCACGCAAAGGTTCGCCCCATTATGTTCCATTCCTGTGCCAGTGAATATCACTGCTCCTTACTGCCCCAAGTGAAAAGTGGAACAGACAAGAATCGACAAACCAACAGTCCGCACAAGTATGCTATGCATAATGCCGCTGCCAAAATGCCAACACAAAAGTCCGCCACGAAAAATCCTGTTCAGCGGCAGTCACTAGAAAACCAGCAGCCACACATTAAAACAAGCTGGTTCGCCACAGCAGTACTTACTTTTTACAATGGAAAATCAAATTACATTTTTTATCCGTTAATGATCCCTTTTGCACGCTTAAAGACACAGTGGGTATACGGTGCTAGACTAATCTTTTTAAGACCAATCGGTAGACGGTGGTGGTGTCTGTATAATGTGGGTCGCCTTTAGTTCTCAGACATGGTCTGGTATTCTTCTAGGCAGGGTAGACTTTGCAACCGATGGGAGCGCACCGATACTAACCCATGGTTGGTGTGAATGTCCCCAGCTTCCTTGTTGTATATACAGTTTGTTAGTGGGCTGATTGTATTATGTTTAATGAAATATGTTGTACCGGACATGTAGTATAATCAACAATACAGCCCAAGACACGTCTCACTGTTAGTGAGAATGAGACACAATCAATAATGACGGGTATAATAACATTGTTGATGTTGTTTTGTTAACACTTCATTGTCTATAATGTTAACACTTCATTGTCCGTAATTTTAACACGTCATTGTCCGTAATGTAACGTGCATACATATTCAAACGTACACATACATGCGTAGGTACGTGCGTGTGCGTATGTCTGCGTGCATGCACACCTACGCATGTGTGTCAGTGTGAACAACTGTGTACACGCACATATTGTCTTTGTCTGACTATATGTCTTTTAAAAGCCTCTGTTTGTCTGTCTGTCTGTCTGCCTGTCTGTCTGCCTGACAGTTTGTCTGTCTGCCTGACAGTTTGTCTGTCTACCTGACAGTTTGTCTGTATGTCTGCCTGTCTGTCTGCCTCTGTCTATCTGGGTTAGTCTGCCTGTCTGTCTGCCTCTGTCTATCTGGGTTAGTCTGCCTGTCTGTGTCCATCTGTCTGTCAATCTGTCTCTCCGCCTGCCTGTCTGTTGACTGCGAGGCCCTCCTCCGCTCTATAGGTCTGAAAGGTTTTCATTAACAATTAGCTTATATCTATTATCTGTCTGTCTACCTGACAGTCTGTATGTATGTCTACCTGACAGTTTGCTTGCCTTTCTACCTGACAGATTGTCTGTCTGTCTACCTGACAGTTTGTTTGTCTGTCTACCTGACAGTCTGTTTGTCTGTCTACCTGACAGTCTGTTTGTCTGTCTACCTGACAGTCTGTTTGTCTGTCTACCTGACAGTTTTCCAGTCTGCATACCTGGCAGGTTTCACTGCCTACCTGACAGTTTGTATGTCTGTCTACCTGACAGTTTATCTGTCTACTTGACAGTGTGCATGCCTACTATAGTTTCCCTGTCTGTCTACCTGACAGTTTATCTGTCTACCTGACAGTTTATCTGTCTACTTGACAGTGTGCATGCCTACTATAGTTTCCCTGTCTGTCTACTTGTCAGGTCTCACTGCCAAATTGACAGATTAGTCTGTCTACCTGACAGTTTGTCTGATAGTTTGTAAGAATGACAGGTCTTACTGCCTAGCTGACCATTTGTCTGTCTAGCTAGCTGACCTTTTGTCTGTCTGTCTGTCTGTCTGTCTGTCTGTCTGTCTGTCTGTCTGTCTGACATTTTGTCTGTCTGTCTAGCTCACATTTTGTCCGTCTGTCTACCTAACATTTTATTTGTCTACCAAGTCGGCCGTTTGTCTGTCTGCCTACCCGACATTTGTCGGTCTGCCTAGCTGGCCGTTTGTCTGTCTGCCTACATGATATTTCGTCTGTCTACCAAGCTGGCCGTTTGTCTGTCTGCCTACCTGTCAGTCTACCTGTTATATTTGGCTTTTGAAATGTTTCGTTGACTGCCGGTTTTATGTTTTTAAACTGCCCAATATATTTGTATATCTGCAATATTGCATATAAGTGTGTGTGTGTGTGTGTGTGTGTGAGAGAGAGAGAGAGAGAGAGAGAGAGAGAGAGAGAGAGAGAGATGCGCGCGTGTGTGTGTTGCGTGCGCGTTCGTGTATGGGTGTGTGTTTTGTGTGCGCGCCTGTATTTACGAGTGTGCACACGTGTGCGTTTGTTAAATAGAAAAGCTTTTTATGTACTCCATGATAAACTTGTCATCACATGAGACAGTTGTTTTGTACAAACAGCTGTTGTTGATTGAGATGTAAATTATGTTGTTTCCCTCCCTAAATGTGTTCTATTACCCCCATGGAAAATCTGCAAAACATGTCAGTTTGACAAGGATATGTTCAGTTTCACTACTCATGGTTTTGTTTTTGTTTTTTTACTGAATACTTTGTCTATACTTGCTTGAGTGGATTCTGTGTTTTGTTTTTGTTTTTAACTGTTGTCATTTTACTGTGTTGTATATTTGCCTTCTTATTTAAGAAAAACACGTTTATAATACACGCGGCTTACCGGTACGTATAATGCTAGCGGCGATAAATGCACATTTATGTTAACAATGTATATTGCCTTCTTTATTATCTCTTGTCCCATTAAATTGCCTTCATTATCGTCTTTTGTCCCATTTGCCTCTTGTTTATTAGGATTAGTGAATAAACACAACTTTTGGGCTTTAAACACAACACCACGATAGCAAACAATACTACCGAGTGTTTGTACCATCTCACTACACTTTATATGTAGAACAAATTTGACCCAAAAAAAAGATATTTTTTCTCCCGTTGATAACATCATTCTGTTTGGAGTGAAAAGAATTACTCCAGCAGACGACAACCATTCGCTGCATATTTCTTCACGATAGACTGTGGAGTATATTTTAATGACATCATGTACTTCATTTTTCAAATGTGTTCTACATACAAAGTGTGGTGAGACTTTACAAACACCCGGTATAATAGTAGTCATTACGTTGACCATCATGTGCCATGCCGATCAGCATAGGTGGCCATTTTTCGCCAACTCAGACGATCATCAAATTCATAGATCAGGTAATATTTCTCCCGATTATGCCATGTTGCCAAAATATTTATCTCTGCTTTACCCTGGCTATTTTTTCCCATCAACGTTGACCAGTTGTCATTAAGTATTCTAGTTTATTTCTCCGTCTCCGTCTTTCTCGAATCAGTTTAAGCTTTCATTTTTTCTTTTAGTAGAACTTTCTCATTGGTTTTTCTGTCCGTCCATGGTATTATATCAAACTACCCCAGAAACCACATTTCCACTGCCACTAGATGTTTCTCAGACTGTTTGCTCATTGTCCCAGTTTCCCATATATTCGTATGTATATATTTATTAACAATTTTCATCACGTATAGTTTATGCTGTGACGGCAGCAGTAGCGGGTGCGTTCCACACGCCGATCAGTTGAACTGAAATGTTGACTTACCGTTCAGAAAGGAGTAACATACCACTGACCGTAAAACTGCTTGGTTAATCACAACAGCCACCAGAGGCTGGATGAAATTGCAACCACATGCAAAGAACATGCAATTCTTTTAATTTCTGTATACGTACATAGTAGATTGAAAATCCACTGCCTACTTTCTGGTTCTGCCTGTTTTCACGACAGTACCTGGAGTAGTTAGGCATTTGTGGGTGTACATGTATCTAGATTTAATAATTGCAATGTTGCCTGTCATATATACATGTCCTGTTCTTTAATTAATGCATTGATGATGTATATTATAACATATGTAACAGTATAATGTCAAACAGTATTATGTACTATAATGTAGATGTTTAAACGTGTAGATATTTTTTCAAGATATTGGTGAAAATGGTGCACCATACTTGTAATTAGCACCCGTGTTCATTATAGAATATTATATTTGCTATTACAGCAATGAAACCAACACTAATTATGGAATAAACTGAACGCTCAAACCTACATGGGTTTGGTTATGTGTGTTTTAGTGTGTGAGTTTGGGTGGATGGAATGATTAGGGGTGGGTGGAGTGATTAGGGGTGGATGGAACGATAAGCGGTGGGTAGATAGATCGATCGATGGATGGGGCGATGGGTGGGTGAACGGATTAGTTAGGGTTGGGGGAAAGGGGGAAGAGGGAAGGAAGGTGACTGACTTGATTGTTGGCTGGGTGGATAGATCGATCTATGTGTGGGAGAATGGGTGGATGGATCGATGAATGTGTGGGTGTGTGGATAGATCAGTTCATGTATATGTGGATGGATAGGTGGATAGATCGATGAATGTGTGGATGGGTGGAAGAAAATGTGGGTGGATGGATCGATCGATTAATGTATATTTGGATGTATGGGTGGAAGCAACAGAAGTGAGGGAATGAAGGCATAGTAGAGAAGAAGAATGATGAGGAAGATTGGCAACAACAACGAGATTGAGGCGGCGGAGGAAGAAGAAAACATTATTTATTTGACAAAACTCATAGCTTGGGGTGATTTATATAGCCACTGTAAGTGGTTTTGTATATTCTATGAATAAGGCTACATGCCATCCAAGGTGGCGAGTGATATATTTTAGAGTAAAACATGTTTCTTGGCAGAAGGAAATCTTCGCATGCCCAGATATGAATGGCTTTCTGTGGAATGATGATGATGATGATGATGAGGTTATCACCTGGTCCAGGAATTGTTTACATGTGCGGAGATAGCCCGTGAGTAAACATCCTCCCATGATAATATACTGGCATGGGTTGAATATTACAGTGCCTGTGTACTTTAATTTCGAGCGCGTATTGCATCCGGGCTATCTGCCTGGGCCAAGGGTTGATCTTCTTCATATTACCTTGGGGGTTGTTGTTCTTCTTCTTCTACTACCGCTCCTACTTTTCGATTACTAATACAACTGCAGTTACTACTACTTCTACTGCCACTACAACTTCTTCGACTACTAATACTGCTGCTGCTACTACTACTTCTACAACTGCTGCTACCTCTACTACTGTTGCTACTTCTACTACTATTGCTACTTCTACTACTACTACTACTACTACTACTACTACTACTACTACTACTACTACTACTAC
>JACEFZ010009035.1:42500-62500 GCA_014155875.1 Cepaea nemoralis | reverse complement strand
TCTTACATTCGGCCCTTCCAATCACGCATCTTTCGTTTATCTATTATCTCTTGTGTATGTTACATTCGCATAGGAAAACAAAACAATGTCAAATGAATGTTGTAAATGTAAATAATGCTTATTACCAGGTTATGATACAGACAGGCAGACAGACACACGTACATGCATAAACACAAAGTATATACCTACATATATACTTATATTATTTACACAAACTCCCAAAAACACACATATACTCACTCACAATCACAAACTCACTACAAAAAGTTTACTTATACCGACATACATAATACTCTCTCTTTCTCCCCGCTTCTCCCCCCCCCCCCCCCCCTCATATATATATATACTAGCTGACCCTGCCCGGCTTCGCCCAGACCCTGGTGGGGAGCATCTCATTTAATTCATATAAGTAGTCATATAAGTTCCCGTTCCCGACTGTCTATCTGTCTGTCTGTCTATCTGTCTGTCTATCTGTCTGTCTATCTGTCTGTCTATCTGTCTGTCTATCTGTCTGCCTGACCCTGCCCGGCTTCGCCCAGTCCCTGGTGGGGAGCATCTCATTTAATTCATGTAAGTAGTCATATAAGTTCCCGTTCCCGCTACCGACTATCTGTCTGTCTGTCTGTCTGTCTGACCCGGCATCGCCCAGCTCCTGGTGTGAAGCATCTCATTTAATTTATATAAGTAGTCATATAAGTTCCTGTTCCCGACTGTCGATCTGTCTGTCTGTCTGTCTATCTGTCTGCCTGACCCTGTCCGGCTTCGCCCAGTCCCTGGTGGGGAGCATCTCATTTAATTCATATAAGTAGTCATTGCAAGTTCTCATTAAATTCATACAACAAAAAAAGTAACTTAAAAGAATGTCCTTCCACACACCATCTATTATTTTTAATGAAAATACTTTCTAATCACCTGCATGACTACAGTAACTTCTTAAGCAAAAAAAGATGAGTTACAATGTTATGCATTGTGCATTATTTTTATGAAAACTTTGAAAATGCCTTACAGATTGTATCATCATTTATTATAACTCATATGCCGGTACATAACTATGGACAAAGAGTTTATAAATCTTTGAAAACGATGCCACAATATGACTATAAGTTATACAGAAAAGTTATGCCCCTTGAAATAACTTTTACAGAGTTATGTCCCCTGAGATATATGAAATTATAATGAAAAATGAAAAATGAAATAATACTGAGTAAGCAGGCGATTTCACACTAACAAAATATCACAGTTCAGTTAGCAGCGCTGGAATGAAAGGAAGGCGTGTAGAAAATTTCATCTCAATCGGATGGGCCGTTCGCGAACAAATAAAGGACATACATACATACATAAATACATACAGACATACAGACAGATGGAGATCCTAATTTATATATAAGATATAGATAGATAGATAGATAGATAGATAGATAGATAGATAGATAGATAGATAGATAGATAGATAGATAGATAGATAGATAGATAGATAGATAGATAGATAGATAGATAGATAGATAGATAGATAGATAGATAGATAGATAGATAGATAGATAGATAGATAGATAGATAGATAGATAGATAGATAGATAGATAGATAGATAGATAGATAGATAGATAGATAGATAGATAGATAGATAGATAGATAGATAGATAGATAGATAGATAGATAGATAGATAGATATAGATAGATAGATAGATAGATAGATAGATAGATAGATAGATAGATAGATAGATAGATAGATAGATAGATAGATAGATAGATAGATAGATAGATAGATAGATAGATAGATAGATAGATAGATAGATAGATAGATAGATAGATAGATAGATAGATAGATAGATAGATAGATAGATAGATAGATAGATAGATAGATAGATAGATAGATAGATAGATAGATAGATAGATAGATAGATAGATAGATAGATAGATAGATAGATAGATAGATAGATAGATAGATAGATAGATAGATAGATAGATAGATAGATAGATAGATAGATAGATAGATAGATAGATAGATAGATAGATAGATAGATAGATAGATAGATAGATAGATAGATAGATAGATAGATAGATAGATAGATAGATAGATAGATAGATAGATAGATAGATAGATAGATAGATAGATAGATAGATAGATAGATAGATAGATAGATAGATAGATAGATAGATAGATAGATAGATGATAGATAGATAGATAGATAGATAGATAGATAGATAGATAGATAGATAGATAGATAGATAGATAGATAGATAGATAGATAGATAGATAGATAGATAGATAGATAGATAGATAGATAGATAGATAGATAGATAGATAGATAGATAGATAGATAGATAGATAGATAGATAGATAGATAGATAGATAGATAGATAGATAGATAGATAGATAGATAGATAGATAGATAGATAGATAGATAGATAGATAGATAGATAGATAGATAGATAGATAGATAGATAGATAGATAGATAGATAGATAGATAGATAGATAGATATAGCTAGTCGTCGACTTACGACCTATGCACCTTACGACCATTCGACTTTACGACCACAATCACTAGCCATATTAGATTTCAGATTTATTAACTCGAGTCTAGTGCTTCCACATTGACGTGGATAGGCCTTAGGTTCATACCAGAGTGCGATCAGCGTTGCCAATATTTAAAGATTTATTTCTGCCTCAATTATCAGTCGAACGGCGTTGTCTGCAAAGATCAGGTTGTGTGACGGTTCATTTCATGCTCAGTCTTTGTAGGCTTAGATGAATAACCTGATTTTTGCAGATGATGCTGCAGTTACGACCCACTCTGAGAAAGAATTACAATGTCTACTATCTGCATACTCCAATGCTTGTTCTGAATTTGACTTTACAATTAGCAAAAAGAAGACACAGATTATGTCACAAGGTGCACATGGGGTACCATCAATCTTCATTGACGACGCCGAGCTAGAGATGGTAGACCATGTAATAATAATGTTTCCTATAGTATTTTCCACACCTGTATTTTGGATGTTTTGCAAATATTAAACCAGTTGTACATGTAGAGTTAATGCAGTGTTTTTCTTAAACCTGACGATGTAAAATTAAGAAACAAAATGGTGTAGAGATGATACAAATGGCACAAAATGAACATCGAAAATTATGATTTATAACAATAATAAAAAAAAATTTATGATATAATTTAACTTAAATATTTTTATAACATCACTTCACATTACTGTACACATAGCGTACTCAACTTACGACCAAATCGTGTAAAATGATTAGAGACATTAGAAACAGACTGTTAACATTTTTTGGGCATGTTATGAGAAGAAATGAATTGGAGAACTTGGTGACAACTGGCAAGATCGAGGGGAACAGACCAAGAGGAAGACTTAGAAGCAAATACATGGATGGCTTGTTACTGTGCTTTCTTTCCTCCCTAGGTACAAGTAGCCCACTATCTCGTTGCTGGTGCTCTATGTTTTGTCAGTCACCAGCAACTAACAAAAGTTCTTCTCTTTTTCCACTTACCCCAGTGAAGTGTTGTGGGGATTACCAAATGTTCTTACCTTTCTCAACTTACCTCAGTGAAGTGTTGTGGGGATTACCAAAAGTTCTTATCCTTCTCAACTTACCCCAGTGAAGTGTTGTAGGGGAACTACCAAAAGTTCTTACCTTTCTCAACTTACCCCAGTGAAGTGTTGTGGGGATTACCAAATGTTCTTACCTTTCTCAACTTACCCCAGTGAAGTGTTGTGGGGATTACCAAATGTTCTTACCTTTCTCAACTTACCCCAGTGAAGTGTTGTGGGGATTACCAAAAGTTCTTGTCCTTCTCAACTTACCCCAGTGAAGTGTTGTAGGGGAACTACCAAAAGTTCTTATCTTTCTCAACTTACCGCAGTGAAGTGTTGTGGGGATTACCAAATGTTCTTACCTTTCTCAACTTACCCCAGTGAAGTTTTGTGGGGTAACTACCAAAAGTTCTTATCTTACTCAACTTACCCCAGTGACGTGTTGTGAAGGAACTACCAAAAGTTCTCTTCCTCCACTTACCCCAGTGAAGTATTGTAGGGGTAACTACCAAAAGTTCTTCTCTTCCTCCGTTTGCCCCAGTGAAATGTTGTGGGGGAACTACCAAAAGTTCTTATCTTCCTCAACTTATCCCAGTGACGTGTTGTGAAGGAACTACCAAAAGTTCTCTTCCTCCACTTACCCCAGTGAAGTATTGTAGGGGTAACTACCAAAAGTTCTTCTCTTCCTCCGTTTGCCCCAGTGAAATGTTGTGGGGGAACTACCAAAAGTAAATAGATAATTACCGCGGTCATTAAAGAGCGAGTAATGTTGTTCTGGTTCATCAATCGCTGGTTTCATCTTGAGGTAATTAAAATTACCTGGACACCTATATGTATAGATTTACAGGTAAGACGATATGCTTCATTGCACCGAGTTTACCCTATATGGCTCAGTGCCTTTCCGTAGATCGATCTGCCGAAAGCGTGAAACAAAACACGAACTCCGTAGCTCTAGCGACGACCCCCAGGAGTCTACGAAAAAATTGCTCTCGTGAACTGTGTGACGTGACCGGAAGAGTACCCACAACCTTCGATGCAGGCTATGTAAGTACTTTCGTCACGGAGACTGCCAATACATCTTGAGTGTCCACGTCCACTGTCTGTAACCTTGAGCGACCACGTCCACTGTCTGTAATCTTGAGCGACCACGTCCACTGTCTGTAACCTTGAGCGACCACGTCCACTGTCTGTAACCTTGAGCGTCCACGTCCACTGTCTGTAACCTTGAGCGACCACGTCCACTGTCTGTAACCTTGAGCGACCACGTCCACTGTCTGTAACCTTGAGCGACCACGTCCACTGTCTGTAACCTTGAGCGACCACGTCCACTGTCTGTAACCTTGAGTGTCCACGTCCACTGTCTGTAACCTTGAGTATCTACATCCACTGTCTGTAACCTTGAGTATCTACACCCACTGTCTGTAACCTTGAGTGTCTACATCCACTGCCTGTAACCTTGAGTATCTACTTCCACTGTCTGTAACCTTGAGTATCTACATCCACTGCCTGTAACCTTGAGTATCTACATCCACTGTCTGTAACCTTGAGTGTCTACATCCACTGCCTGTAACCTTGAGTATCTACATCCACTGTCTGTAACCTTGAGTATCTACTTCCACTGTCTGTAACCTTGAGCGACCACGTCCACTGCCTGTAACCTTGAGTATCTACATCCACTGTCTGTAACCTTGAGTATCTACATCCACTGTCTTTAACCTTGGGTGTCTACATCCACTGTCTGTAACCTTGAGTATCTACATCCACTGTCTGTAACCTTGAGTATCTACATCCACTGTCTTTAACCTTGGGTGTCTACGTCCACTGTCTGTAACCTTGAGCGTCCACGTCCACTGTCTGTAACCTTGAGTATCTACATCCACTGTCTGTAACCTTGAGTGTCTACATCCACTGTCTGTAACCTTGAGTATCTACATCCACTGTCTGTAACCTTGAGTATCTACGTCCACTGTCTGTAACCTTGAGTATCTACTTCCAGTGTCTGTAACCTTGAGTATCTACGTCCACTGTCTGTAACCTTGAGTATCTACGTCCACTGTCTGTAACCTTGAGTATCTACGTCCACTGTCTGTAACCTTGAGTATCTACGTCCACTGTCTGTAACCTTGAGCATCCACGTCGACTGTCTGTAACCTTGAGTGTCTACGTCCACTGTCTGTAACTTTGAGCGTCCACTGTCTGTAACCTTGAGTGTCTACGTCCACTGTCTATAACCTTGAGTGTCTGCGTCCACTGTCTATAACCTTGAGCGTCTACATCCACTGTCTGTAACCTTGAGTATCTACGTCCACTGTCTGTAACCTTGAGCGACCACGTCCACTGTCTGTAACCTTGAGTATCTACGTCCACTGTCTGTAACCTTGAGTATCTACGTCCACTGTCTGTAACCTTGAGTATCCACGTCCACTATCTGTAACCTTGAGCATCCACGTCCACTGTCTGTAACCTTGAGCATCCACGTCGACTGTCTGTAACCTTGAGTATCTACGTCCACTGTCTGTAACCTTGAGTGTCTACGTCCACTGTCTATAACCTTGAGTGTCTACGTCCACTGTCTGTAACCTTGAGTATCTACATCCACTGTCTGTAACTTTGAGTATCTACATCCACTGTCTGTAACCTTGAGTGTCTACGTCCACTGTCTGGAACCTTGAGTATCTACGTCCACTGTCTGTAACTTTGAGCGTCCACTGTCTGTAACCTTGAGCGTCTACATCCACTGTCTGTAACCTTGAGCATCCACGTCCACTGTCTATAACCTTGAGTGTCTACGTCCACTGTCTGTAACCTTGAGTATCTACATCCACTGTCTGTAACTTTGAGTATCTACATCCACTGTCTGTAACCTTGAGTGTCTACGTCCACTGTCTGTAACCTTGAGTATCTACGTCCACTGTCTGTAACTTTGAGCGTCCACTGTCTGTAACCTTGAGCGTCTACATCCACTGTCTGTAACCTTGAGCATCCACGTCCACTGTCTATAACCTGTATCTACGTTCACTGTCTGTAACCTTGAGCGTCTACATCCACTGTCTGTAACCTTGAGCGTCTACATCCACTGTCTGTAACCTTGAGCATCCACGTCTACTGTCTATAACCTGTATCTACGTTCACTGTCTGTAACCTTGAGCGTCTACATCTACTGTCTGTAACCTTGAGTATCTACGTCCACTGTCTGTAACCTTGAGTATCTACGTCCACTGTCTGTAACCTTGAGTATCTACGTCCACAGTCTGTAACCTTGAGTATCTACGTCCACTGTCTGTAACCTTGAGTATCTACGTCCACTGTCTGTAACCTTGAGTATCTACATCCACTGTATGTAACCATGTGTATCTACGTCCACTGTCTGTAACCAATTTACGGCTGTCATTTTTTTATTTATTATTTTTTTTTTGGTGGAACTGTCTCAATCATTGTCTGTCCGTGAATGATATTCTTCGCATTTTCTTCAGAAAGCGCATTCCTGTTGCCATTAGACTTTTCTCAGCTTATCTGCCTATTGCTCATATTTCACGTGCATACAATAGTATAGGATTTATCTAGCACTTTAACAATCTTTTTTTTCCACTGCAATTGAAATCTTTCATTGGTATGTTTTTCATCACGCAAAAGGCAACATTTTCATGTCCATTAATGTTGTAATCTCTACACGGCATCGTCTGTCAGACTTTATGACTGTTCCAAGATAGTTGTACCGATTCACCTATTTAAGAAATTCCCCATTTACTCATTCACAAACAGAACAAATGCATGTACCAATAAATAACACGGTGTGAGCCGGTTTCAGCAATTACGGCCATCTGGTGTTCCGTAACATTTGTCGTGGAAGATGTGACCTATCGATTGGCAAGAACAAGGCCGTACGGACGACGGAAGACCTGTTATATGGCTGGGGTTGTTAAGTGCAGATCGCGCGACATGAAGACAACCAGGTTACCAAGTACATTGCTCGTGACCAGTCGCCGCGAGAAGCGTACTTGGTGACCTGAATTTCACACTGCCAGAACAGCGATCCGTCGAAGGATAATTTAATACGACAATGGGAAAATTGAGTGCAGTTGTAAATCTATCCCTGTTAGAATTCGCGCGGTTGAATTAACAATAATGGCAGTAAAATATTTCTGAATATAGCATTCTCTTCACGTAAACATTGATGCAAATTTTATGCATTTAAACGTAGTTGAACATATAAACACGTTGTTTTCCTTGAAGAGACAAAGCAAAGGCGTTGTGCCCCTTGATATTTTTGTTGTTGTTCAGTTGTCGTTAACCCAGTAGTTCGGAGATCACTGTTTGCGAAATAATATAATCGGGGACTGATTATACAATTTTTTTAAAGTGGCGCCTAGTTCGCCTGTACCGTAATAATCTTCCTGAACTCCGGTTTTTTAAATGTGTTATGGTACTTTTTATGTGTGTCATGGCGCCGTTTCATATGTTTCATGGCACCGTTTTATATACTCGCGTCCCCAAACGCATGACTACACCATTGGGTCCTATCATGGTAAATACGAAATACCCGGAACACAAGCATCATTAGGATTTCTTCCGTCGGGTGTGCGACACGTGGGTGTTGCTTATCTATCAACACCGAAGAGAATTGCTACGATTATCTCGCAATCTAATTTTGAACATAAGTAAATAAAAAGTATCTTATGCAATAAGTCACTATCATTGAGTGTAAGAATGAGAGTGCTTGGAATGAATAAATTATGAAGAATTTAGAAGCAACAGAGACGTAGTTCCTGAGACGAATTTTGCAAATTATTTCGACTGTCAGTGTAACTAACAACAATTGCGTGAAAGAGGCTAATAAAACCAAAACAATATATGTAATAATAAGAAACAGACAAACATCTTTTTTGGTCATGTGATGAGAAGATAGGCATTGGAGAACATCGTGACAACTGGACAGTTCAATGGGAAAAGAAGCAAAGGCTGACCAGGAGAAATTATGGACGGACTAACGGTAGCATGGAGGAATACCATCGACAGAGTTGATTCAGACCACCAAAGACCGAGACCTATGGAGAGACATGAGCGCCTAAGCCAGCTGGCAGGGCACATGATGATGATGATTTAAAGGATTCTTTTCACACTGGTATGGGGTACACGGTGCTAGGCTCATAGTGTCAATGTGTCGGTACTCGTTGGGAGGTATGGTCAATAGTGTCAATGTGTCGGTACTCGTTGGGAGATATGATCAATAGTGTCAGTGTGTCGGTACTCATTGGGAGATATGATCAATAGTGTCAATGTGTCGGTACTTGTTGGGAGATATGGTTAATGGTGTCAATGTGTCGGTACTTGTTGGGAGATATGGTCAATAGTGTCAATGTATCGGTACTCGTTGGGAGATATGGTCAATGGTGTCAATGTATCGGTACTCGTTGGGAGATATGGTCAATAGTGTCAATGTGTCGGTACTCGTTGGGAGATATGGTCAATAGTGTCAATGTGTCGGTACTTGTTGGGAGATATGGTCAATAGTGTCAATGTATCTGTACTCGTTGGGAGATATGATCAATGGTGTCAATGTATCGGTACTCGTTGGGAGGATATGATCAATAGTGTCAGTGTGTCGGTACTCGTTGGGAGATATGGTCAACAGGTGTCAGATGTGTTGGTACTCGTTGGGACGGTATGGTCAATTAGTGTCAATGTGATCGGTATTCGTTGGGAGGTATGGTCAATAGTGTCAATGTGTCGTACTGTTGGGAGGTATGGTCAATAGTGTCTTTGTCGAAATGTTGGGAGGTATGGTCAATAGTGTCAATTTCGGTACTGTTGGAGGGAGGGCATGGGGTCAATGTGTCGTACTGTTGGGAGGTATGGGCAATAGTGTCAATGTGTCGACACCGTTGGGGGGTATGGTCAAAAGTGTCAATGTGTCGGTACTGTTGGGAGGTAGGTCAATAGTGTCATGTGTCGGACTCGTTGGAGTATGGTCAAAAGTGTCAATGTTCGTACTGTTGGGAGGGATGGTCAATAGTGTCAATGTTCGGACCGTTGGGAGGTATGGGCAATAGTGTCAATTTCGGTACTCGTGGGAGTTGGTCAATGTGTCAATGTATCGGTACTCGTTTGGGGGGTATGGTCAATAGTGCATGTGTGGTACTCGTTGGGGAAAATGGTCAATGGGGTCATGTGTCGTACTCGTTGGGAAAATGGTCAATAGTGTCATGTGTCGGTACTCGTTTGGGGGGTATGGGCAATAGTGTCTGTATCGGGACTCGTTGGGATATGGTCAATTGGGGCATGTGTCGGTACTTGTGGGATATGGTCAATAGTGTCAATGTGTCGACACTGTTGGGAGGTAGGGCAATAGTGTCAATGTTCGAAATCGTTTGGGGGAAAATGGTCAATAGTGTCAAGTGTCGAAATCGTTGGAGGTATGGTCAATAGTGTCTGTTCGGTACTCGTTGGGAGGTATGGTCAATGGGGTCAATGTGTCGTACCGGGGGGGGAAACAAAGTGTCACACCGTTGGGGTATGGTCAATGGGGTCATGTGTCGGTACTGTTGGGGGGAGGTCAATAGTGTCAAAGTTCGGTACTCGTTGGAGGTAGGTCAATAGTGTCAATGTTCGGTACTCGTTGGAGGTATGGTCAAAAGTGCAAGGTTTGGTACTCGTTGGGGGATGGTCAATAGTGTCAATGTAGTCGGTACTTCGTTGGGAGGTATGGTCAATAGTGTCAATGTGTCGGTACTCGTTGGGAGTTATGGCCAATGGTGTCAATGTGTCGGTACTCGTTGGGAGGTGTGGTCAATAGTGTCAATGTGTCGGTACCTCGTTGGGAGGTATGGTCAATGGTGTCAATGTGTCGGTACTCGTTGGAAGATATGGTCAATAATGTCAATGTCGGTACTCGTTGGAAGATATGGTCAATAGTGTCAAGTGTGTCCGGTACATGTTGGTAGGGATGGTCAATAGTGTCAATGTGTCGGTACTTGTTGGGAGGGATGGTCAATAGTGTCAATGTATCAGTATCGTTGAAGATATGGTCAATAGTGTCAACGTATCGGTACTCGTTGGAGATATGGTCAATGGTGTCAATGTGTCGGTACTCGTTGGGAGGTATGTAAATAGTGTCAATGTGTCGGTACTCGTTGGGAGATATGGTCAATGTGTGTCCAGTGTGTCGTACTCTTTGGGAGATATGGTCAATAGTGTCAGTGTGTCGGTACTTCGTTGGGAGGTATGGTCAATAGTGTCAATGTATCGGTACTCGTTGGGAGGTATGGTCAATGGTGTCAGTGTGTCGGTACTTGTTGGGAGGTATGGTCCAATAGTGTCAATGTGCGACACTCGTTGGGAGTATGGTCAATAGTGTCAATGTGTCGACACTCGTTGGGGAGAGATATGGTCAATAGTGTCAATGTGTCGACACTCATTGGGAAGGTATGGTCAATAGTGTCAAGGTGTCGGTATCGTTGGTAGGAATATGGTCAATGTGTCAGTGTGTCGGTACTCGTTGGGAGTATGGTCAATAGTGTCAATGTATCGGTACTCGTTGGGAGTATGGTCAATGTGTCAATGTGTCAGTAATCGTTGGGAGGTGTGGTCAATAGTGTCAATGTGTCGACACCTCGTTGGGAGGTATGGTCAAGTGTGTCAATGTGTCGGTACCGTTGGGAAGGTATGGTCAATAGTGTCAATGTATCGGTACTCGTTGGGAGGTATGGTCAATAGTGTCAATGTTCGGTACTCGCTGGGACAGTATGGTTCAATAGTGTCAAGTGTGTCGGTACTACTCGTTGGAGATATGGTCAATAGGTGTCAGTGGGTCGTACTCGTTGGGAGCATATGGGTCAATAGTGTCAGTGTGTCGGTACTCGTTGGAAGGTATGGTCATAGTGTCAATGTATACGGTACTCGTTGGGAGTATGGTCAATAGTGTCAATGTGTCGGTACTTTGTTGGGAAGGTATGGTCAATAGTGTAATGTGTCGACACTCGTTGGAGGTATGGTCAATAGTGTCAATGTGTCGACATCGTTGGGAGATATGTCAATAGTGTCAATGTGTCGAACTCATTGGGAGAGTATGGTCAATAGTGTCAGTGTGTCGGTACTCGTTGGAGGTATGGTCAATGGTGTCAGTGTGTCGGTACTCGTTGGAGGTATGGTCAATGTGTCAATGTATCGGTACTCGTTGGGAGGATATGGTCAATGGTGTCATGTTCAGTACTCGTTGGAGGTAGTGTCAATAGTGTCAATGTGTCGACACTCGTTGGGAGGTATGGTTAATTGTATCAATGTGTCGGTACTCGTTGGGAGGTATGGTCAATGGTGTCAATGTGTCGAAACTCGTTGGGAGATATGGTTAATAGTGTCAATGTGTCGGAACTCGTTGGGAGGTATGGTTAATGGTGTCAATGTGTCAACACTCGTTGGGAGATATGGTCAATAGTGTCAGTGTGTAGACACTCGTTGGGAGGTATGGTTAATGGTGTCAATGTGTCGACACTCGTTGGGAGATATGGTCAATAGTGTCAATGTGTCGACACTCGTTGGGCGATATGGTCAATGGTGTCAGTGTGTCGGTACTTGTTGGGAGGTATGGTCAATAGTGTCAGTGTGTAGACACTCGTTGGGAGGTATGGTCAATGGTGTCAATGTGTCGACACTCGTTGGGAGATATGGTTAATAGTGTCAATGTGTCGGAACTCGTTGGGAGGTATGGTTAATGGTGTCAATGTGTCGACACTCGTTGGGAGATATGGTCAATAGTGTCAATGTATCGCTACTCGTTGGGAGATATGGTCAATGGTGTCAATGTGTCAGTACTCGTTGGGAGGTATGGTCAATAGTGTCAATGTGTCGACACTCGTTGGGAGATATGGTCAATAGTGTCAGTGTGTCGGTACTCGTTGGGAGATATGGTCAATAGTGTCAATGTGTCGGTACTCATTGGGAGGTATGGTCAATAGTGTCAGTGTGTCGGTACTCGTTGGGAGATATGGTCAATGGTGTCAATGTGTCGGTACTCGTTGGAAGATATGGTCAATAGTGTCAATGTGTCTGTACTCGTTGGGAGGTATGGTCAATGGTGTCAATGTATCGGTACTCGTTGGGAGATATGGTCAATAGTGTCAATGTGTCAGTACTCGTTGGGAGGTATGGTCAATAGTGTCAATGTGTCGGTACTCGTTGGGAGATATGGTCAATAGTGTCAATGTATCGGTACTCGTTGGGAGGTGTGGTCAATAGTGTCAATGTGTCGGTACTCGTTGGGAGGTATGGTCAATGGTGTCAATGTGTCGGTACTCGTTGGGAGGTGTGGTCAATAGTGTCAATGTGTCGGTACTCGTTGGGAGGTATGGTCAATGGTGTCAATGTGTCGGTACTCGTTGGAAGATATGGTCAATAATGTCAATGGTCGGTACTCGTTGGAAGATATGGTCAATAGTGTCAATGTGTCGGTACATTGTTGGGAGGGATGGTCAATAGTGTCAATGTGTCGGTACTTGTTGGGAGGGATGGTCAATAGTGTCAATGTATCAGTACTCGTTGGAAGATATGGTCAATAGTGTCAACGTATCGGTACTCGTTGGAGATATGGTCAATGGTGTCAATGTGTCGGTACTCGTTGGGAGGTATGGTAAATAGTGTCAATGTGTCGGTACTCGTTGGGAGATATGGTCAATGGTGTCAGTGTGTCGGTACTCTTTGGTAGATATGGTCAATAGTGTCAGTGTGTCGGTACTCGTTGGGAGGTATGGTCAATAGTGTCAATGTATCGGTACTCGTTGGGAGGTATGGTCAATGGTGTCAGTGTGTCGGTACTTGTTGGGAGGTATGGTCAATAGTGTCAATGTGTCGACACTCGTTGGGAGGTATGGTCAATGGTATCAATGTGTCGGTACTCGTTGGGAGGTATGGTCAATGGTGTCAATGTGTCGACACTCGTTGGGAGATATGGTTAATAGTGTCAATGTGTCGGAACTCGTTGGGAGGTATGGTTAATGGTGTCAATGTGTCGACACTCGTTGGGAGATATGGTCAATAGTGTCAATGTGTCGACACTCGTTGGGAGATATGGTTAATGGTGTCAATGTGTCGACACTCGTTGGGAGATATGGTCAATAGTGTCAATGTGTCGACACTCGTTGGGAGATATGGTCAATGGTGTCAGTGTGTCGGTACTCGTTGGGAGGTATGGTCAATAGTGTCAATGTATCGGTACTTGTTGGGAGGTATGGTCAATAGTGTCAATGTATCGGTACTCGCTGGGAGGTATGGTCAATAGTGTCAGTGTGTCGGTACTCGTTGGGAGATATGGTCAATGGTGTCAGTGTGTCGGTACTCTTTGGGAGATATGGTCAATAGTGTCAGTGTGTCGGTACTCGTTGGAAGGTATGGTCAATAGTGTCAATGTATCGGTACTCGTTGGGAGGTATGGTCAATAGTGTCAATGTGTCGGTACTTGTTGGGAGGTATGGTCAATAGTGTCAATGTGTCGACACTCGTTGGGAGGTATGGTCAATAGTGTCAATGTGTCGACACTCGTTGGGAGATATGGTCAATAGTGTCAATGTGTCGACACTCATTGGGAGGTATGGTCAATAGTGTCAGTGTGTCGGTACTCGTTGGGAGGTATGGTCAATGGTGTCAGTGTGTCGGTACTCGTTGGGAGGTATGGTCAATAGTGTCAATGTATCGGTACTCGTTGGGAGGTATGGTCAATGGTGTCAATGTGTCAGTACTCGTTGGGAGGTGTGGTCAATAGTGTCAATGTGTCGACACTCGTTGGGAGGTATGGTTAATTGTATCAATGTGTCGGTACTCGTTGGGAGGTATGGTCAATGGTGTCAATGTGTCGAAACTCGTTGGGAGATATGGTTAATAGTGTCAATGTGTCGGAACTCGTTGGGAGGTATGGTTAATGGTGTCAATGTGTCAACACTCGTTGGGAGATATGGTCAATAGTGTCAGTGTGTAGACACTCGTTGGGAGGTATGGTTAATGGTGTCAATGTGTCGACACTCGTGGAAGATATGGTCAATAGTGTCAATGTGTCGGTACTCGTTGTGAATATGGTCAATAGTGTCAATGTGTCGGCACTCGTTGGGAGATATGGTCAATAGTGTCAAAGTGTCGGTACTGTTGGGATATGGTCAATAGTGTCATATGTCGGTACTTGTGGGTATGGTCAATAGTGTCATATGTCGGTACTGTTGGGAGGTATGCTCAATAGTGTCAATGTGTCGGTACTTGTTGGGAGGTATGGTCAATAGTGTCAATGTGTCGACACCCGTTGAGAGATATGGTCAATAGTGTCAATGTGTCGGTACTCGTTGGGAGATATGGTCAATGGTGTCAATGTATCGGTACTCGTTGGGAGATATGGTCAATAGTGTCAGTGTATCGGTACTCGTTGGGAGGATATGGTCAATAGTGTCAATGTGTCGGTACTTGTTGGGAGGTATGGTCAATAGTGTCAATGTGTCGGTACTCGTTGGGAGATATGGTCAATAGTGTCAATGTGTCGGTACTCGTTGGGAGATATGGTCAATAGTGTCAATGTGTCGGTACTCGTTGGGAGATATGGTCAATAGTGTCAATGTGTCGGTACTCGTTGGGAGATATGGTCAATAGTGTCAATGTGTCGGTACTCGTTGGGAGGTATGGTCAATAGTGTCAATGTGTCGGTACTCGTTGGGAGGTATGGTCAATAGTGTCAATGTGTCGGTACTCGTTGGGAGGTATGGTCAATAGTGTCAATGTGTCGGTACTCGTTGGGAGATATGGTCAATAGTGTCAATGTGTCGTACTCGTTGGGAGTATGGTCAATAGTGTCAATGTGTCGGTACTCGTTGGGAGGATATGGTCAATAGGTGTCAATGTGTCGGTACTTCGTTGGAAGATATGGTCAATAGTGTCAATGGTCGGTACTCGTTGGAAGATATGGTCAATAGTGTACAATGTGTCGGTACTTGTTGGGAGGGATGGTCAATAGTGTCAATTGTCGGTACTTCGTTGGGAGGGATGGTCAATAGTGTCAATGTATCGGTACTCGTTGGAGATATGGGTCAATAGGTGTCAATGTATCGGTACTCGTTGGAGATATGGTCAATGGTGTCCATGTGTCGGTACTCGTTGGGAGTATGGTAAATAGTGTCAATGTGTCGGTACTCGTTTGGAGATATGGTCAATGGTGTCAGTGTGTCGGTACTCTTTGGTAGATATGGTCCATAGTGTCAAGTGTATCGGTACTCGTTTGGAGGTATGGTCAATAGTGTCAATGTGATCGGTACTCGTTGGGAGAGTATGGTCAATGGTGTCAAGTGTGTCGGTACACTCGTTGGGAGATATGGTCAATAGTGTCAATGTGTCGGTACTCGTTGGAGATATGGTCAATAGTGTCAATGTGTCGACTACTCGCTTGGGAGGTATGGTCATAGTGTCAATGTGTCGGTACTCGTTGGGAGTATGGTCAATAGTGTCAATGGTCGGTACTTGTTGGGAGGTATGGTCAATAGTGTCAATGTATCGGTACTCGTTGGGAGATATGGTCAATAGTGTCAATGTGTCGGTACTCGTTGGGAAGATATGGTCCATAGTGTCAATGTGTCGGTACTCGTTGGGAGGATATGGTCAATAGTGTCAATGTGTCGGTACTCGTTGGGAGGATATGGTCAATAGTGTCAAGGTCTCGGTACTCCGTTGGGAGATATGGTCAATAGTGTCAATGTGTCGGTACTCGTTGGGAGATATGGTCAATAGTGTCAATGTGTCGGCACTCGTTGGGAGATATGGTCAATAGTGTCAATGTGTCGGTACTTGTTGGGAGATATGGTCAATAGTGTCAATATGTCGGTACTTGTTGGGAGGTATGGTCAATAGTGTCAATATGTCGGTATTGTTGGGAGGTATGCTCAATAGTGTCAATGTGTCGGTAATTGTTGGGAGGTATGGTCAATAGTGTCAATGTGTCGACACCCGTTGGGAGATATGGTCAATAGTGTCAATGTGTCGGTACTTGTTGGGAGGTATGGTCAATAGTGTCAATGTGTCGACACCCGTTGGGAGATATGGTCAATAGTGTCAATGTGTCGGTACTTGTTGGGAGGTATGGTCAATAGTGTCAATGTGTCGGTACTTGTTGGGAGGTATGGTCAATAGTGTCAATGTGTCGACACCCGTTGGGAGATATGGTCAATAGTGTCAATGTGTCGGTACTCGTTGGGACATATGGTCAATAGTGTCAATGTGTCGGTACTCGTTGGGAAATATGGTAAATAGTGTCAATGTGTCGGTACTTGTTGGGAGATATGGTCAATAGTGACAATGTATCGGTACTCGTTGGGAAATATGGTCAATAGTGTCAATGTGTCGGTACTCGTTGGGAGATATGGTCAATAGTGTCAATGTATCGGTACTCGTTGGGATATATGGTCAATAGTGTCAATGTATCGGTACTCGTTGGGAGATATGGTCAATAGTGTCAATGCGTCGGTACTCACTGGGAGATATGGTCAATAGTGTCAATGTGTCGGTACTCGTTGGGAGATATGGTCAATAGTGTCAATGTGTCGGTACCCGTTGGGAGATATGGTCAATAGTGTCAATGTGTCGGTAATCACTGGGAGATATGGTCAATAGTGTCAATGTGTCGGTACTCGTTGGGAGGTATGGTCAATAGTGTCAATGTGTCGGTACTCGTTGGGAGATATGGTCAATAGTGTCAATGTGTCGGTACTCACTGGGAGATATGGTCAACAGTGTCAATGTGTCGGTATTTGTTGGGAGATATGGTCAATAGTGTCAATGTGTCGGCACTCGTTGGGAGATATGGTCAATAGTGTTAATGTGTCGGTACTCGTTGGGAGATATGGTCAATAGTGTCAATGTGTCGGTATTCGTTGGGAGATATGGTCAATAGTGTCAAAGTGTCGGTATTTGTTGGGAGATATGGTCAATAGTGTCAATGTGTCGGTACTCGTTGGGAGATATGGTCAATAGTGTCAATGTGTCGGCACACGTTGGGAGGTATGGTCAATAGTGTCAATTTGTCGGTACTCGTTGGGGGGTATGGTCAATAGTGTCAATGTGTCGGTACTCGATGGGAGATATGGTCAATAGTGTCAATGTGTCGGCACTCGTTGGGAGATATACTCATTAGTACGCCAAACGCTTGTAGCCGCTGGGAACTTTTCTGGTTCCAGTTGTAGGTTTGGTCATCTTGGAAGCCTAGAGAAACAACAACAGCAACAACAGCATCAACAACAGCAACATCCTCAGCAACAGCAACATCCTCAACCACAATAACAACAACAAAAAACAACAACATCAATAACATCAATAACAACAACAACATCAATAACAGCATCCATAACAACAGCATCAACAATAACAACAACATTATTAACAACAACAACATCAGCACCAACAACAACAACATCAAAAACATCAATAAACCAACAACAGCATCGAAAACTACAACAACATCAATAACAACAAAATCAACAACAGCAACAACAACATCAACAGCAGCAACATCCTTAACAACAACAACAACAACAACATCAACAACAACAACATCATTAACACCAACAGCCTCAACAACAACAACAACATTAACAACAACAGCCTCAACAACAACAACAACAACAACACTTTCAACAACGCTTTCAACAACAACATCAACAACATTAACATCAACATCAACATTAACATCAACAAAAACATCAACAACATTAACATCAACAACGACATCACCATCAACATCAACAATAACATCAAAAACAACACAATCAACAACAACATCAACAACAGCAACATAAACAACATCAGTAACAACAACATCAACAACAGCAACATAAACAACATCAGTAACAACAACAACAACAACGACAACAACACCAACAACAACAACAACATTAACAACAACAGTCTCAACAACTACAACAACAACAACAACAACAACAACAACAACAACAACAACAACAACAACAACACTTTCAACAACGCTTTCAACAACAACATCAACAACATTAACATCAACAACAACATCAATAACATTAACATCAACAAAAACATCAACAACATTAACATCAACAACGACATCAACATCAACATCAACAATAACATCAAAAACAACACAATCAACAACAACATCAACAACAGCAACATCAACAACATCAGTAACAACAACAACATCAACAACAGCAACATAAACAACATCAGTAACAACAACAACAACAGCAACAACAGCAACAGCAACATAAACAACATCAGTAACAACAACAACATCATCATCAACAACAATAACAACAACAACAACATCAGTAACAACAACAACATCAACAACATCAACAACAACAACATAAACAACATCAGTAACAACAACAACAAGAACAAGAACAGCAACAACAACAACAAAAACACTTTTAACGACGCTTTCAACAACAACATTAACATCAACAACCACAACATCATCAATAATAAAATTATTATCAACAACAACAACATCAGCATCAACAATAACATCAAAAATAACACAATCAACAACAACATCAACAACAACATCAACAACAGCAACATAAACAACATCAACAACAGCAACATAAACAACATCAACAACAGCACAACATAAACAACATCAGTAACAACAACATCCTCAACAACAACAACAATAATAATAATAATAATAATAATAATAATAATAACAACAACAACAATAACAATAACAATAACAACACCAGCAAAAACAACAACACCAACAACAACAATAACAATAACAACAACAACCACAATAATAACAGCAACAACAACAATATCAACAACAACAACAACAGCAACAACAACCTCAGCAACAAGGATGTGAACACAGGACATGCTGGTGTGGCGGGAGACGAGCAGGCGGACAGACTGGCTGGGTCTGCACCGCTGGGTGAGTTATTGGCGCATGATAAGGCAGACGTGGCCGGGACCCTTTGAAATCTGGTGTATAGTGGAGAAGAACAGATAGTTTATCACGGGTTGGGAGAGAATGGTGCTCGGCGCAGTGACCACAGGATGTAACAGACACTGGGACTCCGAGGACAGGCCAGACGGCCCCATTACCAGAATGCTACTGGAACCATTAGTATCGAGACTCATCGCTGGCTGTTGCAGATGAGGACGGAGCACGTATGGGAAGACCCCGAGTGTCGTGCTGTCGTTTCTCAACTTAACACACTACAACTGGGCCAGCAGCAAGCCTATTTGCCAGTACGCTACCGTGGTTCCTTTACTGTAGCGGACATCCTACAATCTCCAGCAGCCGTAGGATTATTGCTTCTGATTAGTGCGGCTCTTTGGTAGACTAGTCCAATGACGGTCTAGAGATGAAAGGCAACATGAAGGGTACTGGTCACCCCACCTCATAAGGCAGTGAGATAGAGTATTTGAAGGCTTGACGTTTCACAACCAAATCGCAATGGGACT
>JACEFZ010009035.1:32500-37500 GCA_014155875.1 Cepaea nemoralis | reverse complement strand
GTAATATCGACCGCTATACTTTCAAGTGGTCTAGATGCTATCACTGACCGTTGCACTTCTGTCTTTACATGTTTTTTCTTTCGTATTCGATGTTGACACACTTTACAAGAGCGACAGAAAGATTTTATGTCCGAACAAAATTTCGGCCAGTAAAATTGTGATAGAATTCTGGCTCGCGGTTTATGATAGCCCAAATGTTCAGCAAACGGTGGTGAATGTGCGATTTTTAGCACCTTTTCCCGGTATGTTACAGGTAACACCGTCTGCTGAATTTCATGGTTATTATATGTGTAATAACGCATGAGAATTCCGTTAACCTTTTTAAAGTACCAGGAAGAATTTTTAGAAACTTTCTTTCGCTCACACAACAAGTTAAAATACGGTGTGAGTGTTTGGTCGGTGCTTTGTGCCTCGCTCAACTTTTGGCGAGTATTGTTGATATCTGCACCATTTGGTGTTAGTAGCTGTAGTGTTTCATTTTGTAAGTCAGTATAACTTGTTTCTGTATCTGACTTAGTTACAGCGTTGACCATGTGTGTTTCATTCCAGGCTTTTATGCTGTCGTCTGTACATTCTTTCAATGTATCAAGACATCCTAAAATAAGGTCCGTACATGGATCTTGAAGGATAGCGCAAGTAAATGTGCCGGTAAGGAACGGGGTATTGATGTGTGCTTTTGCCAGTGGATACTGGATGGTTCCAGAGAAAGTACGGCATTTGACAAATTCACCCGTATAATCTTCAGGTCTAGCAAGTTCTCTCCTTAGTCCTAGTATAGTACTGCCGCTATCAACTAAACATTGGCATGGTTTACCATTGACCTGTGCATCGTAGAACTTAAGGTTACCTCTGGAGGCAGATGCTGCATTAGCTTCTTCATTTGAACATGATATTATGTGTCCACATTTCAATCTCCCCTCCGCATGAAATTGCTGGCATACTTTGCACGTCTTAAAGTCTAAAATATCGGTTACTGATGATACACTCTGACATTCATTCGTTGGCAATACATTGACAAGTTCGGGATCTATGTCACTCTCATCGTCTGATGATGTATCGATGAGGGCTGCATTGTTTGCCTTCATTCTCTGTCTCCCAAGACATTTATTACTATAATGGCCATAACTAGAACAAAAATAACATTTTACAGCACGTTTAAACGATGATCTTCTGCTTTCTTGCTTACTTATCACTTGTTCTAGGTGTGCCGGATATGTGGGGTTCTTATCACACATCGAATAAGTTGGGTGAAAAAGATAGCAATAATTACATCGAGGTGGTTTCTGAGGTGGTTTGTCATTCTTACTGTAGTCTTTCTGTTTGTAGGATCTATCAGGGACTCTATTTGCAAAAGCTGTAATTTCTGTGTCATATGATGTAGTTTTAAATATGTCCCGATTAGAGGAAAAATAAGCTGACCCCCGTTTCTCTAATAGTTGAATGGAATCAATATCTGACTGTTGTAAGAATTTAGCAAAAGGGGTAGGCACTGTAGAAACGACTTTGTCCATTACCATTAGCTCTTCTAGTTTTTCATAGCTGTTACCTACTTTAGCCGCCTTAGTCCATTTTTTAAATGTGCTCTGCACGTTAGAAATGTAGTCTAAGAACGTTTCAGTTGCTTTTGGTTTAATCTGAGAGAATTGAATTTGGTTACCAGTAGCGTCCAAAAGAAAATGTTGCATTATCCTATCGTGTATGTACTGGTAATTGTTTCTAAGATCTGTAGGTATGGTTTCTATTACTTTTAAAGGCTCCCCACTCATGTTCCTCATGTAAATCATTGCCCAATCCTCTAAAGGTATTTTCTGTGTTTTTAGTTGGAACTCTATATTTTCAGTCCATGCGCTGATTGAATCACCTACAGTGTATGGTTTGATAAGGCCCTTGTACTTACTAAATCTGTTCTGTTCTTCTTGGCTCTTTTGTTTGCTAGAGGCTATTTGTATATTAGAATCTACCTCCATTTCTTTCATCTTTAGTCTAGTTTCAGAATCTGCTTGTATCTGCTTTTCTTTGGTGGCCTGCTCTAAGTCTAACTGTTTCTGTTTGATAATTTGGTCTAATTCTAATTTTTTCTGGTCTAACTCTAACTGTTTCTGTTTGGTAGCTTGATCGGACTCTAATTGTTTCTGTTTGGTAGCCTCCTCGATTTCTTTCATTTCTTTTTGATGTTGCCTTTCTATTGCTCTTTCATCCCTCTGTCTAGCTAGCTCTTCTTTATACTTTTCATCTGCCCATTTTTCTAGCTTATCTCCAGTGTGGCCCATTGCGATGCCCGCCTGGATACATTCATTTAGTGACGCCATTTTGTGGCGTAATGTTAGTTCAAAATGATAATACAATAATATGCACAGAATAGTTTACAATGATGTGTTAGTAAATGTACATCTTTCGCTGGAAAAGAAGATGCATGATTAAGTTAGAGCATACCAAAATATTCGGAAAATATACTCATCTAATTTGTTGGACAGTACGGTACTTGGGATGTTCCACCGCAGTCTTTCACACTACACACTGGTTTGATTTGCTGACACACGGGCTGCGTTCTGGTTAGTAGAGCAGCAAAAATTAGACACACGCTTAAGTTGTAAATACAAGCTCACAATTCATCATATTCTATCAAATATTTCATATTTCATAAAGTTGTTAATATAATATCCTATTTCATGCGACTGGTGAATGAGAATGTGCTAAATAGTGATAAATGGTATTAATGATGAATGATATGATCGTCTGAATGATTGTTAGATGATAAATGAGATGATTAGTCGTATGGCCGTCAATGTCGTTTTGTCTTCGCTGTTTGACTCTGGCGTACCTTCGTTCTAGGCTGCAGTTCGTCGCTAATCTAATTACTAATTTAGTAGAATGGTGACATTGATGGCTGTATCACACGCAATGAAATGTACACTGTGGTTACGATGGTAATGTTCACTGATGATTTTATACATTTCAATTGCTTTTCATATAATAACACACTTTCTAAATAATATTGGTAGAATTTCACACTTTACTGATCTAATTTGACTCAATTGTGGTTCACACTCCACAAATTTGGCGATCGTATAATTCACCACAAGAAAAAAAATTTCATTTATAGCATGTATCACAATAAATTTGTATTACCTTGCAATATATCACACATCACAATTATTGAAACGTGCATTGAATTACTTCTGGTACAGAATTTTGTAATATCAATCGATAGCTAGCGTTCGTTTAGTGGTTTATAATACCACTTGCATGTTGGCGTTAACTGCTCGTTGAATATTACTACAACTGCCTGCTATGGCTGTTCAGAAACGTTCACTGAAATCTGACAGTAATTGTACTGTTGGCGTTCGTTCAATGTGTTCTGACACAAATTCAGGGTCTACTGGTGTTTATTCCCTGTGTTCTTGACACTAATTCGCCGCTGGCGTTGATTCATTGACCATTCTGACACCAATTCGGGGTCTACTGGTGTTTACTCCTTGTGTTCTAACACCAATTCGCCGCTGGCGTTGATTCATTGACAATTCTGACACCAATTCGGGGTCTAGCCTGTCAGCGACTTGTGCGCTGCAGCTTTTCAAGACTCCGCTACTTTCGCACTGCACGAAATAACAATTCATGACATTTGCGAAAGGAATGCAATTTATTCAGAGCCGACATTTGAATGGCTCTACGAGCGATAGGTTTCATCATTGTTACACAATATGAATACATCAACGTGATGATAGATGATGCTAGCATTACACAATCTAAACGAACAGCCCTATGTTTGCCTATGGCCTAGAAAGCTATCGTATTGGTTAAGGATACGTCTGCCCTCTCTACCGTCTCCAGTCAGTCTCGTCCCGCTACACATAGCGTGGACAAGCACGGACACTTTACTCTCCGTGCAGTCGCTAGTATTGCGTGCCTAGTCTTGCCAGCACGCCGGCTGGTGAGTTTGAGTAACCTGCCATATCACGGTTACTCGCAAGGACCAGCAACCCAATTGCTTGGGGAAAGCCCTCGCTCATCTGTACTCGTTGCCCTCTGGTCTGACACAAATGTGTCTCCCTGTGAGGTATTAATAGTACTCGGTGGCTTCCCTGTCTGGTGTCTCTCTACTAGACCAGTGTTAACTCATTACTCCTGTAAGGTCTTATTGGGGATGCTGACAACTACTACTACTACTACTACTACTACTACTACTACTACTACTACTACTACTACTACTACTACTACTACTACTACTACTACTACTACTACTACTACTACTACTACTACTACTACTACTACTACTACTGTTGCTATTATTATTATTGTTATTATTATTGTTATTATTATTACTACTACTATTATTTTTACTACTACTACTACTACTACTACTACTACTACTACTACTACTACTACTACTACTACTACTACTACTACTACTACTACTACTACTACTACTACTACTGTTATTATTTTTTTATATTTTTGTTATTATTACCATTACTATTATAATTACTATTATTATTTCTATTATTGTTATTATTATTATTAAAAAGTACTGGAGAGTTTTGGTTATAGCCCATAACTTTAGGAAGGAAAAATCCCAACTGCACATCCCCGTGGTAGAGGATGGAAACACACCACGGTGTGGCTAACACAGCTCTGGGGACCGAGTATCCACTGCAATAAGTGGACAACACTGCAGCTGAGCAGAGCGGGGCACTCACTTGTCCTGACAGTCGGAAATGGCTGTCAAAGGCAGAGTTAAAAGACCACCATGTGAATGTGGAAGGCAAGGGGAAACCACCACATTATCTTCCCAAGACTTCATGGCAAAACACATATCAGAGTTAGTGAACGACGTTAATGGCTGTCTTAGGACATCCTCGTCCGGTAGGGACAGTCATGAGCCACAGGTGACACCAGACCGTCATCCAGCTACTGATGGCAAAATCATAAATAAAATAAATAAATTTAGAGTAGGAACATGGAATGTTAGGACATTAAATGAGCTAGGAAAGTTGAACAAT
>JACEFZ010009035.1:0-27500 GCA_014155875.1 Cepaea nemoralis | reverse complement strand
GGTAGATACTCTCCGACTTCGGAGGAATCAGCGATCCTACTGACCTTAGCCAGGACCCCGAAGGGACCTGTTTGTCACTTGTTTTCCCGGGAGGAATGTGGAATCAACAAGCACATCTTCAAACGTATTATCTGTTGGGATTATTGACTGACTTCTGTCTACACTCCTCCCTTCTGTCTTCCCTTCCATATATCTATTTCTTTCTCTCTCTCTCTGTTATTCCCTCAACACATACTCCGACAACAGTTCCTTTCAACGATAAATAAAAGATTTATTAATAAAAACTATGTCTGGTGTATGTATGGACTGTGTATATGTAGTTGGTATTGTCTGCTAGTGTGAATGCAAGATAGGACGGTTGACTTCGTATGTGCCGTAGTTCTTCTCGTCTCTTCTGTCGGCCAAAACACAGAACAGCACACACAGAAATGGAGTGATCTCACCCTGAATGATCTCCTCCTGCTTGAGTCTGGACTTAATCCAATTCTTGAAGAAAACAACTGTTCAATGTCTTATCACCAGAATATAATCCGATTTGGTAAGTCACTGAAGTTCATATATTTCCCGTTTTGGACGGTATTATAATCCACCTCTGAATACACACCGCCACTATCCAACAGTGTCTAGAGTTACTATGAATGTTCTACACCATGTCTATTGTTAATAAAGTTAATGTTTCGGCACAGTGCAATTACATGTAGTTTTAAGTATCCCTGCTTGCCACAGGTTAACGTCTTTTCCTTTTAAGGGTTTTAGTTGTATATTCGTTTGAGCATACAGTGTTCTGTATTTGACGTTAAGTTATCACTTCTTCATATTAAAACATGTCTATGTTCTTGTTGGTTCTAAGTAGGTACTTTATTTGCTCAAGTGCAGTAACCTTCATCTCTTCTCTGATTTCAATAGGGGGGTTTGAACCTGTGGAGAAGATAGGTAATCTGGTGATATGAGTCTGCTTCATATAATTTTCTTATGTGAGAGTCCTTCTCTAGCCATACTGAAAAGCCTCCGAAAAACATACGGACATACGATTTCTGAGTGCTCTAAACTTTACACGACTAGATAAACGAATGCAATTTCACACGTTAAGAACAAACACCTATATCCCTATGCTACTATTACACTAAGATATTAATACCTTATATATGCACTTATGTTCCTGGAATCGAAATATACTAGCGAATAACACACTAATATCCCCTCTTCTTTAAACCATTAGGGACGTGTATTTCTTTCCCCACTCAGGAGCATATCTCATTCAGCCCAGTTTGGAACACACACTAACTAGCAACCCCAGTTGTTACTTATTTATAACAAGTGTCCAATCCTCCGTTGATTGTTTGATCTACAATCAAATTTGCCGTATCCTGCCCATCAAACAGCGGAGAAATCACGTAGTGGTTAGTTGTTCGTGTCCTCCGTTGTTACGCTGTTCCCCGAGTTTCCCCGTACGCGAATACTTCAAAGCAACTTCACTCGTTGATCGTTTTCTCCGGTCGTGTGTCCCCAGCGCGATCGTCCCGTTTCTCCGTGTCCGTTCCGATCGTCAGGCAATGACTCTGCGAACACCTGTATCCTATTTTCATATCTGTATCGGTCAATGATCTTTTATTCGTCCTCCTCTCAGAATGAAGTACACGATTGTTAACCCTTCTCCTTCCTTGTATTTTAATATGTAAGTTATCACGGAATCATTAAACTGCAGTTTTTTCCGTGACACTGTTGCCCAGGACACCTCGACAAGGACGCGTCAATAGGTCTTGGCCAGTTATAACCCGGCCCTGGTGCCTTGGAAACACCTCTGCGTCCCAGCGAGAAAATAAATCTTACCATAAAACTTTCTTATTTTGCATATACTATTTACAGGACATCGCTATCAACACCAGCACTGCTGTTGTTGATGTCTTGGCAAGTTTTACGTTCAGTAGTTTGCCATTGATTTCTAAACGACCGGCACCCATACCATTACGTTAAAACCCAGTGCGACACGGTCTGCTGCCAAATCGGTCGCAGTTGTGTTTCGAACGCAGGTAATCTGAATTATGAACTGCGTCCGTAACGCCTTTGCTACGGAGCGCGGCATTATAAGATTAAATTAAATGTTTGCATATCCTTTACAGGACATGGCTGTCAACATCAGCATCTTTCAGCTGATTGTTGATTTCTTGGCAAGATTACGCTCAGTAGTTTGCCATTGCTTTCTGAGCGATCGGCTCACATACCCCGTAAGTTACCGACGCGATTCGAACCACTGCTGATTCTCACCGTCGTCACGTTACCTACGAGAGTATACGAGATTACGGAGAAAAGTCGCTAACCTCTAGGCCAGGAAGGCGGCATTTTAAGATTACTTCCCATAAAACTTCTTATCCTAAAACGTATCATTAAACTATTTTACCATAAGACTACTTATCATAAACTACTTATCATAAAACTACTTATCATGAATCTTTTAGTGTGGGAGTTCACCACTTTTTGAGCTCTCTGTAAATGTTGAGGGTTTATTGGAGAATGGCGCGAGTCCCAGAGCAGAAGAACTATATTATTTGAACTGAAAAGTCTGCGCGGTGATTGGTCAGTTCAGCGTCGAAAACTTAGGTTACTCGTGACGTCAGACAATAGAATTAATATTATACGATGCAAAAGTGGGTATTAAAGATGAGTTTGGTGGTGCCATTCCACTTGTGTGAGGAACGAATATTCAAGATTAAGGAGAGAAAGAAAGCTAAGAACGTGGAATATATATCTGAGGTACAAAATGAAGAGGACAATCTATCTATCTATCTATCTATCTATCTATCTATCTATCTATCTATCTATCTATCTATCTATCTATCTATCTATCTATCTATCTATCTATCTATCTATCTATCTCTATCTATCTATCTATCTATCTATCTATCTATCTATCTATCTATCTATCTATCTATCTATCTATCTATCTATCTACCTATCTATCTATCTATCTATCTATCTATCTATCTATCTATCTATCTATCCATCTATCTATCTATCTACCTTCCTATCTATCTATCTATCTATCTATCTATATATCTATCTATTTATCTATCTATCTATATGTCTGTCTGTCTGTCTGTCTCTCTGTCTGTCTGTCTGTCTTTCTACCTACCTACCTACCTTCCTACCTACCTACCTTCCTACCTACCTACCTACCTTCCTACCTACCTACCTACCTATCTATCTATCTGTCTAGCTAGTTAGCTAGCTGCGTGCTAACTACCTACCTGCCTGTTTGTCTGTGTGTCTACGGCTGAATGTAAGACGAGTCTGCATGCCCAATTTGTGACCCTTTGAAAACAAAGTTCGTTCGTTCGTTCTATCTACCTAACTATGTATCCATCTATCTATCCTCATCCCTGTCCTACCTACACTCACCCCCAATCTGTCATGAGAACACCGGTGTACAGCTGGTGAGACCAGGACTACATCACACCTCCCCTGAAGGTCACATCTGCTGCTGTGACCGACTTATCCACCCCCCCCCCCCCCCCCACACACACCATCCACATGACACCCTACCCCCTCCCTTGTTCCTGATCAGGTAACTGTTACACCGCCGGCCCCCAGCGCGCATGTCAAGTTTGTACTGGTTGGTCTGGCCTCTTTAGCTGTCTATTTAGACTATCCGGTATTAGAGTGCACAAATCTCGCGTGATTATCTCCTTGCTCAGTTCATACAGCCCTCATGTTGTGAGTTTCCACGCACTGAAGAGTACAGGAGGCAAGAGAAAGCCAAGTGTTCAGAGTAGACAACGGGTGTAGGGAGTAACGGATCCTGGCATGCACCTTTAACCTGAAGGATTCCCTTGGGTTGAGATGTAGAACAAAGGAATTCCAAACACCTGCGGGGATACAAGAGATTTTAAGAACAGACTTCATTGCAGCGGGTGTTATCCCATATGGCTCGTTGTCTTTCCACAGGGCGGCCTGCGGAAAGCGTCGCACAGAACAAGAACTCAGAAGCTCCAGCGACGAGTCCCAGAAGTCTCCGAGAAAATTCCTCCTCTGCGGACATAGCTTTGCAAATTTCGGCTTATCCCAGGCAGTACGTATCTGCTGGCGTACTGGGCTGAATCATCATCGCCTAGATACATCCTAATGTTTCCTGGTCTGCAAACGTCAAGCTTCAGCTCCGGTCTTGGTCACCCTGCTGGTATCTTAGCTTGGAGATGGGGAAGCTTTCCCCAGACGCCCCTGCACCCTGATCTCGTGGATGGTGAGATGGATACTTAGCTTTCCCAGATAAGGGTGAAAAACATAGGTCTGGTGTGCCAGCTGTGCATGCTAACATCCCACGGCAGATGGAAGTCGCAGAGGGTAGGCTGTAAGGTGACTGCCCGGGCAGAATAAACAAACTAGGCAACAGACAGTACCAACAAACAAGTGAACAAAACAGACAACAGACAAATAAACAAACCAGGCAACAGACAGTACCAACAAACAAGTGAACAAAACAGACAACAGACAAATAAACAAACCAGGCAACAGACAGTACCAACAAACAAGTGAACAAAACAGACAAATGCAGTACCACCAGACAAATAAACAATCCAAGCAGCAGACAACCAAAATTGGCAACCGACTGTACCAACAGACAAATAATCAAATTACAACAAACAGTACCAACAGACAAATAATCAAATTACAACAAACAGTACCAACAGACAAATAAACAAAACACAGCAGACAGTACCAACAGACAAATAAACAAAACACAACAGACAGTACCAACAGACAAATAATAAAATTACAACAGACAGTACCAACAGACAAATAAACAAAACACAACAGACAGTACCAACAGACAAATAAACAAAGCAACTTGGTCGGGCTAATAGCCAGCGCAGGTCACGGAGTACGGAGATCAAGGTCATGGGCTCACCTTGCATTGTATCGATGCAGACGTTAATCAATTTCCCAGTCAAGGGGTCTTCACACTGGATGCTCCCACTCCGCTGTTTGATGCTCACTTTTGTCCACTCCTCCTGCAGTCTCGAAGAGTTATTACTTCAGCTACTGTTCCGGACAGTTATTACTTCAGCTACTGTCCCGGACAGTTATTACTTCAGCTACTGTCCCTGACAGTTACTGTAACTACTGTCTCTGAGAGTTATCACTTCAGCTACTGTCTCGGACAGTTATTAGTTCATCTATTGTCTCGGGCAATTATTACTTTATCTACTGTACCGGACAGTTATTATTTTAACTACTGTCTCTGAGAGTTATTACTTTAACTACTGTCTCTGAAAGTTATTACTTTAACTATTGTCTCTGAGAGTTATTACTTCAGCTAAGTCCCGGACTGGTATTACTTCAGCTACTGTCCCGGACAGTTATAACTTTAGCTGCTGTCCCGGACAGTTATTACTTTAACTACTGTCCCTGACAGTTATTATTTTAACTTCTGTCTCTGAGAGTTATTATTCCAGCTACTGTCCCGGACTGTCATTACTTTAACTGGTGTCCCGGACAGGTATTTCTCTAACTACCTTCCAGGACAGTCATTACTCCAGCTACTGTCCCGGACAATTATTACTTTAACTACTTTCCATGACAGTTATTACTTTAGCTACTGTCCCGGAGAGTTCTTATTTTAGCTACTGTTCAGAATAGTTATTACTTCAGTTACTTTCCGGACAATTATAACTTCAGCTACTGTTCCGGACAATTATTACTTCGGCTACTGTCCCGGACAGTTATTACGTCAGCTACTGTCCCGAATAGATACTACTTCAGCTACTTTTCTGGACAATTATTACTTCAGCTACTGTTCTGGACAATTATTACTTCAGCTACTGTTCCGGACAATTCTTACTTCAGCTACTGTTCCAGTTATTACTTTAACTACTGTCCCAGACATTTATTACTTCAGCTACTATCCCGGACAGTTATTACTTCAGCTACTGTCCAGGACAGTTATTACTTCAGCTACTGTCCCGGACAGTAAGTACTTCAGCTATTGTCCTGGACAATTATTACTTCAGCTACTGTTCTGGACAATTATTACTTCAGCTACTGTTCCGGACAATTATTACTTCAGCTACTGTTCCAGTTATTACGTCAGCTACTGTCCCAGATAGATATTAATTCAACTTCTCTCCAGGAAATTTCTTACTTCAGCTACTGTCCCGGACAGTTATTACTTCAGCTACTGTCCCGGACAGTTATTACTTCAGCTACTGTCCCGGACAGTTATTACTTCAACTACTGTCCCAGACATTTATTACTTCAGCTACTATCCCGGACAGTTATTACTTCAGCTACTATCCCAGACAGCTATTACTTCAGCTACTGTCCCGGACATTTATTACTTCAGCTACTTTTCCGGACAATTATTAATTCAGCTACTGTCCCTGACAGTTATTACTTCATCTACTATCCCGGACAACGCTGTTTCACAATCCCGACATACGGGGTTCGAAGTCGGTCGCAGGCGGTATAAAAGCAGATCGCTTTGCGGTTGATTTTCACAATGATATGAGCATCGGCGGTTCGGAGCAATGGAAAACTAATGAGCTTACAATTGCCTACAAAATCACAAGCAGCCAGTAAATGCTGGGGCTGAGCTGGCCCCCGGGACGATCCAGCCTTAGATGGGTCCCAGGAAATGACTTGGAAGGTGGGGATCGTCGCCATGATGTTGACAACATAACTCCAGTAGTGTCCAATGATCTGGGAAAATATGGGTCTGGGCGTGTAGAAGAGTTCCTTATATTTCCTCCCACGTAAGTTATTATCTTTAGTCAAGTCTAGTCACATGGAGCTACCGTGTGTCAGTAGACGGTACTACCTGCTTTCTGTTAGGGCTGAATGGTGGGCGGCGATTACCAAACCCGACACCCCACATTGTGCCCACGGATTCATGTGGAGGAGCGCAATTGGGAGGGTGCCTTACCCTAGTGCGAGGAAATGCAACTTACAGACTAAATGTCATGACAGGACATACCAGGCCCTAAGCCTTAGTCGGCAACTGGTCTAGGATGGAAGCTCTGACAAGCGGACAGTTAAAGAATTGCTTTGCTGGTCCGACAGCGTCTGCAGCTTGTCTTGTTCCAGGTGTATTGGTGTAAACTAGTCAGGCCGAGAGAGGGATCATGCTGAATGGACAATAAATGGTCTCTTCACTTTGTGCTACTTATCAGTCACATTCGCTACCGCCATGGGTTGTAATTATTACCCTCCCCCTTTTTTTTAAACACAGTGTAATTAACTATCGTCTGTCAAGGCGGCAAGGTGCCATTTAAAACATTAATACCTGAACTTTTGACCCAGACAATTATTACTTTAATTCTACCCGTCAGATGTTATTTAAACTTCTGACCCGGACAATTATTACTTTAATTCTACCACGTCAGATGTCATTTAAACTTCTGTACGACCAATTATGACTTTACTTTTATCCCGTTTGGAACCGCGATGGCGTAGTAGCTAGATACTTACCTGCAGCCAGGCCGTCCTGGGGTTCCAGGTGGCATCGGGACCGATTTTTTTTTTAAAATTAACAAAGGTGTTTCCTGCTGTCATTATGTTTTCCAATGTCTCTTTTCTCATTACACTGTTTGTCTCATCCTTACAGTTGTCTATCATTTTCTACTTTGAGCAGACTTTTCACAGCATTCGTTGTTAGTCAAGATCTTATACTAGATCATAAGGACGACCGATAGAAAAATTGATTGACGACATCAAAGACATTGTACAATCACAGTGAAATGCCACAATCCAGTGCCACCTATCAGGCGCTATTCATCCTCCACGACGCTTGAAGGCAAAAGTGGATGATGATGATGATGATGATGATGATGATGATGATGATGGTGATGATGATGATGATGATGATGATGAATGACAGTGACTTATAGCATAAGATAATTTTAATTTTCTGTATTCTGCTTGTGCCCTAAGCCTTGGTCGGCAACTGGTCTAGGATGGAAGCTCCGACAGACGGACAGTTAGAGCATTGCTTTGCTGATCCGGCAGCTTCTGCAGCTTGTCTTGTTCCAGGCGTGTTGGTGTAACCTATCCTCTGGAGTACACTAGACAGGCCGAGAGAGGGATCATGCTACATGGGAAACACTTGGTCTCTAAATTCAGCCCAGGCTTTGTGTTATGGAGAGATATAACTCAATTTTACAAACTATCGTCTCTCGAGACGGCAAGGTGCCATTCATTCTGCTTGTAATCTCTGTCACCAAACTTCAATCTGTGTTATAGACGAGACAGGACCAAGTCGAGAGAACTTCTACTGAATGGACGGAGATAGCGGCATGGAGGAATACCATTACTAGACGTTATCCAGTACACCAAAGGTGTCAATGCCTGTTGGGGTGCATGATCGCCTACGCCAGTTGGCAGTGCACATGACGATGATAAAAGTCTTATGTCTTAAAAGTCGAGAGGATCGACTTCATACATCATCATCATGTGCCATGCCGGTAAGCGTGGGTGGTCATGTCTCGCCATCTCACTCGGTCATCAGAGTCGCGGATCAGCTGCGTTCTTTTCTCGACGATCGACTTAATTGCACCGGGTTTTATCCCATGTGGCTCGGTCTCTTTCCGCAGCGTGGCCTGCAGAAAGTGTCACACAAAGCAAGAACTCCGTAGCTCAGACGACGACCCACAGGAGTCTCCAAGAAAAAATACACCTGTGAACCGAAAGACGTGGCCCGGAATCGAGCCAACAACCTTCGGAGTGCGAGGCAGACGGCTTTACTACTTCGCCACTGAGACTTCCGTTTGGATCCCAAACAGGGAATATCGAACCCCGGCCCCCGCGGTGAGAGCGCGGAATCCTAGCAAGACATGATGTGAATAGTAATCAGTGGGTTGTTGTTTTGTTGTTGTTGTTTCTTCCACATATGCCGTTAGGCGTCGTGGTGAGGAGTAATTAAAGTTTCGGCGCCTGTGACTAGCGCCTTTCCTCAAATTTCCTCAATGAATCTTGAGCAGAATTTTAGGATCAAGTAAATTCCCTACCGGTTTGCTAGAACAGTCGTAGGTTCCTTAACTAGATGATTGTGGTGGTGTTGCCAATTTCACACCGGCCACTTTCACTTCGCATGAAACGTCCTCGTATCTATTTTAGACTAGGTCGACCTGGAAGTCGGGTCGATTTAAACAATTCGTCTGGAAAGGGATTTGAACATATAAACACTGGGTGGGCAGGAAAGCGTGCAAACCTCTGAGCCACCGCTCCGCCCAATATATCACTGTCTGCGCCAACAATTCTTTCCCACGAAATGACTTGGCGCAGCTAGATATTGCTTCCCCAGACGATCTGCCGGGTTGGACTTTGCAACCTTTCACCAGATTTTTCCACCAGTGCAAACCAATTCGTGTGATCGCCTCATTTCATTTTATGACAGAAACCTGGCTAGAAATACGGCCAATTTGCGGAGAATGGAACCCGTGGCGCAGGTATGAACTTCACTTGAGATGGTTATTGCTAGTAAAATTGTGCGCGCCAGTGCGTAAGTGCGTCTTTGCGTGATAATTAATTGTGATCTTGAAACAAGAAAGATTCAATCAAGTGAATATCAGCTCTTGATTGCGACGTGGGGCTGAATTTTCAAAGAAATGCACCGGCTTATTTCTAGTTGAATCCTTCAGGGGCTATAACTGGATTTGTTACTGCTGTTGACCTAGTTACTCAGTTATCTATGCCTGGCGTGAAAGCAAAATGGGGATACTGATCGTATTCCGGTACGAACCTTGGGCCTTGTCCACGTCAGATTGGAAGCACTTGACTCAGGGTTTGCTTCCAATCTGACGTGGACAAAGCCATGTTTAGTTTAGTTTAGTTTAGTCGACGAACCAACATCACGGCACACGGGAGTAACCCATAAGTGCTCCGTTCTACTCCTAACTCAGGCCTGAGTCCGAAGAATCTCAGCTCAGTGCACGAACTCAGTAACACTGGCGAGGATCCTGAAATACTTTGGGTAGATTTTTAACTCGAGAAATTTTGCCCGGGCAGCGCCGTTAGGCTACTCTTTTTCGATTTCCAACTGCCAAGGGATTTCTTACGAGCGCAACAATACACACGGGCGTCCGATCTCACTACCCAGAGACCAGGGGAAGTTTTGTTACTAGAAATCCACGTGAAAAAATCCCGGCCCTCACCGGGGCCTGAACCCGGGACCTCTAGCACTCAAAGGGATCACCATACCTCGAGACCACTCAGCCCCCGGAAAACAATCATCATCGTACCGGAATACGATCAGCGTTGTCAGTAGTGGATTGTGCTCAATCTTCAAACCTCAAATCCCGAAACAACCAAATAAATCAAAATGGGAATATACAATGTCCTTAATCCTCCAGTGCGGAGCTCAGTGACGAAGTGGTAGGGAACGCCATGCTTAATCCCGTATACCGCACTCGAAATCACATACAGACAAAATATGCTAGGGCTGATGGGATGTAGAGGACATGCAACAAACTGTTACTCCTTCAGTGGAGTCACGGTGGCGCTGTGGTAAGATGTCCTGTAGAGGACATGCAACAAACTGTTACTCCTTCAGTGGAGTCACGGTGGCGCTGTGGCAAGATGTCCTGTAGAGGACATGCAACAAACTGTTACTCCTTCAGTGGAGTCACGGTGGCGCTGTGGTAAGATGTCCTGTAGAGGACATGCAACAAACTGTTACTCCTTCAGTGGAGTCACGGTGGCGCCGTGGCAAGATGTCCTGTAGAGGACATGCAACAAACTGTTACTCCTTCAGTGGAGTCACGGTGGCGCTGTGGCAAGATGTCCTGTAGAGGACATGCAACAAACTGTTACTCCTTCAGTGGAGTCACGGTGGCGCTGTGGCAAGATGTCCTGTAGAGGACATGCAACAAACTGTTACTCCTTCAGTGGAGTCACGGTGGCGCTGTGGCAAGATGTCCTGTAGAGGACATGCAACAAACTGTTACTCCTTCAGTGGAGTCACGGTGGCGCTGTGGCAAGATGTCCTGTAGAGGACATGCAACACACTTTAACTCCTTCAGTGGAGTCACGGTGGCGCTGTGGCAAGATGTCCTGTAGAGGACATGCAACAAACTTTAACTCCTTCAGTGGAGTCACGGTGGCGCTGTGGTAAGATGTCCTGTAGAGGACATGCAACAAACTTTAACTCCTTCAGTGGAGTCACGGTGGCGCCGTGGCAAGATGTCCTGTAGAGGACATGCAACAAACTTTAACTCCTTCAGTGGAGTCACGGTGGCGCCGTGGCAAGATGTCCTGTAGAGGACATGCAACAAACTTTAACTCCTTCAGTGGAGTCACGGTTGCGCAGTGGCAAGACGTCCTCCGGCCCGGTGGTCATGGGCCTAAATCCACATCGGGGAGAATTTTTGAAATGTGCCGCACGTTTTAAGGAGTGTAAAGGGTTTGTTATACGGATTCCACCCAAGGCTGCCACTTCTTCTTCCTCTTCTTCTTCTTCTTCTTCTTCGTCATCTTCTTCTTCTTCTTCTTCTTCTTCTTCTTCTTCTTCTTCTTCTTCTTCTTCTTCTTCTTCTTCTTCTTCTTCTTCTTCTTCTTCTTCTTCTTCAGCGTTCCGAGCCATTGAGGTTCTTTGCTGCAGATACAATCCGTCTCCATTCGTCTCTCTGGTTGACCTTCTCTTGGCAAGGCTGCCACACTGGATTTTATTCTATCTAAATCCCTAACAATTTTACCAGGACAGAGTCCTTATGGCCTACCACTTCCAATTTTCACCTGTGCACTTTACGCTCATATCCTAGAAGGATTGGTTTCCCATCGCACTACCCAAGAAATCATCAACGCGTGTGATATTGCTAAAACCCAATAGTTCTTCTCAAAATTCCTAGTCCTGTTTAAAAACGTTTTAAAGTCAAGAGTATCGACTTCATTGCATCGAGTTTCATCCCCTGTGTCTCTGTGTCTCTACGTATGACGGCCTGCCTGAAGCGATCATAAAGTACGAACTCCGTAGCCCCAGCGACTTTCCCTCCAGAAATCTCTGAGAGAATTGCACTCGCGAACCGAATGTCGTAGTCAGAAATCGAACCCACAACCTTCGGAGGAAGGCAGAGTAACCATTTCGCCACGAAGACTGCCCTCCCAGACTTGTGCTGGCAGCCAACCAGACAGCTACTGATCCCCAGAAGGGCACCAAAACCTGGCAGCAACGCCTGACTAACAACTCGCCGTCTTCCCAAAGATGGTCACCGTGTAACCGACTGTTTTAATTGTAATGCATTGGTTCTCAAAATTAGACGTAGACATTCAACATGTTTTGGGAACGCTATTGATTGATTGATTTAGGAACCGTTATCACAGCATTCGGGGCATTCCCATAAGCGCTCCGTCCCCATCCTCAGCAGCCAGCGAAGAGTTCCAACACTAATAGTACCAGTAGCAATCTGATTATATGTCCGTCTCGCCTTTCCTCTGAGCTTCGATCGTCGTCACTCCTCGCTGTCGCATTCTTGCCAGACCATGGTGATCCATTTGCTCCTCCGAGGAGTACACGTGCTCCCACAAGGCCGCAACCACGTCTTCCTTATTATGCTATGAGAAGAAATAAACTACAGTACTTGGTGACAACTGGCAAGATTGAGAGAAAATGCACAAGGGGAAGGCAGAGAAGTAAATATGTGGATGGCTTGGCCACATGGCATGGTCGGGACAAGAACACGGAGCTGATCCACGACTCTGGTGATCGTGTGAGATGGAGAAACGACCGCTCACTCTTATCGGCATGGTATATGATTATGATGATTGGTTGTGGTTGTCTGTTAGTTAAACCTTTTCTTATTCTGTTTCTTGCTGATCTTACTATCAACCACTGGGTGGATTAGAGTCATGTGTAACGACTAATGCGATTGCTAATAAACAATTGTAGTCGATGGTAAAAGACAAAGGGAGACAATCATAAAGACTGATGCTTCCTTCACTACGGTGCTAAGAGGTAAAGAGTAGTTCTGACTTCGTTACGGCCAAAAGAAGAAAAATAGTGAAAAGAGAGAGAACCTCACACCGCCTCAACCGACAAAAAAAGAGGATAGTAATTAGATAAGAAGATATACGAGATCTCAGACAGAGGCAGAAACTATTTTATAGATGTTCACACAGGAAACACCATGTTTGAGCCCAAGCGATGAATTAAGGTGTTAGATTGTGGTAGAAATAGTGGTTGTAAAAACTAAAAGAGACAAACAAACACATCAAAAACAGTACAAAAATAGCTCTTTATTTATCTCCTCTAGCTGAACATGTTTGATAACACATTGCAATAACAGATACAACAGACAACTGTATATATCAAACAACAACGGTGGGTAACCCCCAACCAATCAACACCACTTAAGACAACAGGGTACACCAAGTACCACAACACAGGTGCTCCAAGCAATAGCTGGTTAGACTGACACAATAAAGAACCTTGACACAAGCAACACTGCACAGACAATAAGGCACTACAAAAACATAGGTTACACAACATAAACCCAAGACACGACATAAACAAAGAGTTGTGACACAATTTACTATCCCACCAAGAACCCAGGCCTGCTGACACTAACTAGTCAGCCGCTCAGTTTTGTCACAACATTAGTTGACACAGATCAACTCAGGGAATTGTTCCCACACCTGACAACAACAGAACTGCACTGAACTGAAGGTCATGCTGCCCGCATCTCTCATCAGCACAAAGGACTGCTAAAACAAAACTGGCTTCCGATTCCTTTGTTAAGCCGAGTTCCGGTGGTGGCCAGGACAAATACGGCTTTGATAGACCAAACTCGTGCATCGGTTTGTTGTAGACACTAAGGTGCATCGGTTTGGCGCTATCACACAACGAACATTATTACACATACATATCAATTGGGGAACCCTTTGAGGCCAATAAGACAGTTCATAAATAAATACACATGACGTTGTTTGGTGCTCACAGAAGGAGAAGAAAGAAGTAGAGACGAGAGGACACACCGGACAATTTAAAAATTGAAAGCTATAGTTACCGACTGGGATTCGAACCTGTCACATCCAAATGACGACGGCGGCTCGCTGCAGTAACAAGTGTACTTCGACGCATGACCAACTAGACACCCCTTTATTTGAAGGTGACAGGTTCGAATCCTGGTTGGTAACTACAGCTTTCAATTATCTGCTTTCGTCTGCTACTTCTATGATCGCTAAACAATACATAGGTGTTTAATGACAGACATTATTAACTGATGCCTGTGCAGAATAGAAGGACAACATCGGCATGACAGAATCACCAACGTGGAGCTCATGGAGAGAACTCAACACATATTACAGAACAAAAAGGTGAAGACATGACGCTTGCCCTAGATAGGACACACACAGACACAACGTGACAACATCATAACTTCATCCATCATGTGCCATGCCGATAAGCGTGGGCGGTCATGTTTCTCCACCTCAGTGTTCTTTTCGCGACCATACCACATGGCACAGCCTTCAAGGTATTTATTTCTCTGCCATTCCCTTGTTCTTTTCCCGTTAATATTGCCAGTTGTCGCCAAGTTCTCCAATTTATTTCTTCTCATAACGTGTCCATAAAATTATGACAGTCTGTCTAATTTCTCTAATCAGTTTACGGTTTTCATTTGTTTCTTGTAGGACTTGGTCATCGACTTTTCTGTCTGTCCATGGTATTCTTAGCATTTTACCTCAGAAAACACAATTCCACAACCACTAGACATTGTTCAGCTTGTCTGCTCATTGTCCACATTTCACATACATACAAAAGTACAAGTTCTATGTAGCATTTCAACATTCTTTTTCTCGTTGCAATTGACATGTTTTTATTAGTCTGTATAGTTACCGTCACCATGGCGAAGTATCACCAGAAATGCCTTTATTTGGAATACACGGAAACAGAGGAAGACCTAAAAACAAACGCACACGAAGAAGAGAAGTGGCGACAGAAATGTACAATAGGGGAAGAGTTGGACAGGGCTGCGTGTGATCCTTAAGGAGAGGAGGGCTTGGGGTGAGGTGGACGAGGGCCGATACCCCCATAATGGATAAAGAGCAACAGAAGGATTCTAGTATCAGCGAAAATTGAAGTTATATGTTTCAATGCAGCTATTGAAAATGTTCTCTTGCCTAACGAAGATGATAAGAACATCGGCGACACATTGCAATAAATTGTTATCTGTTATCTGTTGGGGTATCATGCTTGCACTCCAGATGAGTCCTAAGTGCTCATACCCTCCTCCAACATATGCACCAACATCTGGCGGCTAATAGTACCAGTTCTCCCGATGTGACTCTGGTGTCTGACCGTGCCAATTCTTACTCCCGAGTCTCTTATTCTGGACAGTGATGTGGATTCACTGGTGTCAATGTTCTCCGCTCTCGCCATATCTTTAAGGACGTTAATAACATCGGTATGATCCATGGATTGGCCACCTGCAGGGGATGAAGAGCCAGCAAGTTTATCAGCTCGTTCATTTCTCTCAACTCCCGCATGTCCCTGAACGAATAAGAAGGTGAATCTACGGGCAACAGGTCTACACAAAGATTAAATCTATTGTCTTTGTACAGACCCCGCCTCGACCTTTCAAATCATGCTTATTGAATCACTTAGTACACAAGCGTTGGTATCATTCTATGATTCCAGCCATTTAAACACCTGTGTTGCTGCCATCACTTTAATTGTCATGCTGCTCGTGGTCGTAGAGTGGGCACCACTTGCTTCTTAAACGGTTCGACCCGCTGAACGTACCATACACATCTCTGCTGCTGTATGACTGATCTATCTGTATAGATAAGCACATCGGAATCATTTGAATGTTCACTGATGAGCTCGTTGATATCGGCATTGACAGTGACAGAATTCTGCTCTCTACACATTCCGTATCTTTCCCCAGGAAAGATATGGCTGTTTATGATGATGTTCATGACTGTTTGTTATTTCTGTTATATTTGTTTTATATGACTGTTTGTTATTTCTGTGATATTTATTTATATGACTGTTTGTTATTTCTGGGATATTTATTTTATATGACTGTTATTTCTGTGATATTTGTTTTATATGACTGTTTGTTATTTCTGTGATATTTGTTTTATATGACTGTTTGTTATTTCTGTGATATTTGTTTTATATGACTGTTTGTTATTTCTGTGATATTTATTTAATATGACTGTTTGTTATTTCTGTGATATTTATTTTATATGACTGTTTGTTATTTCTGTGATATTTGTTTTATATGACTGTTTGTTATTTCTGTGATATTTATTTTATATGACTGTTTGTTATTTCTGTGATATTTATTTTATATGACTGTTTGTTATTTCTGTGATATTTGTTTTATATGACTGTTTGTTATTTCTGTGATATTTTATATGACTGTTTGTTATTTCTGTGATATTTGTTTTATATGACTGTTTGTTATTTCTGTGATATTTGTTTTATATGACTGTTTGTTATTTCTGTGATATTTATTTAATATGACTGTTTGTTATTTCTGTGATATTTATTTTATATGACTGTTTGTTATTTCTGTGATATTTGTTTTATATGACTGTTTGTTATTTCTGTGATATTTATTTTATATGACTGTTTGTTATTTCTGTGATATTTATTTTATATGACTGTTTGTTATTTCTGTGATATTTGTTTTATATGACTGTTTGTTATTTCTGTGATATTTTATATGACTGTTTGTTATTTCTGTGATATTTGTTTTATATGACTGTTTGTTATTTCTGTGATATTTGTTTTATATGACTGTTTGTTATTTCTGTGATATTTATTTAATATGACTGTTTGTTATTTCTGTGATATTTATTTTATATGACTGTTTGTTATTTCTGTGATATTTGTTTTATATGACTGTTTGTTATTTCTGTGATATTTATTTTATATGACTGTTTGTTATTTCTGTGATATTTATTTTATATGACTGTTTGTTATTTCTGTGATATTTGTTTTATATGACTGTTTGATATTTCTGTGATATTTTATATGACTGTTTGTTATTTCTGTGATATTTGTTTTATATGACTGTTTGTTATTTCTGTTATATTTGTTTTATATGACTGTTTGTTATTTCTGTGATATTTATTTTATATGACTGTTTGTTATTTCTGTGATATTTATTTTATATGACTGTTTGTTATTTCTGTGATATTTGTTTTATATGACTGTTTGTTATTTCTGTGATATTTATTTTATATGACTGTTTGTTATTTCTGTGATATTTATTTTATATGACTGTTTGTTATTTCTGTGATATTTGTTTTATATGACTGTTTGTTATTTCTGTGATATTTTATATGACTGTTTGTTATTTCTGTGATATTTGTTTTATATGACTGTTTGTTATTTCTGTTATATTTGTTTTATATGACTGTTTGTTATTTCTGTGATATTTATTTATATGACTGTTTGTTATTTCTGTGATATTTATTTTATATGACTGTTATTTCTGTGATATTTGTTTTATATGACTGTTTGTTATTTCTGTGATATTTATTTTATATGACTGTTTGTTATTTCTGTGATATTTTATATGACTGTTTGTTATTTCTGTGATATTTATTTTATATGACTGTTATTTCTGTGATATTTGATTTATATGACTGTTTGTTATTTCTGTGATATTTGTTTTATATGACTGTTTGTTATTTCTGTGATATTTATTTATATGACTGTTTGTTAATTCTGTGATATTTATTTTATATGACTGTTATTTCTGTGATATTTGTTTTATATAACTGTTTGTTATTTCTGTGATATTTGTTTTATATGACTTTGTTATTTCTGTGATATTTATTTTATATGACTGTTTGTTATTTCTGTGATATTTATTTTATATGACTGTTATTTCTGTGATATTTGATTTATAAGCAGGTTGTTATTTCTTTGGGAATTTTTTTTTTTTTTTTTTTTGCGTTTGCTCTCTTTGAACTACAGCGTAGTCCGCACACTTTGGACTGATGTGTGGACTAGCTTTTACTATTATTACGAGTGTACCTCGCCATCAGGAAAACCTACTCCGACTTCTGAGGTACTTGTAATTTACGTCCTCAAGTCAGGCATTAGAAGTCAACATTTTAGTCCAAATAACCGATGTAGGGGTTGGACCAACTACCTCAGCAACAGAACACCGGAAGTTTAAGAGCAAGCGCTCTTATCCACTCGGGCACGCTGACCTCCATTGTAATATATGGTTCTTTTTGTTTAATATAATCATCTGTTGTCATGGCTCCCTTTCAATAATAAGTGTATAGTTGAGGGGGGGGGGGGCGTTGACGAGAAGGTCAATATAGGCCCTGTCACGGAAGTCTCAACACATGGACCATAAAAGTGTTGTGTGAAAGGTCAGTGGTTGGAAAGGTCGAATGAAAGACGGGTGACAAGCTAAAGATAAATTTCAATCCTGTTTTCTAAATGTCTGTCTACCTGTCTGTCTGTCTGTCTGTCTGTCTGTCTGTCTGTCTGTCTGTCTGTCTGTCTGTCTGTCTGTCTGTCTGTCTGTCTGTCTGTCTATTTGTCTGTCTGTCTGTCTGTCTGTCTGTCTGTCTGTCTGTCTGTCTGTCTGTCTGTCTGTCTGTCTGAATGTCTGAATGTCTGTCTGCCTGTCTGTCTGTCTGAATGTCTGTCTGTCTGTCTGTCTGTCTGTCTGTCTGTCTGTCTGTCTCTTTTAAGCCACTGAAATAATATCAGCAATTATTACTCAGGTATCGAATGGCACTTGTAAAAGGTATGTGAAAGAAGTAGAAACCAGAGACAAGAGAAACATGTACAGCTGTGCAAACACCAGGGATCGAACTCTCTGCCTGCACATGAGGACAGCGCCACGCTACAGGAACAAATGTACGACCATGCACGGCCAACTAGATATCCTCTAGAACAGTGGTTCTCAACCGGTGGGGTATTCCCCCCCCCCCCCAGAGGGGAATTTTAGGGTTCCCGGGGGGGGGGGGGGGGGTTAAGATTAGTTCTAGATTGCGTTAATACATGAACCGATTACTTGATATTGTTTTTCCCTCTATACTTAACAGTTCTGTACTTCTCGCCCTTCTGAAATTCGTTTTTTAACGTAAGTAGACCCTCAAATCACGTTTTATGTAGACGTCTAGACTTGTTCTAGTATTTGTTATTAAATTTAGCTTCCAGTTTTACCATGGTAAATAATTGATATTACTGTGAGCACATGTGTATATTTCAGCTTAAAAGATGTGTCTGGTTATTTTACTCTATGTTGTGTGACTTCTGCAGTATGTACATGATGAGCTGCAGCGAAATATGCCAGGCAATAAATCGTACAATCTATTGTTTGTATTTGTGTCTTCGTTATTCAAATTCGATTTTTACGTATAATGTGTAGGGGCGGGGGGATTTATATGGAGAAAATACGAAAAGGGGAACGGGGGTGACACTCTAAACATATGGTGAAGGGGTGCATGGGCCAAAAAAGCTGAGAACCACTGCTCCAGAATATGTCATCACTAAACAGGTGTATGACCCCTTGAACAAACATTGGTGGAATATGAACACATTTCAAAAACAGCCTTTTTATGGCATTAGATACCAGAGGTTGGAACCCAGGGCCTTATTACGACATATATCCTTAGCCCTTCAACCACCCGATCCCTTAATATATGACAAAAGGTGAATGCATGACATGACATAGTAGGTTGAACTCTCCCTATTGACCTTAACGTGCCAGTTAAGAAAAACAGAACTGCTCCAACTCAACAGATGTACGCGGTTGTATAAAACATTTGGGCGATGTCCTTAAAAACCCCGGCCATGTCTGATAACATGGAATGTACCCAGTCATCTCTGGGTGATGAAGTTTATTTCGTTGTAAAGTTTTTATTGCAGCATCTCCCGAATCACGGATTTTAATAAATCAAGATCTCCATCCGACAAGTAGCCAGCTTTTTCTGGCTTGCACAGACAGCTTATGCAACATGTGATATCATTTTCGTCCTCAATGCACTTTGGGGTCATCTATAATAAAAAAAATAAATAAATAAATAAAGAGAAAATAAATATCATCAACATGATTATCAAACAGCGGCTGACTTGTGGCTGTCTCATTGTGCGTTGCTCAGCAACCTATGCTATAGGTTGACACTCAAAGGGCAATAATCGTATCACGACAAGTTAAGTGCACTGAAAGCCATCTTGTTGGCTCCATGGTTACCCAAAAATGCTTGAAAATTCGGGATTTGCACCAAGAAAAGGGTGGCTTTATTGTTTGCTGTAAATAGTTAGAACATTAATGGGGCTTTTATGCCTGATTATTGCATTTTTCAAAGGTGTTGGCTTTCCTCCGAATGAGATTAGCACGTGCACTGCACCTGGTTAACTGCGTTCGTGACCTCTATTTAGCTTTAAATTGATATTGGTTGCTAATCTTCCATCTTCGTTTGGCTTCATTTTCTTGCTCGCAACTGGTGCATGCCTGCTTTTCTCTTGTAATTGTGTATTCTGTTTCAGAGATCTGCCAGAGTGGACATCATGTTTTTGTGCTTGTGTTTTTGTGTTTGGTGTATGTGAAGGCAGAAATGTGGATTCCTTCTGTTAGATTGGCAAACACTGCCAACACAACGGGAGCCATCCGATCATCAGAAGCGGGTCCCCCTCAGTTGAAGTTATGATAGTACCTGTATCTGTTTTAGGTAGTTGCTAGAGAGGGAACCGTAGAGAAAACACGACAGAATCCTTCCGATCATCAGAAACGGACGATCTCAGCTGTAGTTATTATAATAACTGTACCAGTTTTAGGTAGTTGGTACAGAGGGAACCGTGGAGAAAGCACGACAGAAGCCTTCCGATCGTCAGAGGCGGTCTCCCTCAACCGTAGTTATTATAACTGTATCAGTTTTAGGTAGTTGGTACAGAGGGAACCGTAGAGAAAGCACGACAGAATCCTTCCGATCATCAGAAACGGACGATCTCAGCTGTAGTTATTATAATAACTGTACCAGTTTTAGGTAGTTGGTACAGAGGGAACCGTGGAGAAAGCACGACAGAAGCTTTCCGATCGTCAGAAGGGGTCCCCCTCAGCTGTAGTTATTATAATAACTGTTTCAGTTTTAGGTAGTTGTTAGAGAGGGAACTGTGGCCGAAATGTCTAAGGTGCCCACCTTAGACTCAGAAGGTATGCGGGTTTAATCCCTGCAAACGCCCTGGAAATGCTTGCAAGAACTCTTGGTATCACATCTCATCTCATCTCATCATGTTCCTCTTCTACCTTGCGGTGTCGAGGTGAAGTATAAACATCTTGGTATCGAATGGTATTATATGTCACCCTTATTTCTTGTATAGACTTACAGTCTTGAAAGTCGAGAGGATCGACTTCATTGCCCCGGGTTTTATCCCATATGGCTTGATCTTTATCCGCAGGCCGGCCTGTCGAAAGCGTCGCACAAAGCACTAACTCCGCAGCTCCAGCGACGACCCCCAGAAGTATCCAAGAAAAATGCACTCGTAAACTTAAAGACGCAGCCCGGAATCGAACCCACAACCTTCGGAGCGCGAGGCAGGCGGATTGATCACTTCTTCACGGAGATAGTGAGATAGAATATTTCGCCTGCTCAGATAAGGACGAAAACCGGGACGCCTCGTGTTCAAGTTGCGCATGTTAAAAATCCAACCGCCGTTGGATAGGGTAAAGAGTAGGCCGTTAGGTCTCTGCTTTGGCAGCCTTGTTAGGGAGCAGAAACCCTACCTACGGGTATAAAGAGCCCGTTACTGTAACCTTCAATACATGTCGTAAATTATTACTAATGAGGGTTAGCTTGGGATCAGCTATCCCATCTCCTTGCAAACTTTAACTGCAACATCCAACTAAGCAGGTACAAGTCTACATATTCTTTTATGTGGAAAAACATTCCCGCCTGTGAAATTTTGATTTATTGCAAAACTAGCTGACCCGGCCCGGCTTCGCCCAGACTCTGGTGGGGAGCATCTCATTTAATTCATATAAGTAGTCATATAAGTTCTCGTTCCCGTTACCGACTGTCTGTCTGTCTGTCTGTCTGTCTATCTGTCTGTCTGTCTGTCTGTCTATCTGTCTGTCTGTCTGTCTGTCTGTCTGACCCGGCCCGTCTTCGCCCAGACCCTGATGGGGAGCATCTCATTTAATTCATATAAGTAGTCATATAAGTTCCTGTTCCGACTATCTATCTGTCTGTCTGTCTGACCCGGCCCGGCATCGCCCAATTCCTGGTGGGGAGCATCTCATTTAATTCATATAAGTAGTCATATAAGTTCCCGTTCCCGACTGTCTGTCTGTCTGTCTGTCTGTCTGTCTGTCTGTCTGTCTGTCTGTCTGTCTGTCTGTCTGTCTGTCTATCTATCTATCTATCTGTCTGTCTGTCTGTCTGACCCGTCCCAGCCCATGGTCGAGAGCATCTCATTTAAATTATATAAGTAGTCATATAAGATCCCGTTCCCCACTATCTGTCTGACTGTCTGTCTGTCTTGGGTAAATGTAGCAGGGAGGAGGAAGAGGGAGGTGGAGGAGGGAAGAGGAGGGAGGAGGGAGGAGACAGGAGGAGTAGGGAGGAATAGGAGGGATTAGGAGGAGGGATTAGGAGGAGGAGGGAGGAGTAGGGTGGTGGAGGAGGCGAGGAGGAGGGAGGAGGAAGAGGGAGGAGGAGGGAGAAGGAGGGAGGAGGAGAACGCAGGAGGAGGAGGGAGCAGGAGGAGGAGAGGGAGGAGGAGGGAGAGGGAGGAGGAGGGAGGAGGAGGAGAGAGTAGGAGGAGGGAGGAGGCGGAGGGAGAAGGAAGAGGGAGGAGGAAGAGGGAGAAGGAGGAGGAAGAAGGAGGAGAAGGAGGGGGAGGAGGAGGAGGGAAGAGGAGGAGGGGAATAGGAGGGAGGAGGAGGAATGTGAAGGGAGGAGGAGGGAGGAGGTAGAGGGAGGAGGAGGAGGAGGGAGGCGGAGAGAGGAGGAGGAGGGAGGAGGAGGAAGAGGGAGGAGGAGGAATGTGAAGGGAGGAGGGGGGAGGAGGTAGAGGGAGGAGGAGGGAGGAGGAGGAGGTAGAGGGAGAAGGAGGGAGGAGGAGGAGGGAGGAGGCGGAGAGGGAGGAGGAGGAAGGAGGAGGGGGAGGAGTGAGGAGGAGGGAGGAAGAAGGAGGAGGGGGGAGGAGGAGTGATGAGGAGGAGGATGGAGGAGGAGAGAGGAGGAGGAGAGGGAGGAGGAGGGGAGGAGGAGGAGGGAGGAGGAGGGAGGAAGAAGGAGGAGGAGGGAGAAGGAAGGATGAGGAGGAGGAGGGAGGAGGAGGAAGAGGGAGGAGGAGGAATGTGAAGGGAGGAGGAGGTAGAGGGAGGAGGAGGAGGAGAAGGGAGGAGGAGGGAGGAGGTAGAGGGAGGAGGGAGGAGGAGGAGTGAGGAGGAGAGAGGGAGGAGGAGGGAGGAGGAGGGGAGGAGGAGGGGAGGAGGAGGGAGGAGGAGGAGGAGGGAGGAAGAAGGAGGAGGAGGGAGAAGGAGGGATGAGGAGGAGGAGGGAGGAGGAGGAAGAGGGAGGAGGAGGAATGTGAAGGGAGGAGGAGGTAGAGGGAGGAGGAGGAGGAGGAGAAGGGAGGAGGAGGGATGAGGAGGAGGGAGGAGGGGGAAGAGGGAGGAGGAGGAATGTGAAGGGAGGAGGAAGGAGGAGGTAGAGGGAGGAGGAGGAGGGAGGAGGAGGAGTGAGGAGGAGGAGAGGGAGGAGGAGTGAGGAGGAGGAGAGGGAGGAGGAGGAAGGAGGAGGGGGAGGAGAGAGGAGGAGGGAGGAAGAAGGAGGAGGAGGGAGAAGGAGGGATGAGGAGGAGGAGGGAGGAGGAGGGAGGAGGAGGAATGTGAAGGGAGGAGGAGGAATAGGGAGGAGGGGGAGGGGAAGAGGAAGAGGGTAGGAGGAAGAGTGGAGAGGAGGAGGGAGGAGATAGAGGGAGGAGGAGGAGGGAGGAAAAGGGAGGAGGGAGGAGGAGAGAGGAGGAGGAGGGAGGAGGTAGGAGGAGGAGGAAGAGGGAGAAGGAGGGAGGAGAAGGAAGGAGGAGGAAGAAGGAGGAGGAAGAGGGAGGAGGATGGAGGAGGAAGAGGGAGGAGGAGGAAGGAGGAGGAAGAGGAAGGAGGAGGAAGAGGGAGGAGGAGGAAGAGGGAGGAGGAGGGAGGAGAAGGAAGGAGGAGGAAGAAGGAGGAGGAAGAGGGAGGAGGATGGTGGAGGAGGAAGAGGGAGGAGGAGGAAGGAGAAGGAGGGAGGAGGATAAGGAGGAGGAGGAGGGAGGAGGGGAGAGGAGGAGGAGATAGAGGGAGGAGGAGGGAGGAAAAATGAGGAGGGAGGAGGAGAGAGGAGGAGGAGGGAGGAGGTAGGAGGAGGAGGAAGAGGGAGAAGGAGGGAGGAGAAGGAAGGAGGAGGAAGAAGGAGGAGGAAGAGGGAGGAGGATGGAGGAGGAAGAGGGAGGAGGAGGAAGGAGGAGGAAGAGGAAGGAGGAGGAAGAGGGAGGAGGAGGAAGAGGGAGGAGAAGGAAGGAGGAGGAAGAAGGAGGAGGAAGAGGGAGGAGGATGGTGGAGGAGGAAGAGGGAGGAGGAGGAAGGAGAAGGAGGGAGGAGGATAAGGAGGAGGAGGAGGGAGGAGGGGAGAGGAGGAGGGAGGAGGCAGAGGGAGAAGAAGGAAGGAGGAGGAGGAAGGAGGGAGAGGAAGGAGGGAGGGAGAATGAGGAGGGGAGGAAGGAAAGGGAGGTGGAAGAGGAGGAGGAGGGAGGAGGAAAGATGTAGGGGGAGGAGGAGGTAGAGGGAGGAGGAGGAGGAAGGAAAGGGAGGAGGAAGAGGAGGAGAAGGGAGGAGGAGGGTGGAGGGAGGAGGAGGAGGTAGAGGGAGGAGGAGGGAGGAGGTAGGAGGAGGAAGAGGGAAGAGGGAGAAGAAGGGAGAAGGAGGAGGGAGGATGATGAGGGAGAAGGGAGAAGGAGGCAGGAGGAGGAGGAGGGAGGCAGGAGGAGGAGGGATGAGGAGGGAGAGGGAGGAGGAGGGAAGATGAGGGAGGAGGGGGAGGAGGCGGAGGGAGTAGGAGGGAGGAGGATGGAGGAGGAGGGGAGAGGAAGAGGGAGAAGGAAGAGGGAGAAGGAGGAGGGAGGAGGGAGAGGGATGAGAGGGAGGAGGAAGAGGAGAAGGGTGGAGGGAGGAGAAGAGAGGAGGAGAGAGTTCGCCATTCCGAATTCATACTCGTCTAGTTCTTCCCTTCTACACGACTGTAGATAACTTCCTTACACATAAAAAGATGAATTGTTATTGATATTGCCGTGGCATGGAGGAATATCAGCAGCAGAGTTGATCCAAAAAACCAAAGACTGCGATCTACGGAGAGCCATGAACGCCTACGCCAGCCGGCACGGCACTTGATGATGATGATTGCCGTGTGACGATTCTGTGTAGTCACGTCATTTTCTTCCCTTTCCCTAGCGTTTTGGTTCGGGGATTCTTTCATCATCATCATCATATATTTACGTACGTATTTTGGGAGGGGGAGGAGGGAGGAGGAGGAAGAAGAAAAAAAAACTATGACAGTTGACAGCTCTGGAATGAAAGGAAGGCGTGTAGAAAATTTCATCTCAATCGGATGGGCCGTTCGCGAACAAATAAAGGACATACATATATATTTACATATATATTTACATACATACACTTTGTTTTATAGATATAGATTATTTGTTTTTCCGTTCCATTTTCTCACATTTTCTCACATCCATGTCCCTCCATGATCCCTTCATAACCAATGTTATCCGATCCTATCTTGGCATTTAGGTTACAAATCAAACTGTTGATATTACCCTTTTTTTTAACATTGCCAGATGGTGTTTGTCCTCAAGAATGATGATGACCATCCATTTCATCCAGTGGGGATAAAAATATGGAGCCGTGAGTTCTAAGATGGCTGGTAAGGCCAATTTTGGCTCGAAATGTTTTGTGACAAAATGGGCAAAGAATGCTTGACGTTCCGGGAGGAGCATCTCCTGCGGTGTTTTTTTTTTTTAAGTCCAGCTCCCCCCACCCCACCCCCTCACATCTCTTGCAGTCCTGTTTGCTGGATGAAGAATGATTTACACTCTCTCGCCTGAGTTCATCTGGATCCAGTGACAAGCCAAATCAAAATGACTGGAGACGAATACAGGTGCAGTGGATGACCAGGACGCTCTATGTGCCTTGCAGTGCACACAACGTTTCACAATGTTTTGCAGGTAAATGCCATCTAGTCCATTGAATCATCAATGATTTCTTTAGCGCCATTTACCGAATCTTGTCTTCACATGCTGGGTAGCCATACCCTAGTTCACCGACTGGTTTGACGCCGAATCAGTTACCCTAGGCGGGTTTTGCCGGCCTGTCACAGCCGTTGAACGGGGGGTGGCCACTGTCTCATAGATTACTTAATGGTACCCTTATATTTCATGTCTCTAGCCACGTGAGGAAACCGGGAGTCGAGACTCCGTGCGGCTTTCTCCGCACGGCACCTTACTTATTCTAGAAGAGTCACTTCCCTTCTTTCTGATGAGGCAGCCAATCCCACACCGACCAGCCGTAGTCGCCTCTTGCGACATGTATGGAGATTTTGTTCTTGCTAGTTTTATTTCCAATACTGGCTCTAGTAACTCACGCACTAGTAGTGGTTGTGGCGGTAGTGGTGGTGGTGGTGGTGGTGCTGGTGGTGCTGGTGGTGTTGGTGGTGGTGGTGATGGTAGTAGTAGTAGTAGTAGTAGTAGTAGTAGTAATAGTAGTAGTAGCAGTAGCAGTAGTAGTAGTGGTAGTAGTAGTAGCAGCAGCAGTAGCAGCAGCAGCAGTAGTAGTAGTAGTAGTAGTAGTAGTAGTAGTAGTAGTAGTAGTAGTAGTAGTAGTAGTAGTAGTAGTAGTAGTAGTAGTAGTAGTAGTAGTAGTAGTAGTAGTAGTAGTAGTAGTAGCAGTGTCAAAGACTCGAACGCAATCCCTCCACCGGGGAGAGCAGTCAACCTCGAGGTGACCAGGAGGTGATACGGTGCCCGAGGGAAGGGCAGGGGAGATGATGAAATGAGAGATGGTTAACCATTCTCTCATGAGACACGCAGGCGTTGTTCAGAGAGTTAGCACTCTGATCACGACAGCATCACGCCTCGTGGTAGCCACGGAGAAGTTGAGTGCCCACTCAACATACCACGGCTGCGATCAACGTGCCATGTGAGGTAACACGCACCAAGGTCAAGGTCGATCCGCGTGGTGTGTGACCACGGGAGGAGAGAACGGCAGACCGGGGACGGGACTTGTAGTGTGCACATCGTAGAATAGCGATAGGGGTTTTTTGTGTAACCAAATAGATAGAAAATTAGCATAGGCGTTAGCAATTAGTGATAGGTAATTCTGTGGCTTTGTGTGTGGGTTTAATAGCGACTTTAATATACTTGTAGCGAGCCAACGGCAATAAAATGTACCATTTATTTTCCTCGCACACGACTTGCAAGTTTTCTTGTATGGTGTGGGAGAAGTATCCGATGATGCCTGTCAGATGAGTTGTTGACAGGCAAGGATAATTGTGGT
>JACEFZ010009033.1:0-17715 GCA_014155875.1 Cepaea nemoralis | reverse complement strand
TTTTGTTTGGGGAAAAAAGTTTCCCCTTGACTTCCACATTCACATGGGGATCTTGGTGGTGGTTGTTCGTCCCTCTCAATCTCCTCCTCCTCCTCCTCATACTTTTTCTGCTTCTGCTGCCACCGTCTCCGCTGATGCCGCCGCTCCTGTTTCTCCTCATCTTTCACATCCTCCTCCTTCTTCTCCTTCGCCCTCTTCATCCTTCTCTTCTTCTTCATTCCGCTGTGCCCCTTGTCTTCCAGTGCCAGGTTAGATCTGGACAAAGTCCTTTGGCTGTTTATGAATTCTTAAAAAGATAGAAACTTCGTAAAAACATGGAAAGTCACCTCTCTATCTTTATTGACACTGTGGTAAGTGTACTTGATTTTCTTGGCAACTCTAGATTGGCTGTAGAATGGCTCGAAGATGAAAGCTTCCAGTATTTCAAAGATGGCGCTAAAACCCGCTACATGTCTGCTTGTGGGTGGCTGGTTACATATGTGTGTGTGTTAGTGTGGTGTTGATTGTTGTAAAACGCGGAACGCTATCCGCAACATGTGTGTTTGCACCCATCACTCATCATCACCATCATCATCATTAGGCTCCTTGTATGCTGGCGTAAGCGGTCACTCTCATCTACATCCCACAATCTCCAACATAATGCATTTTCGTGTGCTAACAGTTTTCATGTCACGGTGACACAGTATCAAGAATGTTCTCTCGCTGTCTTCCTCTGTCTCCCTCCACATAAATTTTTAATGTTGTTACTGTATGTTCCGGTTATTTCTCCCGATAACAAGGCAGAAACGTCGACTGGCTCTTTAACATTTCTTCACAACATTCACACAGCTCGTGTTGACTTTAATTTGGCATGTACACGACTCATCGCATAGTCATCAAACATCCGGTGTGTTGATGCCGAGGTAAGGAGTTCAACTCCTACACCGGTCATTTGGACTAAAATGTTGACCTCTCGTCCTTGACTTTTTTGTTTTTAATTCGCATATCCTTTTACAGGACATGGCTGTCAACAGCAGCATCTTTCAGCTATCTGTTGATTTCTTGGCAAGATTACGCTCAGTAGTTTGCCATTGCTTTCTGAGCGGCCGGCTCAGTTATCCCGCAAGTCACCAGCGGGGGACGAACCGCTCCCAGTTTTCGCCCGCTACGAGACTCTGCGTGATAAACGGGATTACGGAGAAAGTGGTGTAACCCCTCGGCCAGAGAAACCGGCCGTCCTTGACTTAGGGGGTGTAAATTAAAAGTAACCCAGAAGTCTGAGCGTGTTTGCCTAATGGCGAGGGACACTGGTAATAGGGAAAGCTAATCCACATGCAAAAGTCAGTTCAGTACACCAGAAGTAGTAGCACGTGTATGGATTACGTTTGAGTTCAAAGCGAGCCACGCAAAAACAAAAATGTTGATGTTGTGTTGATTATTGGAAAAAACAGCCAGCAGCTATTTGCTGGTCGTATCTATGTTTGCATACACACCCACCACGTAGATGTCGGGATGTGGTCGTTAGCACGTACACTGGGAGTTCGAGTCGTGGTAGCCTAGTGTGTCTTCTCTTCTTCTTCTTCTTCTTCTTCTTCTTCTCTTCTTCTTCTTCTTTTCTTCTTCTTCTTCTTCTTCTTCTTCTTCTTCTTCTCTTCTTCTTCTCTTCTTCTTCTTTCTTCTTCTCTTCGTCTCCTCCTCCGTTCGCTTGAAATATGTCTATAACTGCAATGTTGTCTCTTGTATGAATTAACGGATTATTTTTTTTTAGTTCACTCAGCGGTCCATAGAGTTTATCTTCCACCGTCGTCTCTCTAAGCCTGAAGGTTGCCTAGACATGTTCTAATTTGGGCATCTTGGAGTATGTGCTCTGCTGTCTGCGAGGCCAATCCACATGTGCACATGTCTGTTTCACCAATCTTGAATTTTGTACACATGTGGTTGCGTAGTCTATTGTGTCCTGTTCTGAGGCGCAGAATAATGACTTGTTCTGGTCTGTCCATAACGTGGTATTCGTCTTAAGCAAGTTTTGTTGGCTTTCTGACTGATTTGATCAGTGCAGGATTTACGTATAAGCTAAACAAGCTATAGCTTAGGCCCCCAAGAAAGTGGGGGGCCCCAAAAAATATTGTCCGAGTGAGCAATTGTCATATATGTATACTTAAATATACTGCAGTATTATTAGCGATTTCGTTGCTAACGGAGGACGCCTTTTTTCGGAAAGTTCAAGGTCATCGGATCCGCGGACCGTTTCCTGTGACCCGTGAGTGCAGTATACGAAAATAACCCTATCGTGTTTCCTATTGGATAAATACGAAACTGTTTTTATGAAAATCGCGAATGACAACTTTAACGAGGGGTCAAAAGGTTATTCTTCAGTCCTGCATGCTTGAAAGCTATTGCAAGTGAATTGTTTTAAGAATATTTTCCACTGTTTGACAAAGGTAAGGAAGTTTATAGTTTGGCTTGTTTATTGTCAAAGGTAAGCTAATTTAACCTGCATTTTTGAACTGCGCACTGCGCATCCAATTTTACATATAAATGTTGAGTTTCAACAATATTCGTTATGCAGAAGACATAGAATAAAAATTTTTGTGATCACGGTCGTGGTGTGTACTCTTATTAAATTCATAATGTCGGAATCGCGGCATATTGGATTGGTGTCTGCTTTTTTTTTAATAAACAAGAAGATGTACAATCATCAAGTTAAACAAAATATCAATATACGTTTAAATTCTATTACATATTTATTTTGTTGCTTTATATTTATTGTATTTATTGTTCATCTTGCTACATGACTTAAAATTTATGAAAGTCAAGTCAGTTTTCAAACTTTTCCATCGTCCATTACTGAAATTTAATTGACTGGTTCACAGTTTTATTTGTATTGTTAAATGTCTTATCAAGAGAATTATACTTTATTGTGCATTTATGAATGCTGTGTCCATTTTTGCACACAACTATAGAGGTTCTAGCAAGATTCGTTATGCAGAGGTGTGTAAAAAAATATTTTGTGAGACCACCTGGTTACATCTTTACAATCGGAAAAATTCACAATGGCGGCATTCCAGCATATAATATCACACTAGTGTCTGTTTTTATTGAAACACTGGAGATGTAGAATCATAATATACAAAATATCAAATAATTTCTACAGATAATTTGTGTTGTTGATTTAATAATTTTTATTCATGTGACTTGGCGGAACCATTGTTGATTTGTCTGCCCACAGTTTGCAAGATGTCAACCAGAAGTTATAAAAGTGGAGCTCAAAAGAGGAAAAAGAAGCAGAGAGCTGAAGAAGAGCTTAGCAAGATAACTTAATTAGATAGTTTCTTAACAAAGATAGATAAGGGGCCTGATGAACCAAAAGCCTCTACCACAGTGAGTCAGTCACAGGATATTCACCCTATTCCTGATACAGAGCCTGGTACATCTAGTTGTATAGAATCTACTTCAACGAATGAAGCAACAAATATTAAGATTAATAAACCAGAGAGTAGTACAAGCACATAAGATTCAGCATAAAAAAACAAACAGAATGATGTTGGGGTATGGGGTGATTTAAGTAAAGATGAGATTTTATACTGGGTAGAAAAAGGTCCGTCAGGATGTCAGCACTCAAATGGTTCATTTGAAAAATCAAAGAAGCTTTTTGCAAACCAAGACAGATATTGCTCGAAAAGCTTGTTCTATCCCAAAAGGGCTAATGGTGAAAAATATTACAGAGATTGGTTAGTATATTCGCCAGTAACTGGTCGTGTATACTGTTTCGTGTGTAAACTCTTTTCAAATTCTTCTACACCATTATCATCCGATGGATTTTGTGATTGGCGCAACACCTATTTAGTTCAAAGTCATGAAAACTCTGTATACCATAGAACAGCTTCGGTAACATATCTTACAAGAAAACGTGGCTCAATAATTGAATGCCAGCTAGCAGAACAGATAAATAATAAACGGCAGTACTGGAAAAATGTTCTTGAACGAGTTGTGGCAGCCATAATTACTATGGTAGAGCATGGTTTACCTTTCAGAGGAGATAAGGAAACATTTGGTTCTCCTCACAATGGCAATTTCCTTGGATTACTCGAACTTATAGCAAAATTTGATCCTTTTCTAGCAAGCCATATACAAAAATTTAGGAATAAAGGATCAGGTGTCACATCTTATCTTTCTAAAACAATATGTGATTGAATTTATCCAAATTATGGCACATAAAGTAAGAGACTCAATCTTGGATGATTTAAGAACTGCAGGGTACTTCAGTTTATCTGTAGATTCCACTCCAGACCGGTCCCATATTGATCAGCTCACTGTTATTGTGAGGTATGTTTCACCAGATGATGGGCTCCCTATTGAACGTTTTCTAACTTTCTTAGAGATGGGTAGCCACACAGGGGAAAGTATGGCTAAGATGGTGCACAACTACCTTACAAAAGAGTGCAAATTAGATTTTAGTAAGTGTCGAGGCCAGTCATATGATAATGCTGCCAATATGTCTGGCAAATATAAGGGTATGCAAGAAATAATATTGAAGATTAACAAGTATGCTATGTATATTCCATGTGTTGGTCATTCCCTGAATCTTGTTGGTAGAGCAGCAGTAGACTGTTGTTTAGAGGCAGTAAACATTTTTGGAATTGTTCAAGAAATATATAATTTCTTTTCATCATCTACACATAGATGGGCAGTACTGTTGTCATTCTTCAAAGATGATTCAAAAGTTCCAAAGTCTTTGTCAAAGACTGGATGGGAAGCACATTCAATGGCCACAAGTGCAATACTTGATAGTTATGATGGAATAATTTCTGCATTGCATCAGCTTCATATTGATACTACAGAGAAAGGCGAAACCAGAAATCAAGCCATAAACATTTTGAATAAAATAGAGGAGTTTGAATTTAGGGTATTGTTATGTTTGTGGAGTTACTTGCTAGATGAATTTCACAAGACTAGTCAATCACTGCAAGACCCCCAAATTAGTCTAGATGTATATAGGAAATTTTATGCTTCACTTTCGGATTTTGTTAAAGGTTCCAGGGATCTTTTCGATCATTTTGAAGAAGAGGCAAAGAAAAAATTGCCTGATGTTGATTACAAGAAAAGAAGATATAGAAGAAGGCATATCAATGAAAGGCAAATATGACTTGTGCAAATTGAAAACTGACAAAGAAATACAAGATAATTTTAACATAGAAGTAAAGAACAAATTTGATATATTGTCTGATCTAGAGATCCTGTTTCAAGATGTAGATGATCAATGGGAAACGATGAAGAATTCAATCAGTTGCGCAGCAGAAAAAAACTATTCCAAAAGTAAAGAAAGTGGGCCGTAAGACATGGATGACTGAAGAAATTTTACAACTAATGGAAACAAGAAGACAGAACAAAAATAATCCTGCCAAATATGAAGAAATTCACAGAAAAGTGAGAACCTTATGTAAGGAGGCAAAAGAAACATGGCTTGAGAAAAATTGCACAGAAATTGAAAAACAACACAACAGTAACAATGCGAAACTAATGCACAAAAGAATTCAGGAGCTTACTAATCAAAGAACACGTACCTCCCCCGATGTGTCTCCACCTTGACGTGGTGGGGGAGCTTGCGTGTCCCATCGACCTCATTTGCTTGCCGATGGATGAAAAACTACATATCGGACAGCTTATGGGATAGGGACCAGACTAAGAGAGACACAACCTGCTGCTCTGCAGGTATAGACTGAGGATAACAGTCAAAAGTTTAAAAGGTGCACGAAGGCAGACGTTTTTGGTCCGGACAAAACTCTTAAGGCTCCCTGTCGAGGGCTGTGGCTGAACGCCTCTAAGACACAAACCCTCGGATCTGAGAGCCAGGCCGATACCAGTCTACCGGAAACTCTTAAGGTTCACTGTCGAGGGCTGTGGCTGAACGCCTCTAAGCCACAAACCCTCGGATCTGAGAGCCAGGCCGATACCCGTCTACCGGAAAATAGAAACATGATACTGAGCAAGCTACATGCTCAGGTCTGATACATGTTCGAAGGCTCTCAGCTGGGGGATATGAGAGATTCCCGGATGAAGGGGCCTGGCCGTTTCCCGTTCACTGCTGCACGAAGGTAAGGTGCTGAGCCGGCAGCACATGTAGCCTACCTCGTGAGCGAGTACAAAAAAGTCAGAAAAGTGCCCCAGTCGAAGGGTTACGGAAACTGTCTGTATCTAACTCATAGAGAGTGTAGACAAAAGTGGAAGAATGTCTCATCAACGCGAAATGGAACGCACGGCGAGCGAACCTATTGCGTGGTCTGAAGTCACAAGCAAAAGCTTACCGAGTGGATGTCACTCGCAGTCTGACCGCTCCTGGTGTGTGATTGAGCGATCAGTGGCAAGTGGGATGCCCAACACATGGAAGTGAGGAACTAAAGCAGCCATGAGCAGGACGTGGAAACTCCTTGGGTGAGCCCAGTCTCAGAGCAATATGTGCCGGCTCTGCAATTATGGAAGCCCCCTTGGATAGCGAGATAATGCCCATGGTCTGCTCCCTGCCTTCCCTTGAGGGCAGACCACGATATCGTTGATCGTTCTATCTTGACCAGCTGAGATGTGGGTGACATTACAACAGTCTAACGTGTCTCGAAACCAGAGGAAGGCTAACCTCACTAAAAAATGCCCGCCGGAAGTCGGAAGTGTCGTCCTACGGGTGGCAAACTAAAAATTGACACTACGCATTTACGTCCGAGTGAAATGTCTCGTCCGAATGTCTCCCGTGCTAGGAACAGCTCTGACTACCTAGTTTCCGAATGCCGCTCTTGTTCGGAACAGCTCTGACTAGGTAGTTTTCCGAATGTCTGTCGTGCCTGGAACAGCTCTGACGGGCGCAACGACAAGCACATGTGCGAAAACTCGCTGAGTGAATACCTTCTGCAGACCTGTCTGGTTTGTGCGGGAACGGCCCGGGGCGAACGAAAAGCCCAATATATTGAAGTGAGGAATTAAAGCAGCCATGAGCATGACGTGACCATTCCCTCGGTGAGCCCAGTATCAGGGCGCTATGTGTCGGCCCTGCAACTATGGAAGCAACCTAGGATGGCGGAAAATGCTATGGACTGTGCCTTCCTTCTCTTGAGGGAATGACCGAAGTCCTCGACTGTTCGAACTTGACCAGCTGGGATGTGGACGGTACCACAAAAGTGAGAGTCTCCCAGGATTGCTAACCTGGTCAAAAATGCACGCGAAAGCCGGATGTGTGACCTAAGGGTTTCAACCCAAGGGTGCCTAACGCACACCGCAATCACATCTGAAAAAACACTCCGGATGAACGAAAAGAAGAAGAAGAAAGAACACGTACATCAGCAGGCTGCCTAAAGACAAAAGATGGAAGAGTCATAATAGAAAAAGATCAGATCTTACATGAATGGTCAGATTATGTGAAAAACCTTTATGACGATAACAGAGACGAACAGTATGATGTCCAAAATAATAATGAAGGACCAGCAATTTTAAAGATGGAGGTTCAGAATGCTCTTAACCATATGAAATCTGGCAAGACCCCCGGTTCAGACAGCGTCACAACAGAAATGATTAGTGCTTTAGAAGAATATGGAATAGATAAAGTTACCAGTCTGCTTAATACAATATATGATACTGGAAATATACCTCAGGAGTTATGTAATTCTGTATTTATTGCAATCCCAAAGAAATCAGGAGCCTTGGAATGTGATCAACATCGAACAATTAGTATAATGAGTCACATCACGAAGATTTTGCTAAGAATTATCATGCAAAGAGTTAGGAGGAAAATACAACCTGAAATAGGAGAAGAACAATGTGGGTTTGTGGAAGGCAAGGGTACAGTAAATGCTGTGTATATACTGAGAAACATAATCGAACGTTCTATAGAAGTAAACAAAGATCTACACCTTTGCTTTATTGACTACACAAAGGCTTTTGATAAAGTGAGACATGTCAACATGATAAGGATGCTTGAAGATCTACAAATTGATGGAAAAGATCTTAGACTTGTAAAAAACATATATTGGAAACAACAAGCTGCCATAAGAGTTGATAATGAAGTAAGCCAATATCAGCCTATTAAAAGGGGTGTGAGACAGGGATGTGTAATGTCTCCAGATCTGTTTTCCCTGTACAGTGAAAGTATTTTCAGAAATATTGAAGATATGGAAGGAATCAACATTGGGGGACGATGCATCAATAACATTAGATATGCAGATGATACAGTCTTGATTGCAGACAATGAACAGGACCTGCAAAATTTAGTAGATGCGATTGTTACACACAGTGAACAACTAGGGTTAGAATTAAATTGTAAAAAGACACAGATTATGGTCGTCACTAGGAAGGACGAAATACCACAATGTAATATACAAGTAAATGGGAATATTCTTCAACAAGTGAGCAGGTACAATTATCTCGGAACAGTAATAACATCTGATGGGAGATGCCTTGAAGAGATTAGAACAAGAATCGCCATGGCAAAAGTAGCCTTTAGCAAGATGAAAAACATATTGACCAATAAAAAGATGTCAATTGAAACGAGAAAAAGAGTGTTGAGATGCTACATTGAACCTGTACTTTTATATGGATGTGAAGCGTGGACAATGAGCAGTCAGGCTGAAAAACATCTGATGGCTGTAGAGATGTGGTTTCTGAGGAAAATGCAAAGAATACCATGGACAGCCAGAAAGACCAATGAACAAGTCCTTCAAGAAACAAATGAAGATCGTAAATTGATTAGAGAAATTAGACGTAGACAGTCAAAATTTTTTGGGCATGTTATGAGAAGAAATGGATTGGAGAATTTGGTGACAACTGGTAAGATCGAGGGGAACAGACCAAGGGGAAGACCTAGAAGCAAGTACCTGGATGGCTTGGCCTTGTGGCATGGTCGAGACAGAAACACGGAGCTGATCCACGACTCTGGTGATCGAGTGAGATGGCAGAACATGACCGCCCACGCTTACCGGCATGGCACATGATGGATGGATGGATATCAATGATGATGAAGATGATGCTTTAGAGAACCTTGAGCCAAGAGACAACTTCAGAATCAAAACATTTATACCTGCGATGGATGCATTAGAGTCAAGTCTGGCACAGAGGGCCTCAGTATACAATGATGCTGCAAAAAAGTTTTCATTCTTAACAAAACTAGAAGCTACAGAAGAAGATATTCATGAAGGAGTTAGTGCTTTATGCCAAACATATCGTGAAGATGTGGACATGAATCTTGTAGGAGAAGTCAAGCATTTTCATCAATATGTTAGACATAGTCAAGCCCATAGTTCAGCGGAAACAAGATAGTCTGACACATCAGGATCTGTATAGGGTAATATTTAACGATCGTGTCCAATCAGCATTCCCTAATGTAGAAGCAATTTTGAGATTGTTTCTTAGTATGATGCTTGCAAATTGCTCTGGAGAAAGATCTTTTTCTCAGCTGAAGAGGATAAAAAATGAATTTAGAACAACAATGACTCAAGATAAATTATGTTCCCTCAGTCTCATGTGCATAGAAAGCGACAAACTACGCAGTTTATCATTTGATGATGTCATCAGTGGACTTTGCTCTGGCAAGGCAAGAAAGAAAATATTTTAGTTTAATATAATTCCTTAATTCTTATAACATGTTTCAAGAGATTAGATAATAAGCCTTTGTAAATTGTGCCTTTTAAAAGAACTTTTGTTTCTTTTTACCAGAGCTTGCATTTTTAAGTTTGTTATGAATAAAATGATTTTAAGTTAAAGATTTATTATTTCACTATCAATATACTTCTTAATTGTATTTCAGTTTAACCCTCTAGGTATCCGAAAATCATATTTGTCACTGACTTTGAATATCTGGAGTTATAAAGGGCCCCATATTTCAAATAGCTTAGGGCCTTATTAAGTCTAAATCCGGCCCTGGATTTGATCATTCATTTATTTTGGTGGTTTGATTGATTGATTGATTTAGGAATCGACATCACAGCATTCGGGGCATTCCCATAAGTGCTCTGTCCCCATCCTCAGCAGCCAGCGAAGAGTTCCAACACTAATAGTACCAGTAACAATCTGATTATAAGTCCGTCTCGCCTTTCCTTTGAGCGTTGAGCGTCGGCCAGATCCCTTCATCACTCCTCGTTGTCTCATTCTTGCCAGACCATGGTAATCCATGTGCTCCTCCGAGGTGTGCACGTGCTCCCACAAGGCCGCAACCACGTCTGCCTTGTCATGTATCAATACTCCACCAAGTTCTGCAGAGCCAGCCAATCTTTCCGCCTGTTCATTTCCCAGCACACCGGCATGCCCCGGAGAAAAGATCCAGGCGATGCTTGTCACCCGTGACCTCCGAAGCGAAGCAAGCCACTCCGCACGAAGTCTGCCCGTCCTCACCCTCGTCAGCATGCTTTCTGAGTCAGTTACAATCACGATGTGTGTGTGTGTCGTATTCTCCATCCAGCGGAGAGCGGCAGTGACTGCCTCCACTTCCATTCTTAAGCTGGATGTTGTGGTATCATCATGGTAGCAGGCTCTCCTGCCCCAAGCATCGACCATTAGCTTTGGCTATGAAACCCCAGCCACTTCTCTCACCTCTTGACACCGAACCATCTGTGTAGATAATCACATCACTCGAGTGAGCATTGTCCTGAATTAGTTGCTGGATTTCCACTTCCGTGGCCCCTGCTGGCCACTCCCTGCACTTCCGGCTTAATGTGATTATAACTCTGCACAAGTCTGACTGCTCCGCTGGCACTCTGACCCACTCCTCTCCACGCCTAATGTTCTCCAGGGGGCACACCTGCCTGATCGTATCCTCTGCCTGAGCCACCCATGATTTCCCTCTTATCAGTCGCTGACCCTTAACTGCGTCCAGCGCCTCATGCAGTGGGTGGTCTGTGTCTGCAGCTTCTCTGAGGTATGCCTTCGCCTGCATCACCTTGAGCCTACCAGCAACAGTCGGCAGACCAAGGATGTAAGGCATACACACTACTGGGGTGTCTAGTGCATCCCAGAATGACCCGCAAAGCTTCGTTCTGTATGCGCTCTAACTTCACCAGCTGACTCTCTGAGACAGTGAGCAGACCTAATCCATAATCAATTACTGAGAGGATCAAGTGCTGGTATAGTGTGAATAATTTTGGTGGTATGTAAAGGCACATGAGGCTGTTCTTCTTTTGCTCCTTCCTTAGCTAATCGATCAGCTCTATCGTTTCCGGGTACACCACAGTGGGATGGTATCCACTGCATTGTGATCTTATGCTGACTGCTAAGTTTAGAAAATAGTGTCCTTAGTAGTACTAATAGTACTGGCAATTTCCCAGATATGAGCGCCTCGAGTGCTGATTTGCTTCTGTCAATAGCATCACAGGTTGTGTACAATTGCTGGTATTTAGTAATTTCTCTGTTGCTATCTTGTTTTTCAATTTCAGCATCAGAGTTATGGCAGTACATTCCTGTTGGTACTCTGGGCCTGCTGCCCGAAACGCAGCCTTGTTACTTAGTAATTTGCCATTCTCAAATCCTTACACGATTTTCTCTGAACAATTCCAAGCCTCCAAATTGCTCCATTCAGCGTTTGCCCGTTAGCGAAGCTGATATCAAAACAATCAAATTCTCATTATGCGTTGTCTCAGTTATTTCCTCGTTGGAATTGCCACCCGCTGTAGAGCATCAGGTTATGCGTTTTATGTGTCATTCAGCAGGAATTAGTGACCCGACCAATTATTTGTCCACAGACTTCCGCAGATCTCACCAAAGACATTGTTAGGAACCTTAATTAGTGTCAGTTTTGTGTCGCCTACTTTCCGCTTCTGTGTCAGTTCTGCCATATTTCTTTCAGTGCATTTTTTTTTGTATTGTCGGTAGAAGATAATGTTGATAAAATCAATATTCTGCCGTTGAATGTGATTTTTTAAATTTTATTTATGAAAACAAATTATAGAATGTGAGTATACGGATCGTGTGTTTACAGAGGGTGGAAGACTCGATAGAGAAATAGAAACGAGTATACAGAAAACAAACAACGTCAACTTTCAAATCGCACCTGTTGTAAAACATCAAAATATCAATATTCATACAAACGGGAAGGTGATAGATGCTTTAGTCGTCCCAACACTGTGTTACCAAGGCCAGAAATGGACAGTCCTAGATTCGCACTATCGTAAAATACATCATGCGAGATAAGATGCATAAGAACGTGGCTGGGAAAACAAGAAGAGACAGAGAGACAATTGAGAAATGAAGAACAATTGTAGGGATACCATCTATGACTGACTTGATAGAATACCAAATAATTAAATAATGTGGACATTTACCTTGAAGGTGACAATATCAACCAGCGGCCAGAGCGTTCTACGTGAGAACATAGGAATAATGGGACGGAGGAAGAAATGGCTAGATGAAGTTACGGCAACGGTGAAGAAATACAATAGGACATTAACACATGACGCTTCGCGGCAAAAGCAGTAGTATACTGAAGAAGAAGAATAAGAAGAAGAAGGAGGAGGAAGAGAAGAAGAAGAAGAAGAAGAAGAAGAAGAAGAAGAAGAAGAAGAAGAAGAAGAAGAAGAAGAAGAAGAAGAAAAATGCAGTTTTACAAATGAAAGTTGTACAAATTCCAACATTTGAGTCGTCCATTCTTATACAACATAAACATTCTCGTACATATTTATTAGAATTGCACTCTCACAGCAGAAAAGGAACCGAGGACCCATACTTTTGAACACACGCGTTTTAGTACAATTTTGCGCATGTGGCATGGACACAAAACACCTGCCTATGTTAGAGGCAAAGTAAATAAATATGCAGGTCACCAAGAACCACATTTGTCAAAGACGAGAGGTAGACATCTTGCTTTCTGGTTGGAGCTTGTAGTACGCTATGATTACCTCTCAAAGTTAATCAACCCTCCAGGGGACAGTTGAGAGCAACCGGAGATAATGAAGGCAGGGATAATTCTGGTCGGCTTCGTTGCACAGAGTTTGATCCCATATGGCTCGGTCTTTTCCTGCAGGGCTGGCTGCCGAAAAGCATCACGCAAACCACGAACTCCGTAACTCAAGCGAAGACCCCCAGGAGTCTCAGAGAAAATTGCACTCGTGAACCGAATGGTGTGGCCCGGAATCGAACCCACAACCTTCGGAGCGCGAGGCAAGCGACGTAATCACTTCGTCACGGAGACCATGAATTCTGGACTGATCACATCAATTCTGGACTGATCACATTAATTATGAACTGATCACATTAATTCTGGAATGATCACATTAATTCTGGACTGATCACATTAATTCTGGACTGATCACATTAAAGACATGAACAGTATTTGCACGTTTGTGCGAGCTGCTTGTGACAGAGGGCAGCGGGTGTCTAATCATTGATGCTTCCATCGTGACACAGCAACGACCCAAGACCCGGGTTGCTAGACAAGATGGTGGTGGCTCGACACGAACAATTTGGTGGGCGTGGGTGACTTTGGTTCACTCCCAGTAGGCAAGCACAACACTCATGTCGATTATAGGCCAGGGTCTCTAAGCGTGAGTGCAAGGTGTGGGTGTTGACTGACTGCCATCATCGTGGAGATGTGCCGTAACTATTTCAGCGTCGGCGAAAGGAAAATCAGGAACCTATTTAACAACTAGCGTGATGGATGAAACAGATATTCAGGAAGACAATCTCACACTCACATGCACTAGAGAGAGAGAGAGAGAGAGAGAGAGAGAGAGAGAGAGAGAGAGAGGAGAGAGAGAGGAGAGAGAGAGAGAGAGAGAGAGAGAGAGAGAGACACACACACGTGCGCGCGCGCACGATAAACGAACAGCTGCTGGGGTTAAAGTAGACAACAACATAAAACAGCTGCTGTAGCTAAAGTAGAATAAACGAACAGCTTCTGGAGCTAAATTAGAACAAACAAACATCTGCTTAAGCTAAATTAGAATTAACGAAGAGCTGTTGGAGCTGAAGTAGAATAAACGAACAGCTGCTGGAGCTAAAGTAGAACAAACGAAACAGCTGCTGAGCTAAAGTAGAACAAACGAACAGCTGCTGGGGCTAAAGTAGAACAAACGAACAGCTGTTGGAGCTAAGTAGAACAAACGACCAGCTGTTAGAGCTAAAATAGAACAAACGAACAGCTGCTGGGGCTAAAGTAGAACAAACGAACAGCTGTTGGAGCTAAAGTAGAACAAACGAACAGCTGTTGGAGCTAAGTAGAACAAACGAACAGCTGTTGGAGCTAAAATAGAACAAATGAACAGCTGTTGGAGCTAAAGTAGAACAAACGAACAGCTGTTTGGAGCTTAAGTGGAACAAACGAACAGCTGTTGGAGCTAAAGTAGAACAAACGAACATTCTGCTGGAACTAAAGTGGAACAGGCGAATAGCTGCTGGGGCTAAAGTAGAACAAACGAACAGCTGTTGGAGCTAAAGTAGAACAAACGAACAGCTGTTGGAGCTAAAGTAAAACAAACGAACAGCTGTTGGAGCTAAAGTAGAACAAACGAACAGCTGTTGGAGCTAAAGTAGAACAAACGAACATCTGCTGGAACTAAGGTGGAACAGTCGAATAGTTGCTGGGGCTAAAATAGAACAAACGAACAGCTGTTGGAGCTAAAGTAGAACAAACGAACAGCTGTTGGAGCTAAAGTAGAACAAACGAACAGCTGTTGGAGCTAAAGTAGAACAAACGAACAGCTGTTGGAGCTAAAGTAGAACAAATGAACATCTGCTGGAACTAAAGTGGAACAGGCGAATAGCTGCTGTGGCTAAAGTAGAACAAACGAACAGCTGTTGGAGCTAAAGTAGAACAAACAAACAGCTGTTGGAGCTAAAGTAGAACAAACGAACAGCTGTTGGAGCTAAAGTAGAAGAAACGAACAGCTGTTGGAGCTAAAATGGAACAAGCGAATAGCTGCTGGGGTTAAAATATAGCAAACCAACGAACCCCTTAGACGGAGGAAAGATGTGAATTTCTGCCGTTGGAAAGTAATTTTGATTGTAAAAATATGTTTTTGCAGATGTAGGGCCGTGTGGAGAATACGTACAATTATTTTGTGATTTAAATGTTTGCCATGAACAGAAAAACAAATATGTTGATTCCGTGATGTAAGAAAGCAATGCAGATGAAATTGTTCTTTGCGTGTTCTGCAGACAGTAGCAGTAAGAACAGATGGGATTATTCTATGCGTAACTTACACTGATCTTTTTGTTTATGTAGAAAGGCCGTCTGTTTCTATTTATTCCGTGTTACGTGAGAGCATAGTTGAGAAATCGTATATATGCTTATTTATATTCAGGAAATCTGCGTTTTGATCTAATCAGGGCTAACTTTGAACTGTTTGAGGCCATAAGCACCTCAACAGTTTTGTACCCTCACCCCACCTCTCTATCTGTCTGTATCTGTATGTCTCTGTCTGTCTTAATCTGTCTGCCTGTTTGTCTGTCTATCTGTCCGTCCGTCTGTCTGTCTGTCTATCTGTCTGTCTGTCTGTCTGTCTGTCTGTCTGTCTGTCTGTCTGTCTGTCTGTCTGTCTCTCTTTATATATATATATAATCGCAAAGTATAAACAATAACGCTTCACATACGTTTACACGTCTACAGGTCTTTAAATGCCAGAGAGTCCCACTTCATTGTACCGGGGTTTATCATATATGGCTCGGTCTCTTAGTTAATTATGTCTAGTGAATCATGTATTATTTATTACTGCACATGTTTCTAGCGTTTATAATGCATATTGTTTCTGCTGATGTCGTTGTTGTCTAAAATTAGCTTCATAAGTATGTATGAATGAAATAATGTATGAGAGTAAAGAGCTAAGGGCAGAATGTCAGACGAGCCTGCGTGCCAAATTCTTAATCCTTTGAAAAGAAATATAGATCTCTCGTTCCGTTGAGCGTCGCACAGAGCACGAACTCCGTAGCTCCAGCGACGAAGCCCAGGAGTCTCCATATACGCTGCACTAGTGGATCGAATAGAGTCCGGAGACGAGCGCACAACTTTCGTAGCGCAAGGTAAGTGGCTTTACTGCTTGGCCACGGAGACTCCACCCCCTCACCGGGAATATATCTGTAAAGAAGGTAATGATAAGAAAGTGATCTTTACTTTCTGCGATAGGAAATTGGTATTGAGAAAATGTTTTATCGTGTCGTGGCAGTGTTTACTTCGTACTGTAGGTGTGTTTGTTGGAAAATTTATGTCTATTTTGTGGTTTGGGTAACTCATTTCAAGTTGCTCAGTCAGCAGGTTGTTTGTATGGTTTCCTAATCGTGCTCCCGCTGCTTTCATTAGAATTCTTCCCTTTCCTCATGACCTGAAAACTGATCGTTACCTTACAAACGTCGACTGACGGATCAAATCAACATATACCATCGCCCACATAACAATAAAGCAATAAAAGAGGTCTAGAGTTAAATGCTTGCCTGGATCAGGACGTGCTGTATACAGACCAATGAAGATTTAGTAGCTGTAGGAGTACGTGTGAAAATAGCAATTCCTTAACACCTTCTGTTCCCAACAGCTGCCACTTTATACCAATTCTGGTTGCTTGTGAACGTTGGGTTGGAGATTGTTGACAGTGACATGGCTAAAACCCCTGGCGGAGACGTTACCAACCGAGTCTTAATCCCAGCCAATCCGCATGTACTGAGCTAAATCGTGTCAAATTCCAGCACTGGTTTCACGCACCCAGCTGGTTTCTGCACTTGAAGAACGGATGGAGACGTCTGCAACACAAGTTTCAGTAGAGATGGTACTTTGGTACCGGGTCGGGGACAACCCCTTGCACCAACCCCTTACACCAACCTCACGCAGAAAGATGCAAGCCACTTTCAGGGTCCTGAAAGTCAAAGCGTTAGATTTAAGAGTTAAACCCCATGGCCTTCCCGGGGATTGACAAACAACCGGCCCACCCATTATGTCCCGATTATCACTGATTACATTTTCCCCCCAGGATTTAGATGAATCTGCAAGCAAAACAATAATGGCTGAAATGCTAACTCTAGTTAGTAAGTTGGTTGTGATCCCAAATTCACAGGTCACCCCGTAATTGCTCTGTTTATCGGCCAGCGAAGAGCTACATAAAATGCTCCTCACTGTCCCATGTGAAAAGTGAGACAGAAATCCCGACCAAACCAACTGCACGCACACGCATGCATGCATAAGATCGCTGCCGGAATCCCAACACAGCATTCTGCCACTAGAATTACAGTTCATCGTCGATATAAGTAGCAACCAGCAGTTACGCACGCATTACTTCAAAATGGCAAACCAGCTAGTCCAGCAACCTGCCACCTGCCATTTTATAAACATACATTTCACAACATAAACAACTGGACATACAAAAAACAATTCCACGTGAAATCCACAGCTCACTGTATCGCTACAAGTAGCGGGGCGGCAGAACCATGTAATGCAAGTACAAATAAGTAAAATGCATTAGCAAATAGTGGCCTGAAGCAAACAACACTAAGCAAACAACACTCCAGGGTCTTACCGGCTCACCCGCCGATCCACCATCTTGGACCAGAACACCTAACTCTGACATTGTTTTATTTTTTAATATGGCTCTGTTGAAGGTGAGATGCGCTATCACGAGATGGTGTAAATAACTGAAGCAGAAAGTCCATCTCCTTCCACAAGCGCCTGGTCTCTGGTAGTCATCGGCGATCCCCGCTGCCGTCTGTTATTTTGTTGGGTTGGGAAAAGGTTTGGGTTGGGTTAATTTAAAAAATTTTAAAAATTGTTTTTTTTTTTGGGGGGTTTTTGGT
>JACEFZ010009032.1:0-18259 GCA_014155875.1 Cepaea nemoralis | reverse complement strand
GGGTTTAAGCCCTAAAAATTTAAAAAAAAAAAGAAAAATAAAAACGCCCAAAAATACCTTTTCCATTAAAACCTTTTTTTTTCAAAAATTTTTGGGGAGACATTCATTGTGCCTGTGAAAGGTAAAGTGGAAATAACAAGAATGTGGTAGTACAAGTTCTGAATACAGGGAAACCTTTTCCTCAGCTGGTATAGTTGACAGTAAACAGGCTAGTCGATTGTTGCTTACTGATATTTCAGAGGATGAAATGGGAAGGTATAAGACATATACTGAACACACTGACGTGGTAAAGACACAAGCAAGAAGTAGAGGTAACAGAAAGAAAGCAGTTAAGAAAAAAAGGCAGGTGGCAGGAATGCTATAACCGACCACAAGGATCCGTGAGAAAGATAAAGGGAAATTTTGAGTTTAAGACCTGAATATTTTTACAAAATTTCTTTTGAAAGAGTTAGATGAAGAGGACACTAGTTTTAGGAGGCAGTTGCTATGATTAGAGCTAAAAAGTTGAATGAAGTTGAGATGCTTAGTGTTGAGAAGTTGTTCTGAGATGTTGGCAAAACGGTTACTGATAATTGAGGTTAAAATAAATCAGGTTTGACGCGAAATATTATGATGTTGTTGGGCTGGTATAGCCTAATGATGGTATTTTGACTAGAGAATCACAGGCTTGTGTTTGGTTAATCCTTGTATCGTGGTAGAAAGAGTGTTCGATTGTTTTCCGAGAAAACAACATGTTGAGTGTGGAGTATTCTGCGTGGTTACACTATAAAGAGAGTGTCCATAACTGCTTAGCTGTGCATAATGTGCGCTATCTGGTGTTTAGTTGTGGTAATTGGAGATTGGACGAGGCGAAATTTCAGATGTCTTTTGTCTGCAATAACTGGATAGAAAGTGTTCACACAGTAAGTGATGTAACTGGTGTGGTTGACGTAGTGAAGAATAGGCACAGAATTGGTACGAAGAGAAGTAAAGTTAGTACGAATGCTCTTACTGGAATTAATGCGTTGTCTGAGATGGATGACTCAGAGCTTTTGAAAGAGTAGCTGGATTGTGAGGCTTCTAGGGCGTGACGTTAGATATTGAATTAACGTTTCAGTTGTTGATTTGTAAAGCAGATACAATAGCGTTGGCGGAAGTATGATGAGATGAGCCAGCCTGATACGTCGGATGGGAGATGAGAAGTTGATGGAGTTTGCTTGGAAGAATAGAGAAGTCTGTGTAAATAACCAGTTAAGATATGAGTAGAAGATTTTGGAAGAATGCGGATGTTGGAATGTTGGTCACGAGATTGAGAAAAATCTAGCATTATTGAAGAAATGGAGAGATGGCTTGATGAGAAATTCTGCAGATAGCAGATAGATGTTTGTTTTAATAATCATTAATTATGTATGAAGGTTGGAAGAAAGCCATTTTATATCACTGTACTTGATGTGATACAGTAGCTGTGGTTTACTTATGAATTTTGTAATTAGAGTAGGTTAATGGATGGCCTGGTTATGACTTGTTGTGTTTTCTTTAGTGAGTAGATAATTAGTAATTAGTCGAAAAAAGCGACTAATAATAATTATAGACAATAAGCAAATAGCTATTGATTGAACATGATTTCTTTGTTTCATTATGTATATTATTGTGAAAAATGTTGGGGATAAATGATGCTAATTAATTAGGGGGGAAAGTGTTCTGTTTTGAATTACGCTTAGTTTTCAATTACTCATTTTGCCTTGTTTAATATTAGTATAGTAGTTTAATAAGTTGTTATGACTTGTTTGGAAAAAAAACTTTATTGTTTTGCTCTGAGTAAAAAACTTGGTTAAGATCCTTCGTTCAGATAATAATAAGCAAATAACATCGGAGCATAAAAAGAGACATAATTGCCTTGCTGGGAGTGAGTTTAGTAAATTGAAACAAACATGAAGTAACTGCCTTAAGCTTAGATGTGTAGAATTTGATAAAGAATCAATTTTGAGAAAAGTAGAAGTGCTGCGTTAGTCAGCGTTAATAGGAACGCACATGGATTGAATGCCATGTTTGGATTGTCGGGGTTGGTTTAACTCAGAAATATCAGCACTATGAATGTGGGGGTTGAAATAGGTGCTGCGTTAGTCAGCGTTAATAGGAACACACATGGACTGAGTGCCATGTTTGGATTGTCGGGGTTAGTTTAACTCAGAAATATCAGCACAAAAGAAGTATTTAAGAAGGATGTGATAATAAATACACACATGGGCTGAGCGCCATGTAACATGAGGGTGACAATACATTGGAGCTGTGGTTACAGCACGGTTATAATAGTTGGGGATAAATTAATGAACAATGACTCGTAAGAGATAGTAAGTATGTGAACATGGTAAATATTAGTTAAGAACGCTGTGGTTACAGCATGATCTGAAATAAGTTAGAGGATAGAAGTAGAACTTATGTTCATAATATTAATTTTGGGGTGCTGTGGTTACGGATATCCCTGATCGAATATGGACTGGAAGCCATGGAGGTTTGTGAAGGCACGTTATAAGGGTACAGTTTGGAAGACACAAAGTTATTGATAATAATTTACTGGCTGAAGATTAGGCAAAATGATTTCTCATATTAATAAATATGTGGATAACAAGATTAATGGCTGTAAACAAACTTGAACTGAAACATATAATTTTTCATAACGTATAGAATTTGTAAAAGGTTTTGAAAAACTTTACTTCATAAAGTTTTGTATATGCAAGGGAGGATAAATGGTACTATTTCTTGCTGTCTTTTCTTGGTGCGCACCATTTCTCTATTCTGTCTATCCTGTATTGTTTAATTGTTTATCGGAGAGTATGATAACTTGCATTTTCTTAACGCATATATGACCATGCTAGTCGTGAATTTTTATACCAGTAATTTGGACAGGCTTACATGTCTATTATAATAATGAAAGGTTTAACTGGATAGCTTGTGGAAGAGAAGAAGAAGTAATCTACATATATGATCAGAACAAACAGCAGTTAGCTAGATCCATGCTTGGTTGAGAAGAGTTATGTTTAGAACAGAAATAGTGGATAAGGGTTAGTAGATTTCTATGAATGCTGGGGAATAGTGGATAGCTATAGTTCCCATGCATAAATAAAAGGAGGTTATTTACCAATTGTTTGAATATAGAGGTTTTGGGTTAAGAGAGGGAAATAGGTTTTAAGACTTTTCGGGGAAAAGTCTTCATGGGGTGAATAAGGTATTGTAACAGAGTAGCTTAGTAGAGGGGAATCTAAAGTGCTGTGCAATGGGAAGTTTAATAGGAGCACGCTTGAGCACATCGCTAAGGGGTAGCTAGGGCTCGTCGTCCTATGACGAGCATCGTAGGAACGAAGGTAGTTGTGAACTTTCCATCCTTTGAAAAGGACGTATGATAACATCTGGTTTGATACGTATTGATTGTTTCAAGAATACTTGTACATGTTTCGATACAACTCCAATTAAAGTGATCTAAATAATATACAGCCTTGGAGTAACGTTTGTCACTGTCCTCCAGAAGCTACTTCGCCTGCACGTGCCACTGTAACAAACTCATTGACCCAACAGATCACAGACATGTTACATAGGTATAGGTACAAAACATCCACAATATTTGGTAGAAGCACAATAGCCAACACGTACATAATACCCAAAATAATATACTTAGCGACAGTACTGGACCCTCCCAAACAGACCGTCACAAACATAAACAAACAAATCAGACGCTTCATCTTCACAAACACAATACACAGCAATAAACACAAAACACTCATACAAGACAAAAAACAAGGGGGGTGGGATTTGCACTACAGGACATCCACACAAAAATACTGTCACTTAAAATCAGCCACATAGGTAAAATCATCAGGCATCCAGAACAACATATATTAGCTTTACATTATATAGCAAACATCATAAAACACCTCACACCTCTTAACAATGCAGCTGCACACTACCAGGGAACACTGCCAACATTCTACCAGACATGCATGCAGGCAATACACGGACATGAACAGTTAATACAGCAAACACCACACACAATATACAAACAGTTAGTTAGAGAGCAAGCACCACCACTCAAACTTAGGATTAAAAGAGGACACAAATACTTCATGTATGACTTCACATGCACCTTTTCAAACCTACATAACAAACACATAACACCAAAAGCTAGGGAAATCATATATAGACTGTTATACAATATGACACCGACAACACAGATAGAAGCATACGAATTCAAACAAATATCACAATGTCAGCTATGTAGAAATAACACAACAGAGACAGAGGAACACATTTATTATACATGTTCAACAATTACAGCCACACGCGCAACACTCAAACACCTCATACAAACGCACACAGGCAAACAAACCGACATATACAAAGCAATTTTTCTCAACACTATACTAAAGACAGCAAAAGACATACATACAAAACTACTGACAGCTCTTTCTTACTACAGACATCTTATATGGACATGTAGAAACTCAGTCAGATACAAAAACCGCACATACAACACACACTTAATATCATTTATGCACACGCACAAAATATCACAACTATTTCCAGAGTAAATCATATTTATTCTTCTTTATTGTATTACAAATTTGGTATACATGAGTGCGTGAAAAAAAAAAAAGAAACTGTGAGTGAATGATTATAAAATATCACATATGGTCACCTAGAGCAATGAATAATCCCTCATGTAAAGATTTGTGGAAGTATAAATGCTTGTTTATTTGCTTCATAATGATGATTTAACCCTTATAGATAAGGAAAAAGAAAATCAACTCCTTCCATTCCAATTTATTAATTACTGAATGTTTGCTTTAAAAGCACTTGCTATGCTATACTACCACCATTGCTAAGATTATAATTTTAGTAAACAGAATCACATATCTATTTTACTATTAAAATATTATTATTATTATTATTATTATTATTATTATTATTATTATTATTATTATTATTATTATTATTATTATTATTATTATTATTATTGTCATTAATATTATTATTATTCATTGGCACCTTGCCGTCTTGACAGACGATAGTTTGTGCTTTAAAAAGGCATAATAACTTTTAACTATGGCGGTAGCGAGTGTGACTGATAAGGCCAATTTGCGCTGTAAATGTCCGTTCACAGTGGGTGCATGTGAACACGTGGTCATTTCCACCATCATGCACCATCTTACGTCTCAAACGTTTGGTGTGTGACTTTTCTGCAATAATTTTCTCCTTTGACTTTATTCCATTTCTGATATTTGCCCTCCATGCAACACGTTCAGCAGCGACTTGCTCCCAATGTGCATTATCAATGCCTGTATCAATCATGTCCCGCTTACACACATCTTTGTATCGTAGTAGAGGCCGACCCTGAGATCTCTTACCCATCTGTAATTCACCAAAAAAGATATCCTTTGGTATTCTACCATCATCCATCCTCCTAAGATGTCCTATCCATCTAAGTCTACGAAGACTGAGCATGGAATAAACTGTCACACAACCTGATCTTTCCAATACTTCAGTATTTGTGATTTTGTCTTGCCACTTAATACCAGGAATTCTTCGCAGACACCGCATATGAAAGCTGTTTAAGTTGTTCTCTTGGTGTGAGTAAGTTGTCCAGGTTTCACTGCCATAGAGAAGAGTACTAAGGACACAGGCTTGATAGACAAGGACTTTTGTTTTGGCAGTAAGCTTCCTGTTCTCCCAGACTCTTTTTCTTAACCTGTTCATTGTTGTTGCTGCCTTACCAATCCGGATGTTGATTTCCTCATCTAGGGATAATTTGCTATTTACCTCTGATCCTAGATATGTAAAATGGTCTACTATCTCTAGTTCGGCGTCGTCAATAAAGATTGATGGTACCCCATGTGCACCTTGTGACATAATCTGTGTCTTCTTTTTGCTAATTGTTAAACCAAATTCAGAACAAGCATTGGAGAATGCAGATAGTAGACATTGCAATTCTTCCTCAGAGTGGGTCGTAACTGCAGCATCATCTGCAAAAAGCAACTCTCTGATCAGTACCCTCCTAATTTTGGTCTTAGCCTTCAATCTCTGAGCATTGTAGAGGCCGCCATCTGAGCGTGAGTGAATGTATATACCACCATCCTGATCATGAAATGCATATTTCAGTAGAAGTGAAAAGTATATTCCAAAGAGGGATGGGAGCTAGTACACAACCTTGCTTAACTCCACTCTTGATTTCAAATTCTTCAGAAGTTGCACCATCAAACTTGATTATACCCTTCATGCCTGTGTGGAACGATTCCACAATGGACAGAAGAGTTGGTGGGCAGCCAATCTTCTTTAGTGCCTTGAACAGACCCTCACGACTGACCAAATCAAATGCCTTTGTGAGGTCGATGAAGGCAATAAACAGTGGTTGATTCTGTTCACGGTATTTTTCTTGCATTTGTCACAATGAGAATATTATATCAGTGGTAGACCGGTTCTGTCGAAAGCCACACTGTGATTCGGGGTAGACTTGATCTCCTAGGACTTGAAGTCTGCGCAGAACAATTCTGGCAAATACTTTTCCAACAATACACAGAAGTGAGATACCCCTATAGTTGTTGCACTCTCTCCGATCGCCCTTGTTCTTGTACAGTGTTATGATGCTTGAATCTTTGAAATCCTGTGGGACTTGTCCTTCACGCCAGCATAGCTCTATTAGCTGGTGGATCTGTATAGTGAGTGTGTCTTGCCCACTCCTGATAACCTCTATTGGAATCCCATCCTTACCTGGAGCCTTGCCAGATGCAAGTTCATTTATAGCACACTTAACTTCTGTTATGGTGTGAAGTGTGTCCAGGTGGTCAAGAGTTGGTAGAGCCTCTATGGCGTTGAGGGCATCATCCGCTAGTTTGGTCTCACTTTAGTAAAGCTCCAAATAGTGCTCTACCAATCTGTCCATCTGCTGTTTCTTATCAGTGATGATTTCTCCAGTCAAGGTTTTCAATGGTGCACTTCTTTTGATCACTGGACCGCAGGCTTTCTTTATTCCTTCATACATGCTTCTTATGTCTCCCTTATCACTTGCGTCTATTATTATTATTATTATTATTATTACTATTATTATGGCGGCTTCGTGGCTTAGAGGTTATGACTTTTCTCCGTAATCTCGTATACTCTCGTGGGTAACGTGATGACGGTGAGAATCAGCAGTGGTTCGAATCGCATCGGTAACTTACGAGGTATGTGAGCCGGCCGCTCAGAAAGCAATGGCAAACTACTGAGCGTAATCTTGCCAAGAAATCAACATACAGCTGAAAGATGCTGGTGATGACAGCGATGTCCTGTAAAGGATATGCAAAAAAATCCTTAGTATCATTAATGTTATATTGATGTCATCATTATTATTTTACAACTTCATCTCCCCTGTGCCCCCCTTTGCTTATGGTTTGTTGCCTTTGCTACTACCCCCACTGGTTGGTTCAAACATTTATCCTGCCTGTACCATCATTACCAGAGTAGTCATGAGGGCATTGGTGGAGTGGAACCAATTGGGGAGAGTGTGGCAAGGGAAACAAAAATGTAAAGATTTCCCCTTTTCTTTGTTACCCCCCTTTCACATGTAAATGTGTTCAAGGAATGAAATATGCAAATGGGCAATTTCCTAGGTTGTAAACACAAAATATCACAGATATCTCCAGAGTAAACACAAGTACTCTTCTTTATGATATTATAATTTAGTATACATGAGTGCGAGAAAGAAACAGGAAAATGTGAGTGAATGTTGAATGAATGAATACAAAATCACATATGGTTACCAAACCAATGAGATTGGAAAAATTTGTGTTAATACAAATGCTTGTTCATATTTTTTTTTTTACAAAAAAATAAAAATAAAAAGGAAAGGGAAAAAATGAATGAACCCTTACAATTAAGACAAAAAAAAAAAGAAGCAAGGAGAAAAAGATAACCAACTCCTTTTACTCCTACTATTATTGAACATTGCAGGTTGCAATTGTATGTACCTGCTATGCTATGTTAACACCATTGCTAAGAAACTCATTAGCAAATGGAATCACATGTTTAAATAATTCTATCATTATCATTACTATTATTATCATTGCTGTTATTAACATTGCTGTTATTATCCTTAGCATGTTTTATTTTTACCATTTATTATGATTGTCATCACTATTAATATATAACCTCATCCCCCATGTACCCCCCTCCCCACTTGCTCGCGGTTGTTGTTGCCCTTGCTGATACCCTCACCAGTTAGTTTCAGACAGTTTATCCTGCCTCTACCATCATTACCAGAGAGTGGTGATGAGGGCATTGGTGTGGTGGGTCTGATAGGTGAGAGTGTGGCAAGGGAAACAAAAATGGGAAATTTTCTCTCTTTCTCTTTGTTACCCCCCTCCACATGTAAATATGTCCAATGAATAAAATATTGCACATGTCACATACACGCCCACATGCAACGCTCGGTAAATACACGCACACAAATACTGAACACACAGGACGCATGTAAAAATACTAACAACACAAATGCACTTGTACCACTATTACCATATTTTCATACTGAGAATAAGTAACTCTGTATTATTATTTTATTATTATGGTTCGATTGCTATTATTCTTTAATTCTATGATCACTGTTTATCATTATCATAATCCTTCATCTCCCCACTTGTTACTGCTTGCTGTGGATGCTGCTGCCGCCCTCAATGGTTGGCTTTAACTAGTTATACTGCCATGTTCATCATTACCGAGTGGTGGTGTTGGTATTGGTGGGTTTGGAGCCGACAGTTGAGGGATGTGGCAGGGGCAATAATAACGGCGTTATATCATCCTGCTGTTGTTTAAAATATTTCCTTACAACAATTTCAATGAAGAAATGTTCTAAATGTATAAAATGTTTGCAATTTTGCGCATATGTCACCTACACGTCCACATGCAACGCTCTGTAAAAGCACGAACAATACACTTTGCAACGATTTTAACACTCAATAAAAGTTTAAAAAAAAAAAAAAACCAACAGCACGAAAGTGCCGCATTACGCTAGGTTAAACATCCCTGGAATAACCGGTAACAACCACCGTATCCTTTTCACGATGCCAGGGCGCAGAACAACGTGCCCAAACTGCGGTCTGGACGATCACTGGGCTAACAGGTGCCCGAGCCGAAGACCGCGGCCAAAGGTTGATGAAAACACGATGGAAAACTTCCCACCGCTGGTAGAAGCAAAGAGTCAGCAGCCACCGACACAATCACGAGAACGAGTGGAAACCACAGTGGAAACCACAGCGCCGAAGACAACACTAATGCCCACGCCTAGTACCAACACCACTCGAGACTGAAATCACTAATACCTTGGCCACAAACGACATTACAACACAAAGAACAAATCAACAAACAGAACAAGACAGCAAAGCCCCAACCCAAATCCAAATCACCTACCACCCCAAATACGCACCCATCCCCATCCCCTACCAAGGAAAAAAATTCAGATGAACGGGAGCCCATTAAAAATGACAAAGAGGTAGACAAAGATGGATTCATTAAAGTGATTCATAACAAGAAAGCGCAATAGAATGCAGAAAAACGCAGAAAACAGCGATAGCGAAGACGACGATTCTCCAATTGCGACACCAAAAAAAAGTGAACAAACCGGATAGCCCCACAGTAAGGACAAATGATCAACGACAGAACACAGAGGAAGAGGACACCATATCCTTAATACTTTTATTTATCACCACTGACACTGAAGAAGAAGAGAACTCGGGAATGTCCTAAAACGCACTGAACAGCTATATGCAGCGATATTTCGTTACTTCCTTTAGTAATGTCAATTGTCAAGTTGCACGCAATATAATTTTCTTTTTTTTTAAATATACGTGTGATGGGTGATGACATAAAAATAATATGTTTAAATATATCTGGTATACGCACAAAACAACAACACATTTGCACACTCATACACAAATACAAACCAGATTTCATCCTGCTACAAGAGACAAATATTCATTCAGATATACATGGCGCACAAATTACAACACAATTAGGACTAAGACATGCACATTTCAGTTTGGCAGTCCAAAACATAGGTTCTTGGACAGCCATACTACAAACATCAGATAGGTGGAACATTTTAAAAACAAATCGGGATAGCCAGGGTAGAATCAGCATAACACAGATAAGTAACACCTCACACACATATACCATTGTCAACATACATGCCACACCAAATTACAACTACCAGCCACAATTTTATGAAGAACTAGACACACTACTCACCCATACATACAGAGGACAGAACATCATACTCTGTGGAGATTTCAACTGTGTCTTACAGGCATTGGATATAATAGGCGGAGAAATGAAGACACAGGTGAGGAGAATGGAAGGAGAAAGCACAACACAGTTAGAAACACTGCAAAACATTTTAGACACACACAATTTAATAGACACATTCAGATACAAACATCCAAATAAGCGAGAAACAACCCACACAAATAAAACACACCACACAGTTATAAGATTAGATAGGATATATATAGCTGCAACACACCACATAGTAAACACTCGACACCTACAAGAGACATTACAGTACACAAACCACAAAGCCATATTAGCACACATCAGTACAAACATTACAGTACACAGACCACAAAGCCATATTAGCACACATCAGTACAAACAACATAAACACACAGATAAACAAACGTTAATCGCATTGGAAATTTAATATCACACTTCTAAAGAATACAGAATATGAGAAATACATGGCACAACTTTTACACACATATACCGACCACATACCGACTGATAACAAACCGGCAATACTGGGACCTACTGAAAAATACAATACGAAGCAGAACACCGCACCTAGCATCCATCATACACAAAGACAGATTAAGACAAGAACAAATTATACAAACAGCCATAGAACTGACAAAACAGATGGACAACAAAGCACCACATTTAAACACACTAGAAGAACAATTAGAGAAGCACCAACAACACAGATATCTAGGCGCTCTCCTTAGAACAAAACTAACCACAATCACACAAGAGTCTGCCAGTAAACAATATTTAGCAATTGAACAGAACGTACAACACAACAGACAAATAGGAAAAATAATAGACATGCAAGGCAACACACAAACAGAACCAGCGCAAATAACAGAAGCATTCAATCAATACTACACACACCTATTTACAGCAGAGACAGTAGACACACAGACACAAGACAAATTTCTAAAATACAGTAAACAGCTGTCAGATGCAGATAAAGACACACTAGACCAGTGTTTCCCAACCTTTTTTGTGCCATGCCCCACCTAAGTCTTTCTAACATTCTTATGCCCCCCCCCCCCCTTCCTCCCAACATATGCATAATTTTTATTATATTAATAAATATTAAATAAAATATTAAAAAATTGAAATTTTCACTAAAGAAACTTGAATTACAGGTTTTAGGAAGAAATCACTAGGGCATTATTGAGCAAACACAGTAAGTAAATTTTCAAAAAATATAATGGAGTACTGAAATTCAAGCACAAAATAATTTTAATGAAAGATTTTTCTATACTAATTTAATTATTAGTAATTATTTATTTTTTAAATTTAGTGAGATCCTTGTCACAGCGGCCACTTCCTCGTTGGGGCAAAATTTAAAATAAAACTTAAAAGAGCTTTCTATACTAAACCACTGAGGTTACACCCAACATATAACAGAGAAAAACTACAAGAAATTACAGTCAAAGAGAAATTTGCAGATGAAATAAAATGTAAACTTGAAACTCTACTAAACCCGTTGGAGGAAAGCGTTGACCAAACTTGGTTGAACATCAAGAATACAATTCAAGCCCCCGCAGAAGAATGTCTCGGTGTGTTAACCATAGTTTAGTTTAGTTTAGTTTTGTCGTTGGATCAACATCACTGCACATGGTTTAACTCATAAGTGCTCCGTTTTCCTCCTAACTCAAACCTGAGTCTGGAGAAACTCAGCTCAATGCATGAACTCTGTTGCATCGGCGAGGATCCTGAAATACTTTGGGTAGATTTTTAACTCAATTTTGCCCGGGCAGCGCCGTTAGGCTACTCTTTTTTTCGATTTCCAACTGCCAAGGGATTTTTTACGTGCACAAAAATACACACGGGCGTCCAATCTCACTACCCAGAGACCAGGGGAAATTTTATTACTGGAAGTCCAAGTGGATTTATTTAATAAATCCCGGTCATCACCGGGACCTGAACCCGGGACCTCCAGCACTCGAGGCGGACACCATACCTCGAGACCACTCAGCCCCCTTTAAGTGGTTAACCAAAAGTGTTAACCATGCATAGAAAGAACAGATGGTTCAATCAAAAAATGAGAAGAAGCAGTCAGGAAAAAGAGTGCCAGACAGTTATGGTTAAATGACACCAATAACATTCAAAATGAAGAGTAATATAGAACTGAATGTACAGAGGCTACAAAAAATAGTTCGGCAGCAGAAGTGAGAATATATGAGCAATATAATCAAAGATATGGAAACTAATCACCAGAAAAACGAATCCAGAAATTTTTTTTTAAAGAACTGAAGTCAATGAAACGAGGGCACCAGCACAACACATATGGTTGCTAAGATCAAATGCGCTATCACGCAACACCAAGATCACAATATACAAGACCACTGATCAGACCAGTTGTTCTGTATGGCTCTGAAATCTGGAGTACAACTAACGGAGACTAAGCCTTGTTACAAACCTTTGAGAACAAAGTCTTAAGACGAATCTTTCGGCCCATTAGGGATACACAAAGTGGAGAGTGGAAAAGAAGAAGCAACAAAGACATTTATGATTTGTTTAAGTCCCCGCTAATCATTGGTATCACGAAGGCTAATAGACTGCAATGGCTGGGGCATATAGAAAGAATGAAAGATAACAGGGAAACAAAATTCGCTTACACTCAGGAAATAAATGACCGTAGACCCCGAGGTGGAGAGATAATATACATACAGTCCAACAAGCACTTGGAATCAGCGACTGGCAAGAGAAGGTCAACCAGAGAGACCGAATGGAGACGGCTTGTATCTGCAGCAAAGAACCTCAATGGCTCGGAATGCTGAAGAAGAAGAAGAAGAAGAAGAAGAAGAAGAAGAAGAAGAAGAAGAAGAAGAAGAAGAAGAGATCCTTGCGCGTGATGCTTCACGTTGGGAAACACTGCACTAGACACAGAACTAACACTAGCAGACATGACACACGCACTCAGCAAAATGAACAAAGACAAGACACCAGGACCGGACGGCTTGACTGTAGAATTCTACCAACATTTCTTTCCTATCTTAGGTGGCCTTCTTCTTAAAGTATATCAAGACGCCTTTGACAAAGAACAACTACCAGACAGTTGCAACATGTCGTACATAACACTTATACCTAAAACAACACAGACAAGACACAGATGAAAAATTACAGACCCATATCTCTACTCAACACAGGCTATAAAATACTAACTAAAGCACTGACCCACAAACTGAGACCCTTTATGTCAACACTCATACACCCAGACCAACAATGCGGTGTACCACATAGAAACATTCACCAGCATACACATTTTATTAGAGACATCATCACATACACACAGGAGAAAGACTGTCAGGCCTCTCTTTTGTCCCTAGACCAGGAGAAAGCCTTTGACAGAATTTCCCACTCCTATCTACACAAGACATTAACACAATGCAATTTAGGCCAGTACTTTGGGAGGTGGATAGCGATCTTGTACCGGAATCCTGAGAGTAAGGTGTTGGTTAACCACACACTCACTGCGGGCTTCCGGCTCACAAGGTCGGTGAGACAAGGATGTCCTCTGTCGCCGCTCCTATATGTGCTGGTTTTAGAACCACTACTAGAAGCAATCAGACAAGACACCAACATCACAGGCACATTCATACCAGGCGGAGGAGAGCGGAAGTTGCTTGCATACGCAGACGACACCGCTTTCTTCCCCGCCAACAACACATCCGTTACAAATATACTCCACACCTTTACACAGTTTGGTAAGGGGAGTGGGGCAAAATTAAACATACAAAAATCACACATAATGGGTCTCGGTAAGTGGCGAAACAAAAGCAGACTTTCCTCCCGACTTAACAGCCACAGACAACATCAAACTATATGGGATAACATTTCCTAACAACTCCCGACAGATACACGCACAGACATGGAAAAACCTCACACAACAAATTATAGACATGCTACACAGATACAAATATAAGACATCCACAATATTTGGTAGGAGCATCATAGTTAACACATTCATCATTCCCAAAATCATATATTTAGTCACAGTGCTAGATCCTCCTAAACAGACAATCACAGACATCAACAAACACATCAGACATTTCATCTTCGGCAGCACAATTCATTGTATACAACACAAGACACTTATACAGGACAGGAAACAAGGAGGGATAGCACTGCAAGACATACACACAAAAATACAAGCACTTAGAATTCAACACATAGGACACATACTCAGTCAACCAGAACAGCACCCACTAGCACTCTATTACATAGAACTCAGACTGCAACACCTTAGGAGAATACAACTCAATACACCACACCACTTTGGAACACCACCCGCATTCTACAAAACATGCATACAAGCACTTCAAGGAAACGAACATTTAATACATCAAACAACACACCAGGTTTACAAATACCTGATTAAACAACAAGCACCTCCACTACAACTCAGAATAAAAAGAGGGCAAAAATATTACATACAGGACTACACATGCACCTTCACTAATCTTCACAATTCACACATAAAACCCAAAGCCAGAGAAATTATGTACCGATTGATTTTTAGTATGACGCCCACTTCGGAACGACAAGCACACAGATCCAAACAAATAGCACAATGTCAACTCTGCAGACACAACATACAGGAGACGGAAGATCACATTTATTACACATGTCCAACAGTCCAAGCCGCACTAGACACATTAAGACAACTCATTGAAACATTCACTAAAAAGAAAACAGATATGTACAAAGCAATATTTTTAAACACTATTCCTAAAACTACAAAAGACAACCACACGAGTTTGTTGACTGCACTGGCAGAATATAGGTATCTGGTCTGGTCCTTTAGAAATGCAGCAAAGTACAATTTTAAAACCTTTAGCTCACATATAATACTGCACGCGTTTCAAAATAAAATCACACAAATATTCACAAACACATTGACATAACGAAATAAAACCAGCTAATCAATTTACTCATTTGAATACCCATAATATGTATGAATGTGGACATGCACACATATATGTGTATGTTTGTATGGTAGAACGTAAAATATAGAATATGAATATACAGGTTTATCTTAGATGTTTATCATATAATACTGACATCCGATCGTCTTGACAGACAATAGTTGGTTTCTGCTGCACGGCATAAAATCTAAACCTATAGCAGTTTGAACGGGAGTGACCTAGACCAGTCCCTGCTGTGAAATTTTTAGAACGTGTGTGCGCCTCGCGACGCGAGCCCTGTGTGTGGCTTATTTTGTAAATACCCTGAAACACTTCTCACTAGGTGGTAACGAGCATTGGAGAGCGCAGATAGTACACGCCGCAAATCAGATCCACCCCTCTCCCCCCAAACAATGTTAAAGAGAGATATATAGCTCCTCTGGCCTAGGGAAGCAAAGGCTATGTGGAAAACTGGCTGCGTCCTTTGTAAGACCCGGCAACCGGCCTGGTGTGTCTAGTGGCTGGTGGTCACCAGGCATTGTCGCGTTCAGCGGTTTGGCCTTTGCCTAAATTCAACACGATTTCCCAGCACGAATATAAACATAGTTGTAGAATACCAAAGGCCAACATGTATGGTATTTGTATATGGGTAGCCAAGTATGGGTAATTCGTGTAGGTATTTATGTAAATATAATTATTGCTTTGTGTTGATATACAGGTATTTATATTAATATATGCACATGGAAATCCCCCCCCACACCCCACAATTTAAATAGAATGAAAATGTAAAGGTTATTGCCCAAGATCACGGAAATCCATGTACTATCATCTACAGAAAGCAAGAGATAGATCAAGACAGAATGTGTGTATGTGTGTGTGTGTGTGTGTGTGTGTGAGAGAGAGAGAGAGAGAGAGAGAGAGAGAGAGAGAGAGAGAGAGAGAGAGAGAGAGAGAGAGAGAGAGAGAGAGATGGACAGGTGTAACATGCATTCCACTTGTGGAGATGGAAATGAAACGAGGAATGTGTGTTTACATGCACTATGCCATAAATGTCATATTATCATAACTGTATATGCATGTATTTGTTTTGATTAACGCATGTGACACATAACACTAACAAACGGCAACGCTCTGTAATATGCACAAACAAGGAAACACACATTACACCTTGTACATTGCTTTATATGAAATAAACGTTTGGGGGAAAAAAAACAAGTAACCAACGGCAACAGGCAAATAATAATATAATATAATAATATCATACTATAAATAATATTAATAATTACAATAATAATACCAATAATAATAATTTCATGTACTTTTCAGGTTGTTGCAATCTGCCCCAAGATGATTTTCTATGCATAGAATACATATAACAAAAAATGTGGCGATGTCAGTTCACAGCAATGAGCATATATAAAGGGAAATAATATGTAGTTGTGAATTCTTATATAACTCTGACAAATTCTATGCAATAAGTTTCAATAATATATTTTCACTGTAATAAAGGAAATGATAAAATATTTTTATGGTTATTAAGAGCGACGCCTATTATAAAATGTTCGCTGTATTTATTGTAAAGTATTCAAAGATTTCTTAAATATCATCTAATAAATAACTTGCATTAAAATTATGTAAAGCACAGTTTTGACAGACTCGTATTTTGATATCTCGTTACAGTTAAAAATTGTATTCCAATAATTAATTAGGCCATTTTTGCAAGGTTGACTAGGTCAGTGAGACAGAGATGTCCCTTGTCCCCATTACTGTACGTTGTCGCTCTAGAGCCACTTCTAGAAAAGATAAGACAGGACGACAATGTCAGGGGTACGTTCATACCAGGGAAGGGTGAAATATGCGGACGATACCATTTTATTTCCGACAACTGAAAAATCTGTACGGATAATTTTGGAAACGTTCTCGTTTTGTGGCAAAGGGAGTGGGGCAAAATTAAACGTCCAAAAATCTACTATAATGGGTTTAGGCAAATGGAAAAATAAGGCGGATTTTCCATTTGACTTAATATCAAACAATCTTGTAAAATTATACGGAATAGTCTTCCCCTGTCAACCAAATCAGACACACAAAGACACATGGCAAAATCTAGAGAACAAAATAACAGATATGTTGCAGAGGTAAAAATACAAAACAACTACCATATTTGGTAGAAGTACTATTGTTAATACATATATAATTCCAAAAAATACTATATCTGTGCACAGTCCTAGACCCCCCCCCCCCCTTGTCAGACTGTCACAAACATAAACAAAGAGATTAGACGCTTTGTGTTTGGCAGCACCATCTACAGTATCAAACATTCCACGCTCATGCAAGACAAAAAGGATGGAGGTATCGCCCTCCAAGACATAACAACAAAATTACAAGCACTTAGGATCAAACACGTAGACGAAATCCTACAACACCCAGAAAAACACCCTTTAGCACACTATTACATTGGAATTAGGCTATCTTACTTAAAACCTATTAGGAATACATCCTCACATTACTTTGGCACTCTCCCAACATTTTACAAAACATGTATTTCAGCCATTAAAGGACACGAAAAATTACTGCACAAGAAAACACATACAATCTACAAGCATTTAGTTAAATTACAAGCAACTCCAGTACACCTCAGAATTAAAAGAGGATATAGATATTTCATAAAAGATTATACCGAAACATTCTCTAATATTCACAACAAGCAGATTACCCCAAAAGCAAACGAAATTACATATAGGCTTGTTTACAGCATGACCCCAACAACAGGGAGAACGGCAAAAATAACTAAACAAATACTACAGTGTCAGCTTTGTAGACGGAGCGTCCAACAATCAGAAGAGCATATCTATTACGAATGCGACACAATCATGCCGACAAGAAATCTCCTACAAAACATCCTAAACACTTATACGAAACAAAGAACAGATGTTTACAAAGCAATCATGATACATTCCATTCCTTACTCCACACAAGACATCCACACAAAGCTACTTGTTCTATTGGCAGAGTACAGACATCTTACGACGAAAAAATTTTATTAAGAAAACAAAAGTATTTATTAACAA
>JACEFZ010009031.1:0-17744 GCA_014155875.1 Cepaea nemoralis | reverse complement strand
AATTTTTTAAAGAAAAATTTGGGGGCCCGAGTAAACGAGAGAAAAGAGAGGTCTTGGGCTATAGTGAGTCACCCTGGGTAGACGGAAGTGAATCATGGATAACCAACAGATTAATTAGAAGGCGGGAGAACAGATTGAGAACCAGTATGTGGAAAGAATGAGATTACGGGGGATCGGCAGGGGTTCTGGATGAATCTCAAAACTGAAAGGAAAGACCAGAAGAACGTTCAGTCAGATACCGGTGGGAACGATTAGTAGTATGACTCTTCGCTGGCTGGTGAGCGAGTTGACGGAGCGCGTATGGGAATATGCTAATTGCAGTGATGTCGGTTCTTAACTCAACTCAACTAACGATAAATTATGTGGTAGCTACAGAGATGTGATTTTATCGAGGAATGATGGGAACATGGCGGACAGACACAAACGTAATGGTGATATCTTGATAAGAAGTTTACTCAGAAAGAGAACTGGTTACTCGCATCAAAGGAAGTCGATCCACATAATTTAGGCACATCAGGAGAAAGTGAAAACTGGAGTACATCAAGACAATGGACAGTTGAAGGGGAAGAGAGGCAGGGAGAGGCGAAGTGAAAAGACAGTTTACTACAATGAATGAATCACCAAAAGCAAACCAGAAGTAGAATCGGGAAAATTGATTGACCACGCGCACAAGTGACAGTTTGATATCAGTGACTTGTGAGAACAGTTGTCAGAAACAGTTTACAGTACAAGAAGCGACTAAGGAGGGTTGGGCTTTGGGTTGGCTTTCCCATCCTGCAGAAAAATGTAACTGCAAGATTTAGGCAACCATGAACAAGTATAATGATAAAGAAAAGGGAATAACTGGGGCAACCAAGAGATAGCTTTCTCTTCCATGTGTAAATAAATCCACAGGGAGTCCGGATGGCAACTGTACTTCCTGTCATCTAGGGACATTTCTAGAATTGGCACCTCAAATGTTGAAACTTGGCATGGAATGGCAAAGGTTGCAGTTGTGGCTGAGGAGTGGCTGGGAGAGAACGGTGATGGGAAGCCTGGTTCCAGGCAGAAGAGGCTGGGGTCGGCCAGCACGAGGATGGACACAAGACATGGCATACAACGGGGGCATTTAGAGTGCACGTGGCAAGAGAACTGGCCGGAGATTGAGAGACTTGTCGATGTACCCTGATGAGAGCGACTTTCTGCAGAGGACGAGCTACATGAGAGAGAGAGAGAGAGAGAGAGAGAGAGAGAGAGAGAGAGAGAGAGGCAGAGGCGCGGCCCTAATGCTAATTAAAGATGTTGAGAGAGCACTAATAAAGTGGGAAGCAGTGAGTATTATAGTTATAACAGCCAATAAAAGCACACAAAGAAAGTGAACATGACTGTGGTCCAGTGTTGCGCACCTACAAGAGATGAGAAAATACGCTGGCGCTGATCAGGGCATACATGAACACAGGAGAATAGTATAACTAGACAGCCCTGCGTCTGGAACCCACGGGGAAAAGACACAGAGGAAGACCCACTACACCAGGAGAAGACCCACTACACCAGGAGAAGCCCCACTACACCAGGAGAAGACCCACTACACCAGGAGAAGCCCCACTACACCAGGAGAAGCCCCACTACACCAGGAGAAGACCCACTACACCAGGAGAAGCCCCACTACACCAGGAGAAGAGAACCAGGGGCAGATGGATAACATGTCGAGGACATGGACGGAGATGTGTGGGATAGCAACAGATAGGAGGGCATGTAATGAGTTGGTTCAGCTTCTATGCCCCAATGGGATGTAGCGGGAGAAAGAAGAGGAGGAGACACGAGACAGAAGGCTGTGAGCAGACATGACGAACAACGCCTCACGGCATGGGCTTTCAGAATTTATAACACAACCGAATGGCTCTATAAATACCATGCATTCAATCGCAATCGATGTAAATGTTATTAATGTTATTGATTCTAAACGAATCACTTAATCAATAACGATCACTAATAAACGTTCGTACTCGCCTACGCCTGCCAACACGACAAGCAATCCATCTTAGCTGTCATCGTTTCGCCTACCTATGGTTGCCAAATTCTCCCCCACCTTCGCAACAATTAACATGGGGCGCTATTTTACCTCACACCGTATAGTTTAGATTCTTTCCCCGCCGACAAAAGTATAAACAACGTTGTTTGCTCGATTCAAAATAACAACACAGACAGGGCTAGTGCATTTGTCGGAGAGCACAGCTGCCCACGCATTCCGATCCTCGTCATGCGTGCAACAGATGGCTTCGATAGATTTTCTGTCGGCTAAATCTGACTTACAACGCAACACTTTGCAGCGAGCAGCGTTTAATCGTTTGTTGTTCTTTGAAATAACGAACATCAATGTCTGTCGTTGGTTAAATCACACACATTTCAACGCTTAACGAAATCAGTGAAGTTCTTGCCCGTCATTGTGGAGTCAGAAATGGCTAAATCAGATTTACTTTGATTACAAGTCACCGTTATTTTGACCTTTTGGTTCGTTGGTTGGTTCAAACTACTGAGCGTAATCTTGCCAAGAAATCAACAGCAGCGGTAAAATCCTGGTGTTGACAGCGATGTCCTGTAATAGTTAGTTAGTCAGTCAATCGGTTAGTCAGTTAGTTAGCCAGTCAGCCAGTTACTCAGTTAGTTAGTCAGTCAGTTACTCATCAGTTAGTCAGTCAGTCTCGATCAAGGTCTTCTTCCTGAGAGTCAATGTGGCTTCAAAAAAGAACGTGGAACTGTTGACATGATTTTCGCTGCAAGGCAGCTGCAAGAGAAATGTCAGGAACAGAACTGCGAAATGTTCTCCACTTTCATTGACCTTACCAAGGCTTTTGATACAGTCAGCAGAGAAGGACTGTGGAAGATTATGGCAAAATATGGCTGTCCACGAAAGTTTGTCCAAATAGTGCGGCTATTTCATGATGGCATGCAGGCAAGAGTACAGGAAAATGGTGAACTGTCTGAGCCCTTTCCTGTCACCAATGGAGTGAAGCAAGGATGTGTCCTGGCACCAACACTGTTCAGCCTCATGTTTTCAGCCATGTTGATGAATGCCTTCGAGAACGACGACATTGGAATAGACATCAACTACCGTATGGATGGAAAGTTATTCAATCTCAGAAGGCTGAAAGCTAAAACCAAAATTAACAGCGGCACCGTCAGAGAGCTCCTGTTTGCTGATGATTGCGCTCTATACGCCAACTCAGAGGCGGACATGCAACATAATGTTTCAGCTTTCTCACATGCCTGTGCCAACTTTGGGCTCAATATCAACTTGGAGAAGACTGTAGTTATGTACCAGCCAGCTCCAGGGAATAATCACACTGTGCCGAATATCAAAGTGAATGATCATAGACTAAGTGTTGTGGACAAATTCACCTATCTTGGCAGCACCGTGTCACAAGCTGCCACAATCGATGACGAAGTGAATGCAAGAATCTCCAAGGCCAGTGCAGCCTTTGGCAGACTGTACAAGAATGTATGGGACAGAACTGGAATAAGCCTGCAAACAAAGCTAAAAGTCTACAAAGCAGTTGTATTATCCACACTGCTATATGCTTGTGAAACCTGGACTGTTTATCAGCGACACGCTAGGAAATTAAACCACTTTCACATAGTCTGCCTAAGGAAGCTACTGAAGATTAAATGGCAAGACAAGATTCCAGACACTGAAGTCCTAGAAAGAGCATCCATGCCCAGTATCCACACTCTACTGATGAAGAATCAGATTCGCTGGGCTGGTCACTTGACACGCATGCCAGATCACAGGCTCCCTAAACGAATTTTCTACAGCGAACTGCGTTGTGGTAAACGCTCCCAAGGTGGCCAGAGGAAACGTTTTAAAGACACTCTGAAAATTTCACTGAATGCTTTTGGAATTCATCATGACACCTGGGAGGCTGCAGCCAGAGACCGAAATTCGTGGCGTGCATCATTGCGCAAAGGTGCAGTCATATGTGAGGCAACCAGGACTGCAAGAGCTGTGAAGAAAAGGCAGGACAGAAAAACCACTGCAGGAAATCCTCCTCCAGAGACGTCAAGCATTCTTTGCCCACATTGTCAAAGAACATTTCGAGCCAAAATAGGCCTTATCAGCCATCTTAGAACCCACGGCTCCACACCTTCAACCCCACTGGATGAAATGAATGGTCATCATCATTCTTGATGGACAAACAACAACAGTCAGTCAGTCAGTCAATAAGTTAGTTATTCAGACAGTCAATCAGTTAGTCAGTCAGTTATGCGAATAAAAGTTGGTTGGTTAGATGGTTGGTAGGTCAGCTAGTTAGTCAATAAGTTAGTTATTCAGTCAATCAGTTGGTTATTAGTCAGTCAGTTATTAAATCAGTCAATCAGTTAGTTATTCAGTCAGTCAGTCAGTCAGTTAGTTATTCAGTCAATCAGTTAGTTATTCGGTAATTCAGTTAGTTATTCAGTTAGTCAATCAGTCAGTTAGTCAATCAGTCAGTTATTCAGTCAGTCAATCAGTTAGTTATTCAGTCAGTCAGTCGGTTAGTTATTTACTCAATCAGTTAGTCAGTCAGTTAGTTACTCAATCAGTTAGCCAGTCAATCAGTTAGTTAGTCAGTCAATCAGCTAGTTAGTACAGTTAATCAGCTAGTTAGTCAGTCAGTCAATCAGTTAGTTAGTCAGTCAATCGGTTAGTCAGTTAGTTAGCCAGTCAGTCAGTTACTTAATTGGTTAGTCAGTCAGTTACTCATCAGTTAGTTAGTCAGTCAGTCAATCAGTTAGTTATTCAGTCTGTCAGTCAATAAGTTAGTTATTCAGTCAGTCAATCAGTAAGTCAGTCAGTTACTCAATCAGTTAGTTATTCTGTCAGTTACTCAATCAGTTAGTTAGTCAGCCAGTTAGTCAGTCAATCGGTTAGTTATTCAGTCAGTCAATCAGTTAGTTATTTAGTCAGTTAATCAATTAGTTATTTAGTCAATAAGTTAGTTAGTCAGTCAGTCAATCAGTTAGTTATTCAGTCAGTCAATCAGTTAGTTATTTAGTCTGTCAATCAGTTAATTATCAGTTAGTTATTCACTCAGCCAATCAGTTAGTTAGTTTGTTAGTTATTCAGTCAGCAAACCAGTTAATTAGTCAGCTAATTATTCAATCGGTCAGTGAATCAGATAGATAGCCAGCCAGCCAGCAACTCATCCTCGTGCACATCGAACTGTTATTTCATAAGTGCACAGATCCCCTCCTCAATATCTCCCTTGGTATCTACCTCGGTATCTCCCTCAGTATCTCCCTCGGTATCTCCCTCAGTACCCCCCTCAGTATCTCCGTCAGCATGTAGCGGACGATGACACCAATTCTGTGTTGGTTGACTGCTCTTCCTCGGCTCCCCGCCTGGCGCTCTTGTCTAGCACCACCCAGTGTGACTTGGTGCTCTTGCCGTCCGGTCAAAGTTGCAGAATCACATCCATCCCTCGAGTCATTTACTGTCCTGCCTCCCTGAAGACTTTCAGTATTTCATAAACACACACGAATGTTTTGCACTCAGAGAAGTAGAAGGTATTAGAGAACGCACTAGGCAACATACAATTTGAAAGCTATAGTTACAATGTGTATGTTGTCTAATGCGTCCTCTAATACTTTATAAGTCTAAGAGCGCCCAAAAATGCATGTGTTTGTTTATAAATTGTCTTATTTGTCTCAAAGGATTCCCCATTTCATATTTCAATATGTCAGCCTGATCCATTGGCCCTCCGCTCCACACAACAGACCAGCTGTTTTTGCTTGTTCGATATCTCTGATACCTGCTTGCCGCGGCAGAAGATGAGCAATTTCTGATGTCATTAATCACTTTCAATGGATGTCAGGTAGTGCTGTAATATAATCAATCACGTTCTGTTGTGTGTCAGTGAATCTTGCAACGTGGATGAACAGGCAAGATGATGCTTAAAAACAGCAGAGGTGTGGGGGAAAAGACTAGGGGAAGCTTGAAAACAGTAGAGGTGTTGGGGGAACAGAGTAGGAGAAGCTTGAAAACAACAAAGGTGTGGTTTCTTGGGCACACAGTCGAGTATGTTGGACTGCCAGAGCAACCAACAACATTGGCCTTCATTATATTTCATTTTTATTTGTGTCTTCATGTCTTCCATCAGCTCATTTTGTTGAAAAGATTGATGTGTCTTCGTGTCTACTTAAAACTGCCCAAATTGATTAGTGCATTTACCTCAATGACCCTACACCGCAGAACACACCGAAAGCGTGTCTTCTCTATAGCGTCCTCTCTATAGTGACTACATAAAACACCGCAAATGTGTCTTCTCTATAATGACTGGAGAACACACTACAAACGTGTCTTCTCTATATGGTGACTAAAGAACACACCGCAAACGTGTCTTCTCTATAGTGACTCAACAGCTCAAACCAAGCCCCGGAAGAAGAAAGTGAAAGTGAAACCATGGAAACCCCGCGAGGCCAAGCCGCCCATGACTGCCTTGGGTTGGTATGTGTTTCAGAACCTCTTCATTGCACTGGGACATCTCCATTCGTCCTTTAGTCTCCACCGATAGATCACACAAGGAGAATCTCAGTACAGTGCAGTGCACGGACTTTGTACCACTGTCGAGGATCCAGTGTTTCTGTACCAGAAGCACAGATACTATGAATATTATGTTTGTGGGTAGCTTTTGTTAAGTTGTAAAAATATGAAATGTAGTCCTGAGCCAGGCATATTTTCTTCCATGTCCAACTGCCGAGCGATTTTTAACCTGCGCAACATGGTTTGGAGTCCTCCTAGTTTTTGCCATTGTCTACAAAGACTAGATGTTAGATACACTACCCCAAAATCAAGCGGGAATATACCGTTCATTGCAATATTTTATAAAAGATAATATTCAAAAATTGTCTACGCCAGGAATCGAACCTCATCTAGACAAGCCAGAGTCGATGTCGAATCAGCGTTGCCGATTTGCCATCTGACGATTTGATTGTTTTTTGTTTCTGTTTTGGATCGCTACTTACTTTGAACTCAAACGTAATCCATTTACATTACTTCTAGTAGAACTGGACTGAATTTTGCGCGTGGATTAGCTTTCCCTATTACCAGTGTCCATCGCCATCAGGCGAACCCACTCCGACTTCAGGGGTACTTGTAACTTACCTCCTCAAGTCAAGGACGAGAATTCAACATTTTAGTCCAACTGTCCGGCAATCAGCACACAAGAATATAGACAGAAAGCTGAGCACATAAGAAGATACACAGAGAACTGAGCACACAAGAAGATACACAAAGAACTGAGCACATAAGAAGATACACAGAGAAATGAGCACATAAGAAGATACACAGAGAACTGAGCACATAAGAAGATACACAGAGAAATGAGCACATAAGAAGATACACAGAGAACTGAGCACACAAGAAGATACACAGAGAACTGAGCACACAAGAAGATACACAGAGAACTAAGCACACAAGAAGATACATAGAGAACTGAGCACACAAGAAGATTCCCGGAACATTAAGCACACAACGCCCGCAGAAGTCGGTTGTGTCGGCCTAACGGCGCAAGAACGCAGCTCTGCTGTAAACAGGCACAACGCAATCACATCCGGAAAAAAACTCCGGATGAACGAAGAAGAAGAAGAAGAAGAAGCACACAACAAGATACACAGAGAACTAAGCACACAAGAAGATACACAGAGAACTAAGCACACAAGAAGATACACAGAGAACTAAGCACACAAGAAGATACACAGAGAACTGAGCACACAAGAAGATACACAGAGAACTGAGCACACAAGAAGATTCCCGGAACATTAAGCACACAAGAAGATACACAGAACTAAGCACATAAGAAGATACACAGAGAACTGAGCACACAATAAGATACACAGAGAACTAAGCACACAAGAAGATACATAGAGAACTGAACACACAAGAAGATTCCCGGAACATTAAGCACACAACAAGATACACAGGGCACTAGACACACAAAAAGACACACAGAAAACTGATCACACAAGAAACACGTTTTTATTTTTCGACACGGGAAAATCAGCACGTAAGAAGATACACGGCATTTAGTGATACCATCAAGGAAACCGTCTTAACCCACACTACAAAAACAAGATGAAGTAATTCTTAATCAAAAATATAGAGACGGAACTAAGAACTGGAGTCGTCGACCGCTACACGCTGAGGGAGGTACTGAGGAGGGGATCCGAGCACTCATGGACTTAATGGTTCGACGAGCCGTGGGGAAAATCATATCCTAGATTTTAATTTCCCACGACAAAATCTTGCTGATTTCCTTCCGTCTCAAGAGAGTTGTGCCTTTACTGTTTCTGTAGTGTGAAGTTTAGCCAACCATTCATTGGGCCGAACTGACGATGTCGGCTGCTCAATTGTTCGGTCTCGCTAGACGAGTTTCGCGTCTCACCTGTGTCTGGGGCACTTCATTCCAGGCAGTTGTGTAATCTTTCAGGGTTTAACGTTTCGGAATGTCGTTTTCTGTCAAGGTATGTAATAATTATCCCTCATCATCATTATCATCATATTTAACTTTAACGGCGCCAACGACAATACATTAGCTAAACTTGGGTGTCGCTAGTTAGATATGTAATTTATTCTTTTCAGCAGATCACATATTCTGGCCTAGGTAAACAACATTGGGGGATAAACTCTATGGATCACCGAGTGAACTAAAACAGACAGTGATGTTCGTACAAGAGGCATCATACAGCATACACAAACATATATGATATTATATGTACACACATAGGTGCATACATACATACATACACACTTACTTGCATAATGCATGCGTACCTACAGAAAGAGCGAGCGAGAGAGAGAGAGAGAGACAGACAAACAGAGTGACACAGAGAGAGACAGAGAGAGAGAGAGAGAGAGAGAGAGAGAGTGTGAAACAGTGGTGAAAGACAACATTGCAGTTATAGACATATTTCAAGCGAACGAAAGAAGAAGCAGAAGAAAAAGTAGTAGTAGTGAGCGAGACAGAGAGAGGGAGATTAAGAACAAACATACCTGCCACGGAGATATGAATACTCATCAATGATTGATGACGAGGTATCAAACAAATATAAACGAAGCTCTGATCAATAATATCTCTCCACCATTGATCGGTTTCTGCGACCTAGAGGATAGTGACCGCCGCAGTTTCACAATATCCTTAAATACCGAGCCGAGGGCTAGAAGTCAACCGTGACGATTTGGAAGCAGAGATCGCCCTGCGATGATTTCCACAGTATACGTTTGGATGAGTTTTTCTGTCCGTCCATGATATTCTTGGCACTTTCTCCAGAAACCACATTCCCATTGCATTAGACGTCCCCGTTTGCACTGATCGCATCGGATGAATAATGCCCCAAATGGGATTGAGCCAGTTCCACTAGTTTTAACAAGCATATACACTAACCGAATGACTTCCGGTCCAATATGGCGGATAGGCGTTTGAACTGTTAGGGCATCTGAATTGTTTTTGCTTCTAGTTACGGCTTGATCACGCATTTTCCTCTTGTAGGACTGGTAGTTCATGGTTCCATCGGCCAGCTACTGAGTTACGTGCGTGGAGCAACACTATGAACTGTGGAATGCTTTGACATATGTCCGTGGTTGTTTGGTTTGTGAATTGTATGTTCAGAAAAAAATGGCGGACAGCGGGTTGGTGAACTAGATGGTTTTGCCGTATGAAGTAATGTGTGTATAACTGCTGATGGTCTAGTGACTTCTGCTTCCTTCGACGGGCGATGAAGTGTTATTTTAGTAGCGGACTGTTGTTGTGTTGGTATTCTGGCAGAAGCCGTGTGCATGAAAGCCTGTGTATACTGTTGGCGTGAGCTGTCTGGTTCACTTTTCACATGGGGCGACGAGGAGCATTTTGTGTGACATTCACTGGCACAGAAACGGAGCATTATGGGGCGACCTATTGTGAAGTTGGAACCACCACTAGCGATAGCTAACCACTAACCACTTCGCAGTCGCGTCTTTGAAAATGTACTTATCCGGGAAAATGTGTGTAGTGGGCGAAGTGTGTAGTTGGGCGAGACAGGCTGAACAACATACAGTTGATATGTGTCACAGGGGAAACAGCAAGTGCTGTGTTGCACAGAATCGATGTGGCTTGCAATCCTTGTCGCTGTGAGAACCAGCAACCCGGAACGGAAGAGAGGAGATAACAGTTTGATCAGCTGGGTGCCCGTCATCTGTAGCCAGTGTCTTTTGTGATCTGTCTGTGCACGGTTGGGCTGTAACCTACTGGTGCTTCACTGAGGCTTGGAGGTGCGCCGTCTTCTCTATCTGGAGTCTCTGCCTGGTGTCGTGATCTGACAGCTATAGGGATGGTCTGTAGCCTGCTGGTTCTTCCGTGTGATGATTCATTAGGCCCTAGAAGTGCAACGTCTTCTCTATCTCGAGGCTCTGGTGTCGTGGTCTGACTGCTAAAAGGTTGGTCTGTAGCCTGCTGGTTTTTCTGTGTGACTCATTGAGACCTAGATGTGCGGCGTCCTCTCTATCTGGAGTCTCTGGTCGTTATTTGACAGCTATAGGGATGATCTGTAGCCTGCTGGTTCTTCTGTGTGACTCATTGAGGCCTATATGTGCGGCGTCCTCTCTAGCCCGAACAGACCTCAGAAAATTCACAGTTTGGGCAGAATCGAGTTATAGAATATAATAAAACATGTTTCATATGTGTCTCTCCTTCCCCCCCCCCCCCCCCCCCCCCCCCCAGTTCCCCTTCCACCCCCGATCTCAGGAAGTGGATTGTGCGTTAAACTTTCTTGAATAAGTGTCTGACACCACAAAATGAATTGCTTCAAACTGTTTCGTCAAACCTATGGCTCAGTACATGCGACTTCGGCCAGCTTTTTTCCCCTTCTTTTTCAGGCTAACTTCCCCTGGCATTTGACTGCCCCGGCCCCCCGCCCCCCCCCCGCCCTGCCAGTCTAGCTGTAAGCCAGCAGGTTTGTCTGTCTTGCCCTGGTTTCTATCCCCTGACCCGCCCGACATGGGACATGCCACGACCCTGCGTATGTGAAACCCTACGGCTGTAAATGCTGCATGATTACCTTTGCCTATTCGCCCATCCTCCATCAGAATATTAATCCACAAAATGATTGCCCTCTGTTTTTATTGTTATATTCGCTGTGTTTCCCCTTCCCCTTATACCCATCACGTGTCTTTCATACACTCTATACCTGTGCTTATAAAATACCTGAATGTGTTTTAAAATAAACGGTGTTTTGCAGTCGCTTTGGCTTTTAAACAACCCTCGGAGGTATTTCTGTGGCTGTCGTTATCTGCATCGTTTTGTCTGACCCTGGAGCCCTAACAAACTCCACGCCATCAACATCATCAAAGAAATAACGCGTTGGAAGATTTCAGAACCGAGATAACGACTCAGACTTTGATAAGACCAACAAAGCAATCACTGACAAATAGGCAAGATAAATAGTGAAATCAGACAAACCGCCACAGACATTCAAGGCAGCACAAACTAAACGTTGATTTTATTTTCCTCGTGAATTCCTGTCTCATGTTTGTATTCTGCTCGCTGTTGATAATTTATTCCAGCAGATATAATGCTGGGTTTTGTTTGCTGCCCGAGGCGAAAGTGATAGATCTGTAGATAGTAGATTTCGAGAGAGACGCAATAGTTCTGTAGACAGTAGAATTTTCCTTCGGGAGGCATTTATCCTTGTCAGGCCGCGAGGCTGGTAATCGTAAGATAAAATAACGAATTTTATTGCATAATGAAAGGTGTTATAATAAAATGTTAAACTGTTATTCTGAAGTGAATCTAAAATATTTGGGATGGATATGACGCCAGGAAACTATAGACTTTAGAGCATTGCTTGTTGTCGTATAGTTTGCAACAAGCAGGACAGTCTGAGATTATGTTCTATAATATGCAACGAACAGGCTAGGTTGAGATGATCTTGTATGTGCAACAAACGTTAGAAAAAGGCAGTCTTCACGCTTTGGCCACGTTATGAGAAGACAAAAATTGGAACATATTGTGACAACTGGAAAGATTTGTGTAAAAAATGGATAGAGGAAGATTTTTGACAGTCTTGTCATGGCACGGAAGAGAGTCAACACACGAATTGATCCACGCCGTCGGAGATCTCAAGATGTGGAGAAGTATGATCGCCCATGCCAGTAGGCAAGATGATGATGATGATGATATAAATGTTCAATTTGTTTCACATAATTATACACACACACTCATCTTGTCTCACATAATACATGTCTCATATACAAATCTTATTTCATATAATAGTATAATACATGTCTCATATACAAATCTTATTTCATATAATAGTATAATACATGTCTTGTACACAAAAGCTAATCTCATTTCATGTAATAAATAAAAGTAGATGGGAATATTCTTAAACAAGTGAATCTATACAGTTATCTCGGCACAGTCATAACATCTGATGGGAGATGCCTTGAAGAGATTAGAACAAGAATTGCCATTGCGAAGTTAGCCATTTGCGAGATGAAAAACATACTGACCAATAAAAAGATATCAATTGAAAACGAGGAAAAGAGTGTTGAGGTGCTACATAGAACCTATACTTTTGTATGGATGTGAAGCGTGGACCATAAGCAGTCAAGCTGAAAAACAGCCGATGGCTGTGGAAATTGTGGTTTCTGAGGAAAATGCAAGAATACCATGGACAGACAGAAAAACCAATGAATAAGTCCTTCAAGAACCAAATTAAGATGGTAAACTGATTAGAGACATTAGACGTAGACAGTCAAAATGTTGTGGGCATGTTATGAGAAGAAATGGAGAACTTGGTGACAACTGCCAAGATCGAAGGGAAGAGACCAAGGGGAAGACCAAGAAGTAAATACCTGGAAGTCTTCTCCGCGTGGCATGGTCGAGACAGGAACACTGAGTTGATCCGCGACTCTGGTGCACGAGTGAGACGGCAAAACATGACCGCCAACGCTTATCGACATGATGGATGGATGGATGAATGTCTTATATACAAATCTTATTTCACATAATACATGTCTAGAAAGCAATGGCAAACTACTGAGCGTAATCTTGCGAAGAACATCAATAAACAGCTTGAAAATGCTGATGTTGGCTGCAACGTCCTGTAAGGGATATGCAACTTTAAAAAAAAATACAAATGTTATTTCACACAGTGCGTGCCCTGTACACAAAAGCTCATCTTGTTTCACACACGGACAGTTGTCAGACAGCGTCGTGGTAGAGTGAGTAACGCAGTGACACATGCCCCTCCTTTGTTTGGCCTGGGGTTTGCACAATTATGTTCTTCTCCCTCGGAGGCCTTCCCGCGCTCCGAATTTAAAATGAGGTGTCAACTTTCACTTCCTAATTTATGTCAAGGTCTTTTAGGTCAAGGTCTCTGCTGGTCTGGCAGCGGCCAGGTTGGCATTGGAAAGAAAAGTTGGCCAGGTCTTTTGTTGTGTGGAGATTTGACTTGCCGTTACAGACACTTGGCAGTGTCTTGTTTGTTTCTGAGTGTTGTGTGTGTGTGTGTGTGTGTGTTGTGTGTGTGTGTGTGTGAGTGTGTGTGTTGTGTGGAGACTTGATTTGCCGTTACAGACACTTGGCAGTGTTGTAGGTGTGTGTGTGTTTGTGTCTGAGTGTTGTGTGCATGTTTGTGTCTGAGTGTGTGTGTGTGAGTGTGTGTGTTGTGTGGAGACTTGATTTGCAGTTACAGACACTGGCAGTGCTGTGTGTGAGTGTGAGTGTTGTATATGTGTGTGTGTGTGTGAGAGAGAGAGAGAGAGAGAGAAAGAGAGAGAGAGAGAGAGAGAGTTGTTGTGTGGAGACTTGACTTGCCGTTACAGACACTTGACAGTGTTGTGTGTGTGAGTGATGGGGTGTGTGAATGAGAGATAGGGAGAGGGAGAGAGAGAGAGAGTGAGTGTTGTGTGTATGTGTGACTGTTGTGTGTGTGAGTGAGTGTGTGTCTGATGTGTGTGTGTGAGTGAGTGTGTGTCTGAGTGTGTGTGTGAGTGAGTGTGTGTCTGATGTGTGTGTGTGTGTGTGTGTGATATTCAACTTTAATTTCAAAGGGTGACAAATTGGGCACGAGGGCCCGTCTTACTTTCGGTGTGTGTTTTGTGTATGTGTGATGTACGTGTGAGTGTTGTGGGAGTGTCTGAGTGTTGTGTGTGTTTCGGAGTGGGGGTGGGATCTTATTGAGAGAAACAGACTTAGAAACAAAGACATGAAGAAACAGAGAGAGTGAAAAAGAAAAAGAGAAAGACAGACAAGAGTAAGACAGTCAGAGGCACAGAGACACACAGGAGACTGGCAGACAGAGAGGGAGAGGGGGAGACAGAGGGAGAGGGGAGAGACAGAGAAAGCATTGCCAGAATAAAACACAGGAAGTTATTTCCGTTACGTTTGAGCATGTTTATTGCCAGATAACGCTTCCATGGGTTGCCGGTTTGTCCGTACACTGCTGTTTTAGAAGCGAATGGCCGTGAAATCTGGCTGGCAACTGGAACAATCGAAATCCATTAAAGACAAGAATACTCAATTTTTCGCCGGTCTCCCTGGCGAAGGGCTTGAGTGGGTGCGAGGAAACTTCACGGGAAGTAAAGGCGGTCGGTGCGACATTGACAGCATCACCCACCGCGTGGCAGATAGGTCGAACAAGTAAGGAGATGGGCGTCATATATCAGTAAGCATCATGACCTCTACAAGGTCGTTGGACAACTCTGGAGAAGAGAAAACTTTGGTCAGCAGAAGTCAAGAAGGTTTGGTAACTCTGGAAAGAAAGTCGCAGACAGGCGCGCGAGCACACGCAGACATACACACGCACACACAGACACACGCACACACAGACACGCACACACAGTGTCAGCACTCGTGGGATGATAGACTTTCCTCTTGCACTTTGAGGTCTTGGAGTACCCTACCGCTTTCTTATTATATTATCATAACCTCACAGAAACACACACTCACACATACACGCGCGCACACACACACACGCGCGCGCACACACACACACATCCAGAGTCTTTCTATATATACTTTTTACAAGTCGCACATACATTCACACACTCAAACATACAGAGATATATAAGAGACGTATTTACGGTTTCATGTTTATATTAGCGTAATCACACACCCACACATGCACATGTCCTATCACACACCCACCCATGCACATGTCCTATCACCCACCTATGCGCATGTCCTATCAGACACCCACCCATGCACATGTCCTCTCACACACCCACCCACACACATGTCCTCTCACACACCCACCCATGCAAATGTCCTATCACCCACCCACCTATGTGCATGTCCTATCACACACCCACCCACACACATGTCCTCTCACACACCCACCCATGCAAATGTCCTATCACCCACCCACCTATGTGCATGTCCTATCACACACCCACCCACACACATGTCCTCTCACACACCCACCCATGCACATGTCCTATCACCCACCCACCTATGCGCATGTCCTATCAGACACCCACCCACACACATGTCCTCTCACACACCCACCCACACACATGTCCTCTCACACACCCACCCACACACATGTCCTCTCACCCACCCACCCACACACATGTCCTATCACACACCCACCCACACACATGTCCTCTCACACACCCACCCGAGCACATGCCCTATACTTGTTGTGTCAAGCCAACAATAAGGACACATAGTGTGACTTTATCCTTCCCCTTCTTCGTCTGTTGTCCTACTGTGTTTTGCCGTGAAGCGCCGCAGAGAAGAGGCAGATATATCCAATTACATAATAAGGAAACATCTCGTGACTTTACCCAATCACGTTCCGAGGACACTTGACGAGACTTGATACAGTGATACAGAAACTGTGACACTCGTTCATTGCCTGAAGAAGATAATGGGGATATAATCGAAACCTTGCAAGTGTAAAATCGTGTGCAGTTTCTCCTGCCTGACATAAATCAGATGTCCTACAACACGAGACGGTTGTTATGTTGTGTGTACTCACATCCAAAACTTCGTTCTTTGATTGTTCTTCTTCTTTCGTTCGCTTGAAATATGTCTATATCTTCAATGTTGTCTCTTGTATGAATTTAACTGTCTTTTTCAGTTCACACAGCGGTCCATAGAGTTTATCTTCCACTGTCGTCTCTCTAGGCCAGAAGGTTTGCCTAGATATGTTATATTTTGGGCAGTCTTGGAGTATGTGCTCTGCTGTCTGCGAGGCCAATCCACATGTGCACATGGCTGATTCACCAATCTTGAATTTTGTATACATGTGGTTGCGTAATCTATTGTGTCCTGTTCTGAGGCGCAGAATAATGACTTGTTCTGGTCTGTCCATTACGTGGTAGTCATCTTGAGCAGGTTTTGGTGGCTTTCTGACTGATTTGATCATTCTTTTCTTTTGGTGGTATGTAACCGGCACATCAGGCTGTTCTTCTTTGGCTCCTTCCTTAGCCAATTGATCAGCTCTGTCGTTTCCGGGTACTCCACAGTGGGATGGTATCCACTGTATGGTGACCTTATGCTGACTGCTAAGTTCAGAAAGTAGTGTCCCTTAGTACTGGCAATTTCCCAGACAGGAGCGCCTCGAGTACTGATTTTGCATCTGTCAGTAGCACCACAGGTTGTGTACCATTGCTGGTATTTAGTAATTTCTCTGTTGCTATCTTGATTATCTCAATTTCAGTATCATAGTTATGGCAGTACTTTCCTGTCGGTACTCTGACTGTGTCCCCAGTATTATTTGGGTATTCTATGTACGCTCGTAAAAAGAGAAACTTGTAAGTTATGTACCCACGTCAAGGATGAGAAATCTTAGTCCAACTGAACCCGCTAACTCGGAATCAGCGCACCGGATGTTTAAGAGTGAACCATGTTATCCATTCGGTCATGCTAGCCTCGGTATCTCCCGTTAAAGGAATTCCAATTGTTTGTTGTGAACATCGGAACTCACGACTTTGCGTCATCATTGAACAAATGACCCATAACCTTATACAGGGGCGCAGCTGATGCAAGCAAGGACAGTTAGTGTAGGATAACTGTCATAGTTTTAACACGGTAAAGAAGTCTACTAGGACAGTCAGTGTCAGGTAACTGTCATAGTTTTACCAGGTTCAACATATCTATTTAACGGTGCCCATCACCTTCGCACAAGTGCAGTGTTCAACCTATGTTTTAATAGAATTACAGACCGGGGGCGTGGCTGAGATGTTGACTGTGTCGCCTCAGGCTCGGGAGGGACCCTGTTTGAATCCCGACCTAGGGCTTGGCATTTTTACAAAAACTGTTGGTGTCTAAAGGCATCACACTTCCCCCTTATCTCTTAAGTGCGGAGATCAAATAAGTAGCCTCGAATAAGAGTGAAAAACAGGAGGTCCCGTCTGCAAAGTGTGCATGTTGAAAATTTCCCTGGCATTTAAAATCCAGGAGTAGGCCACAAAACGTGCTTTGGGAAATAGCAGGAAACCAACCAGCCAAAAAGGGAAAACAGAGCCCGTCTCCGTGAAGGAAACCTGTCTAGAAGAACAAAACCTTGGAGGGAACGTCTAGAGGAAACAAACCTTGAGGGACTGTCTAGAGTAAACAAACCCTTTGGGGGGATCTGTCTAAGGAAACAAACCTTTGGGGGGAATCGTCCCAGGGAAACAAACCTTGGAGGGAATCTGTCTAGAGGAAACAAACCTTGGAGGGAATCTGTCTAGAGGAAACAAACCTTGGAGGGAATCTGTCTAGAGGAAACAAACCTTGAGGGAATCTGTATAGAAGAAAACA
>JACEFZ010009030.1:0-18416 GCA_014155875.1 Cepaea nemoralis | reverse complement strand
GGCCCAGAATAAGAAAGTTGAGGGTGTTATTGAAAACAGTGGAACAACCTGCCGGACATGAACAACGTCACGTGCACAATGTAAGCTTTGTTTGGAAAACCATGATTGGCAGCTTGGTATCGAAACTCTTGTTGGAACTCGACAGTAACTCTCTAGATTGTTTTGGATGTCAGAACCAGTGATGGACAAATCTAACATGGAGGGAGCCCGAGGGAGGATGGATCCCTGACAGGGGATGATCTGCCAATGTGCCACCTGTGTGGGGGCATAAAGGATAACGTCACGTGGCCAACTTTGGTAGTTTGCCATATAAACCCGAGTTGGGACCAACTAGGGGGACTTGAAAATGCTCTAGTCGGAGTGCCAGGGCACTGCAGTGCTTAGTGGAAATAATATCTACCGTGTGTTAATTAGTGACTTAATTTACACGTGCCTATAATGGCAGATGTAGATATGATTGATAGGACTGCAGTAGTGCCATTTAAGGTATAACCTAGTATAATATTAGTTCTAATTAATATAGACTGTGGCCTTGTTAAACTATAGTGTGATGATTAGCACTGTTAGTGGAAACTAGTTAGAGTAGAATAGTGATATTAACTCTGCTAGTTAAGAATAGATTAGTGAAGTGTTGATAAGCTTTACTAGTTGAGAATTGAGTAATGAGGGATAATTGGGATCTTCCCGTAGGTGTCCCTGGTGGGCGGGGTTCCGCATTCTGTTTGCTGATTTTTTCTTTGTCATAGCCTGATTCGGCTCTAGGTGGGTAGCTAATCTGCTCTATGACTAAGTCTAGTTAGCTAAAGATCATTAAGCAAGGTGATAGGCTTACACTCAGCCGAAAGGATCAGTAACTAGTACTATCACCAGATGTGTTGTTTCTATCCTAGGTTCCCTACCAGATCCAAGGAAACTCAACAAGTTTTTGGGAAAAAATCCAATCCCATTCGGAAAAACACCAGTTCCACAATCAATAAAGTTGCATACAGAACGTAACTAAAGCTAGAAGGAAGTTGATTCACCAAAGAGAGTGATGCGTACTGATGCACCACACAGCATCAGACAGTAGTAACTAAATGAGAACAGTCTAATAGTTACCTAGTGTTATATAATCTCGTGTAATAGAACACAAGACATTATACGTGAGGCTAGATAGACACGGTCAGTCAGGTCTTAGTCAGATATGACTGAGCTACCGTATAACAGTAGACGGTACTACCTGGTCTCTGTTAGCGCCGAACGTTGGGCGGCGCTTACCAAACCCGACACCCCACATTGTGCCAACGGCTTCGGGCGGAAGAGCGCAATTGGGAGGGTACAAGCCTTACCCTGGTGCGAGGAAATGCAAGCTAAAGACAAAATTGTCATGGCAGGGCAGACCAGGCCCTAAGCCTTGGTTGGCGACTGGTCTAGGATCGAAGCTCCGACAGGCGGACAGTTAGAGCATTGCTTTGCTGATCCGGCAGCTTCTGCAGCTTGTCTTGTTCCAGATGTAGGGGTGTTACCTTTCCTCTGGAGTGAACTAGGCGGGCCGAGAGAGGGATCATGCTGCATGGGCAACACATGATCTCTATATTTTAGCCCAGGCTTTGTGCTATGGAGAGGCAATAACTCCATCCCTGGTCTTAACTGGTCTCGGAATCAAAGCGAGAGGCAACTGTTACGGGTTATAAGTCCTTGTCAGTTGGCGTAGACATGGGGCGCCACGCGTTGCCTCTGACGGTGGGAGACACCTATAGGTGTCACTGATCAGCTACCGCCCGCCTCAAGCTGGGCAGCCCCCAGCCAATTGGGTGCTGATCCGCCACAGCCTGCCTGCTTCAATGGGTGCTTGGGGCTAGGACAAAATCTGAATCGCAGGCTGTAAAACCAATGCACCAGGTACAAACAAAAATAAAAATAGAAACCTCAAGCTACGGCTTGCAACCTGGAACGTGAGAACCATGTGTCCAGGATTTTCCACTGACTTGACCAATATTGACGATGTGAGAAAAACGGCTGTGATTGATGCCGAACTCAATCGTCTTAACATTGATATTGCTGGCCTGCAGGAGACTCGCCTCGCTGAGGAAGGGTCACTCAGGGAAAACAACTACACCTTTTTCTGGAAGGGTAGAGGGCAGGCAGAAAAAAGGCAACACGGTGTGGGCTTTGCAGTGAAGAATTCGCTACTGGGAATGATTGAAATTCCAGCAGGAGGAAATGAAAGACTATTATCCCTGCGCTTGGCAACCTCTTTTGGGTTTGCCACCATTATTACTGCATATGCACCGACACTCGATTCCTCTGATGATGTGAAGGATTTGTTCTATGAGGAGTTAGACTCCGTGATCAAGGCAGTTCCAAAATCTGACTACATTTATATGCTCGGTGATTTCAATGCTCGTGTGGGCAAGGACTCAAGTTCATGGCCAGTGTGCCTTGGAAAATACAACATCGGTCGCATGAATGAAAATGGGCAAAGGCTGCTGGAGCATTGCACCAGTAATGACCTATGTATTACAAACTCTTTTTTTAAAACAAAAGAGATGCATAAGGTCACATGGAAACATCCAAGATCCGGCCATTGGCACCAGCTGGACTTCATCATCACACGGAGACAACATCTGAACCATATATCATTGACTCGTAGTTACCACAGTGCTGACTGTGATACGGATCATTCTTTGGTTGTTGCAAGGGTTAGACTGAGACCAAAGAGAATCTACACAGCTAAACACAAATCTAGCCACAGGATTAATATTATTAACACTCATGATCCTGAAAAGTGCTTTCAGTTTCAACAGCAACTTGAAGATGCTTTCACTGATACACCAGAAAATTGTACAGTAAATGAAAAGTGGGGTCAAATTAAGGAAACTCTTTATAAAACTGCCGTAGGGGTTTACGGCACTGTGGATCATAAGAGGCAGGACTGGTTTGCGGCCAACAGCGAGACTCTGCAGCCCCTGATTGATAAGAAGAAGAAAGCTCTCTTAAGAAACAAGGAAAGACCAACGCGTAACACTCTGAGTGAGCTAAGGCAAGCTAGGAAGGATGTGCAAAAGGCTGCCAGGCAGTGTGCAAATGATTATTGGATCAAGTTATGTGAGTCCATTCAAATCGCAAGTGATAAGGGAGACATAAGAAGCATGTATGAAGGAATAAAGAAAGCTTGTGGTCCAGTGATCAAAAGAAGTGCACCATTGAAAACCTTGACTGGAGAAGTCATCACTGATAAGAAACAGCAGATGGACAGATGGGTAGAGCACTATTTGGAGCTTTACTCAAGTGAGACCAAACTAGCGGATGATGCCTCTCAACGCCATAGAGGCTCTACCAACTCTTGACCACCTGGACACACTTCCCACCATAACAGAAGTTAAGTGTGCTATAAATGAACTTGCATCTGGCAAGGCTCCAGGTAAGGATGGGATTCCAATAGAGGTTATCAGGAGTGGGCAAGACACACTCACTATACAGATCCACCAGCTAATAGAGCTATGCTGGCGTGAAGGACAAGTCCCACAGGATTTCAAAGATTCAAGCATCATAACACTGTACAAGAACAAGGGCGATCGGAGCGACTGCAACAACTATAGGGGTATCTCACTTCTGTGTATTGTTGGAAAAGTATTTGCCAGAATTGTTCTGCGCAGACTTCAAGTCCTAGGAGATCAAGTCTACCCCGAATCACAGTGTGGCTTTCGACAGAACCGGTCTACCACTGATATGATATTCTCATTGCGACAAATGCAAGAAAAATGCCGTGAACAGAATCAACCACTGTTTATTGCCTTCATCGACCTCACAAAGGCATTTGATTTGGTCAGTCGTGAGGGTCTGTTCAAGGCACTAAAGAAGATTGGCTGCCCACCAACTCTTCTGTCCATTGTGGAATCGTTCCACACAGGCATGAAGGGTATAATCAAGTTTGATGGTGCAACTTCTGAAGAATTTGAAATCAAGAGTGGAGTTAAGCAAGGTTGTGTACTAGCTCCCACCCTCTTTGGAATATACTTTTCACTTCTACTGAAATATGCATTTCGTGATCAGGATGGTGGTATATACATTCACTCACGCTCAGATGGCGGCCTCTACAATGCTCAGAGATTGAAGGCTAAGACCAAAATTAGGAGGGTACTGATCAGAGAGTTGCTTTTTGCAGATGATGCTGCAGTTACGACCCACTCTGAGGAAGAATTGCAATGTCTACTATCTGCATTCTCCAATGCTTGTTCTGAATTTGGTTTAACAATTAGCAAAAAGAAGACACAGATTATGTCACAAGGTGCACATGAGGTACCATCAATCTTTATTGACGACGCCGAACTAGAGATAGTAGACCATTTTACATATCTAGGATCAGTGGTAAATAGCAAATTATCCCTAGATCAGGAAATCAACATCCGGATTGGTAAGGCAGCAACAACAATGAACAGGTTAAGAAAAAGAGTCTGGGAGAACAGGAAGCTTACTGCCAAAACAAAAGTCCTTGTCTATCAAGCCTGTGTCCTTAGTACTCTTCTCTATGGCAGTGAAACCTGGACAACTTACTCACACCAAGAGAACAATTTAAACAGCTTTCATATGCGGTGTCTGCGAAGAATTCTTGGTATTAAGTGGCAAGACAAAATCACAAATACTGAAGTATTGGAAAGATCAGGTTGTGTGACAGTTTATTCCATGCTCAGTCTTCGTAGACTTAGATGGATAGGACATCTTAGGAGGATGGATGATGGTAGAATACCAAAGGATATCTTTTTTGGTGAATTACAGATGGGTAAGAGATCTCAGGGTCGGCCTCTACTACGATACAAAGATGTGTGTAAGCGGGACATGATTGATACAGGCATTGATAATGCACATTGGGAGCAAGTCGCCGCTGAACGTGTTGCATGGAGGGCAAATATCAGAAATGGAATAAAGTCAAAGGAGAAAATTATTGCAGAAAAGTCACACACCAAGCGTTTGAGACGTAAGATGGTGCATGATGGTGGAAATGACCACGTGTTCACATGCACCCAATGTGAACGGACATTTACAGCGCAAATTGGCCTTATCAGTCACACTCGCTACCGCCATAGTTAAAAGTTATTATGCCTTTTTAAAGCACAAACTATCGTCTGTCAAGACGGCAAGGTGCCAATGGAGATAGACACGAGTGAGGATCAATCACATTAACAATTAACATTAATGACGGTGTACACACTACAAAGGACTTGTGCAGTTTTTTTTTAAGGAACGATAGGAACGGACATTGTGTAGGGTGCAACCGGTCCATGATTAACTGTTAATACCACCGGTGTCTATTTCGGATGATCATGAAATTGGATTACCAGAGGTCTACAGAGGCAAAGCAGTATCCGGCAAGATGGTTTCGGCACGGGGTGAGATGTACATGTTCTGACGTAACGTGCTGTGGTCTATCCTTGCTGGGATCAGCTGACTGGGTTGTGGTCTGAGAGTCCGATTCTACACACTTTATAGAACACGTCACACATTTTCTTCACATACACGTCTCATATACGTTACACTTTTCTTTTAATAAATTATCTTTATTAATTTTTAGAAGCAAGAGTTGTTGAGTATGTTGCGTTGGGGAAGTATAAGAAGGGGGCATAGTACGACAGTGAGAGAGTGATAGGAAAAGGTGTCCATAGGCTGATGGAGTGTGTTGGACGGAAGCTGGTGGATTCTCCAGAATATTGAGAGGGAAAAAATATTATAATGTGGGTGTCGGCTCTCTTCACTCCAGGGACGACACTGTAAAGGAGGACACGACAGTACAACACAAAATTGCAATATATATCACTATATTAGTGTAATAATAATCTTATTCAATTCCAAGTTAATTATTATAACATGAAATTTATATGTCAATTTTATAATTTTACTTACTTAATTAAATCAATATTGTTCTATACTTTGCCTCCTTTGCGTTATTCGTTCAGTCACAATTATTTGTTCCAGTTTGTGAAGTCCAGAGCATGGGTGTCTCAGTTTTTTTTTTGGAACGATCAAAGAGCAGCACTTTCCGACAGTAGGCTTCAAAACGATCAGACAGCGATCAAAGAACAGCACTTCCCGACAGTAGGCTTCAAATCGATCAGACAGCGATCAGAGAGCAGCCTTGGTCAGCTCCCTGAAACAACGATGTATGGCAGCGGCTTTGGTAGCCCGTTGAAACAAACGACAACGCAGGTGGCGGCTTGGACAAACCTCTTGAAAATGGCAAAAATCAGGCTATGGTAAGCCCTTTGGAAGCGATAATTCCAGGCAACAGCTATGGTAAGCCCCTTGAAAACGATAAAGTTCAGGCAACGGCTTGGGTAAGCCCCTTGAGTGATGAACGACAGTAATCAGCGACAGAAATCAGCGACTCTGGTTCACAAACAGGCTGTACGACAATGACTCAGCCGACAAAACTTGATAACGATCAGATGTCAATACTTGATGATGACGACCAAGGTCAGCACTAGGTGATGACTGACGACCAAGGTCAGCACTGGGCGAAAACAATCAAGTACTGGGTGATGATTGACAGCATCAATCAAAGATTAAATCATGGCATACTTGCAGAATCATTCCTGGTCAAACCCAGCACACGAGAGTCAAATAACGTCCCGACCTTCTGACCTTCCCACAATAGACCAGGGGTTGTCAAGCCTGTTTCTGCCGTGTCCTTCAAAAAAACAAGCCGAACGTTGTAGTACCGACCTCTATTTTCTTGAAACACCGATAATATAGAATGGCGTTGGTCACACAGAGTGACGTTGATCATACATAGTGGCGTCGAGTCAGTATTTCCTGACCTTCACATAATATTGTTGCCTGAGAAATCACAACAACTACCCCTGGGCGGGCTTTCAGTTGCTGTGTCCCCCAAAATTACTAGGCACGATAATCATCTGCATTCTATGTTCCATCATCAAGGAACTTCTCCAATTGTGTAAAGTAAACCACTTTATTTACCGCGTACATCCCATCTCGTATCGTGGTCTGGCGGCGCCAAATAAGTCATCTATAACAGTGCAGGATGGAATGATGGCCGTGACGATAGTGAACACTCAAGGCAGCGATCTTGAAGAAAACCAGTTTATTAAGAAATCCTCGTTACAGTTACACAGTGTCAACATGAGATGGTACTAACATGTCTGCCCGTCTGGACCACCCATCTCTAAGTCCCCCGTTGAACGCGTGAGCTCCCCATAGTTTCCCGAAGCTCAATCGTGCTCACGCATTCAATATATCTTTCCCCATTCTGCGCATTCTGTGCATCCTAAATTCTTAACATAACAGAGATGGTACTCTGTTACAGTAGTAGTAGTGGTGGTAGTAGTAGTAGTAGTAGTAGTAGTAGTAGTAGTAGTAGTAGTAGTAGTAGTAGTAGTAGTAGTAGTAGTAGTAGTAGTAGTAGTAGTAGTAGTAGTAGTAGTAGTAGTAGTAGTAGGTATATAATAAGAGGAAGAAGTAGTAGTAATAGTTGCGGTGGTGATAGTACTAGTAGTAGCGACAGCAGCAGGGACATTCATTATTATTATTACTATTATACGCACACACATCTGCAACTACTGAAAAAATAGCACATCCATTGAAAAATGGTAACCATTGTGACAAGCACAGAAGCAACATAACCAATGAAAACTGAAACAATCAATGAAAACTGCTGACACAAACAATGAAATCTAACACAACAACAAACTGACACAAAGACAAACAAACAACGACAAACTGACACAATCAAAGAAACCAAAAGACAAGTGTAAACGTCAAAATGTAACAGACAACCACTGAAAATGAACAACGACAAAATGACACAACGACAAACTGACACAAATAAGGAAAACGGCTGACATAAACACTGAAAATTCACACACACACACACACACACACACACACACACACACACACACACACACACACACACACACACACACACACACACACACACACACACACACACACAAATCGACAACAAATGAAAACTGACACATTCAAGGAAACCTGACACAACACATCAACAAAATGGAAAAAAAACTAATGAAAACTGCTGACATAAACACTGAACATGACACAAACAATTAAAAAAACTGACACTTTCAAGAAAAATAACAAAAATTTACTGTCTCTCCCACCTCATGTCGTACAAATGTGTTCCTCACCTCAGACAGAAATATCCCTCACTTGAAACAGAAGTGTCTCTCATGTCAAGCAACTGTGTCACACATTACATACCGAAGTGTCCCCCATATCGCACAACTCTTATTTGTTCAACTTGTCTAATTGTTCTGACAACTTACCAGCTAGCCCTATCAATTTGCCCATAGACTCTCACAACTTGTCGAATTGCACTGACAACTTGCCCACTGGCTATCACAACTCACCCACTGAACCTGACAACACGTCCACTTGCACTTATAACTTGACCACTTGCTATCACAAATTGTCGTCTTACTATAGCAACTTGCACACTTACCCCTACAAACTGTCCCTTATGTCACACAAAGGTGTCCCTCAATTAACACAGAAGTGTCTCTCATAGCAAACAATGTATCCCTAACACACTTGGAAGTATGCTCATCATCATCTTCAAAACAATTCTCATCTTCTGAACATGATATAAGTCTACCAAATAAACATGTCATTGTGCATGATGAGTTGAAGGCTTCATGGGCAGTTTCAAATTTAGGATTACAAGGTGATACTATGGAAGAATCTAATTTATTTCTCTGATCGCACACCAATACCATGCTTTGGGAATGAAGCCTTTGCTCTGTGTCACAGCTATTGTGAGTGGAGTCTGGAATGTCTTTCATTGGCCAGGCTTGTAATCCATGTTTTCGTTTTTCTCTTTGACGTTTCTTTTGCTTTTTGGAAGAAGGGCGTCCTTTCTTGGCAATTTTTCTAGGTGCTGACAAAACTGATGTCAGGTTTAAAACGGGTTGTAAGGCAGATTGGGATGTATTCTCACCCACTGGTGGTTTGAACTCCACGACTAACTCACAATTCTGCGTGTTAGAACGGTTGTAATTGCTTTCATGCAAGCAACAATTGTCAACTGACAAGACTGACAAACATTCATAACTCACAAAGACAAAATCGGCCTAGCTAACATACTATTTTCTTACGTTGACCGCTTCTATGACCCCTTTGTCCTTTTCACAACAACAATACCGTGAAGTCTCCAAACAACAGTGTTTGTTATGAAGTCGTCGTTTCTTGAAAGAGCGTACACATTATTTATCTCTTGGATACCATCTATCACATATTCTAGTCTACTTTCATCGTATCATACCACTTAACACTAGCATTATCTTTAATTACATCACACCCGGTTTTCTGCTGATTGGTCAAATTTTCAACCCTACTAGCGTTAAATCATCTGTCCCCCAACCTACTAGATGCATTTTAGACAATGAATATGGTCATCGACCAGTATGATCACAGCTAAGAAGGAAGTCTACGGCAAACAACCTTCTTTACTGATGGCTATAAAACAATGATTCTACTCAGAATTATAATGAGAGGAATAAGAAAGACAATAAAAATGAAAGCGCGTTACGTTAAACGACCCCAACGCGTCAGGATTATTCAGGATTGATCCTGAAAATCAGTTGTGTTGCAACATTACACACTACTAGCGGGACATGATTGATACAGGCATTGTTAATGTACACTGGGAGTAAGTCGCCGCTGAACGTGTTGCATAGAGGGCACATATCAGAAATGGAATAAAGACAAAGGAGAAAATTATTGCAGATAGGTCACACACTGAGTGTGTGAGGTGTAAGATGGTACGTGATAGTGAAAATGATCATGTGTTCATATGCATCCACTGTGGACGAACACTTACTGCGCGAATTGGCCTTATCAGTCATATTCGCTACCCCCATGGGTTGTAATTATTGTGCCTTTTTGAAGCACAATGTAACAAACTATCGTCTGTCAAGACGGCAATGTACCAATGATAATAATAATCATTCACCAACGCTGTTAATATGTCTAATCACACAAAAGTAAAACTATACTATATCTAGCGACGAGGTGAATCTCGCCATTGCCTACTCTGACTCTCGACCGGTTTAACCTGAACCACTGTCCTCGTCCAAGTGTCCAGTCCAGTAGAGAATTCACTTATACTGAACCCGTTCGAAATTGTGCTTCTCGCTTTAGGCAACTCTGATGCGGGTATGAGCTTTACAATTGGCCCATGACAGAGACAAACATCTTTCTTTGATCATGTTACGAGAAGAGATGCATTGAAGAACAACGTGATAACTCGAAAGATCAAGGGGAAGAGAGGCAGAAGCCGACCAAGACAAATAATTCTGGATGGACTAAGATGGTGGCATGGAGAAATATTATCAGATTTGATCCAGAACATCAAAGACCAAGATATGCAGGAGAGGCACGGACGCCTACGCCAGCTGGAAGGGCACTTGATGATGATTATTGTAGTTAAAGACCTACATTTGAACCTGTTACCTCCAAATGACGACAACCTCACTGCAAGAACAAGTGTACTTCAACGCATGACCAACTAGGGACCTCTGCTATTTCTGATATCTCCATAGAGAAATACTGTTGAGGGGGGGGGGGGGGGAGGAAGAACACTGTCACTGCTATGGGTTGAACCAGGGTAACTATCTCGTCTAGCAAGGAATCTAACAACATGACATTGTACAGCGGGGGAACTTGAGGAAAACGCGGAAACATAGCAAAAACCTTTATGTATTGGAACCAACAAGAACATAGAAGAACGAGAAGATGGAAAGTATATTCAGAATAACATCACAAGAGGGATTTCGATATTCAACCCTCTAACCTTGACGTACAAATAGGTTTTGGCAATTTCCAGACGTCAAAGTAGAAATACCCATACATACAATCGGCAAACTTTAGACTCTTCAGATTTTTGTCTATTTCTATTTCCCCAGTATTACGGTTCTGTACCGAATGTTAACGTACGCGGTAATCATTGCGGAAGTCTGAAGGTCGTTCATTTATGTGACTTTGCAGTTTTGTATTTCTTATAGCAACCAGTGTTAAAACAATACGGGTAAAACAATGGTTGCATACAAATTAAGTACGTTTAATGCTTTTACTGCTGCTGCTGCTGCTGTTGCTGTTGCTGTTGCTGGCGCCGCCGCCGCCGCCACCACTACCACAACCACCACCACCATCACCACCGTTGCTGCTACTACTGCAATTGCTGCTGCTGCTGCATCTACTACTACTACTACTACTACTACTACTACTACTACTACTACTACTACTACTACTACTACTACTACTACTACTACTACTACTACTACTACTGCCGCCGCCGCCACCACCACCACTACTACTACTACTCCTGCTGCTGCTGTCGCCGCTACTACTACTATTGCTGCTGTTACTACTACTACTACTACTACTACTACTACTACTACTACTACTACTACTACTACTACTACTACTACTACTACTACTACTACTGCTGCTGCTGCTGCTGCTGCTGCTGCTGCTGCTTCTTCTTCTTCTTCTTCTTCTTCTTCTTCTTCTTCTTCTTCTTCCCCCCCCCCTTCCTTCGCACCCTCCACCTATTTTTCGTTCTCCGCCTCCTCCCCCATTCTTCTTCTTCTTTCTCCTCCTTCGTCACACACACATGCATGCATGCAAAAACAGCCAGTCAAACAGACAGGCCTACAGACAGATGGACGCATATACTTCTAAATAAATTTGAATATAGGTCGGACATGATCCAGCATAGCGTTCTCTTGTTACATCAGCGACCTTCTGTGGTCTATTAAAATTCGCAATTGTAATTAATTAATATAGGTAAACATATATTGTATCTTGATATTAGTATATCATCATTATCATGGTCAACACGATCATCATCATCACCACCACCACCACCACCACCATCATCACTATCATCATCACCACCACCACCATCATCGAAAACTAGTGTTGAAATGTGACCGTGTCACTCCACCGTCCCACAGAGAGTCTCCGTGGCGAAGTGGTTACACCATCTGCCTCGCTCACCGAAGATTGTCGGTTCGATTCTGCACTACATCATTCAGTTCACGAATGCAATTCAATATCAACATGTGTTGATGCCCACATGGGGCTTTCAACTACCTACACCGGGCACCTGGACTAAAATGTTGACTTCACTTCCTTGTCTTTGGAACAAGTACCTCAGAAATCGGGGTGGTTTTACCTGATGACGAGGACAGTTGTAATAGGGAAAGCTAATCGACACGTAAAAATCATCTTTATGCACTAGAATGTGTAGCATATATATGGGCTACGCTTCTGGGGCTACGGAGTTCGTGTATTGTGTGACAATTTTCGACAAGGCTGCCTTGCGGAAAGAGGCCGAGCCATATGGATAATTCCCGGTTTAGTGAAGTCCATCATCTTGCCCTTTAAACGCTTTTTAAAACCCATCCCATTTTATCAACGATTCACTTCAACTCAACATAAGACTGAACCCCACAGTTGTTGTGTGTATGATGTACTTGTTTCTTGGACGTCCTTATTTTGCATTCTCATAAATTTATTCTTCTCCGGAAGATAATGTGATGATTTCCTCTTAACTTCCACATCCACTGGGGGTTTCGTGACCTCCGTTATGACATCAATTTCCGCATGTTAAAATCTTTGGGTAGATTGCGACGTCCTGTAAAAGAACATACAGCTTACTTTAATTCTCAATAATACAACAAGGCAGTGGATGTCGTTTTACTTTTGTACTCAATCAGACTCTAAACAAGTATTCTGACTATCATTGATTGTGACAACAACGCTGACTGACTGACTGGCGCCGTGCCGTATTGATAGACGATAGTTTGTGATATCTTCTTCTTTCGTTCGCCTGAAATATGTTTATAACTGCAATGTTGTCTCTTGTATGAATCTAACAGTCTTTTTGTTTGTGATATGGAGTTGTATGATATAACTTATAACTCTTCATAGCACAAAGCCTGGGCTGAATTTAGAGACCATGCCATGTGTTGCCATGCAGCATGATCCCACTCTCTGCCTGCCTAGTTTACTCCAGAGTAAAGGTAACACCAATACATCTGGAGCAAAACAACTGCAGAAGCTGCCGGAAGAGCAAAGCAATGTTTAACTATTCGCCTGTCGGAGCTTCCAACCTAGAACAGTTGCTGACCAAAACTTAGGGATTGGTGATTAGGGCCTGGTCTGCCCTCTAATGCAAACACACACATACTTACACAGACTTTCAGAATCAACGCCAAGAACGAACTCAATTCTTTGCCGAGTGATACTTCAGCTCAATAGCTTAATTCAAGCATACATTACCCAACTGTTATAACCATTCAGGTAATATAATACGTTATGGTTGAGTGATATTTTGGCGTGGGCCGTTTTTTTAAAACCGCATGACTGGCTAATACACAATAAACACAGGTGGGTTACACCAATATCTACACTAGTTCTTCCGCATCTCCTTCCGTGGAAAGTGTGTCATAGCTTGCTATGCATTTAGCTTCCTATGCATTTCAAAGGACAGTGTGTCGACTTTGGCATCCATCTGTGTCAGATTTACCTCAATGTAAGGTTTACCTCAAGGGAAGGTTTACCTCAGTGTAAGGCTTACCTCAATGTAAGGTTTACCTCAGTGTAAGGTTTACCTCAATGTAAGGTTTACATCCGCTAGACAGGTTTCGTCCAAAGTAACGGACTCTTTCTACGCGTAATCAACAATTCTATTTCATCCATTCTCTTTCAATTTGGTCACTGACACCAGGCACGAAAATGAATGTAACGTACTACAGCCTTGACCTCTGTACAGACTCCGTCCATCGTATTTTAGTTAGTTAAGAGGTTTGTTGGTTGGTTATTAAGATAGTTGATTGGTTAGTTAGTTGGTTGGTTAGTGAGTCGGTTGGTTGATTAGTTAGTTAGTTCCTGATTGGTTGTTTGATTAGTTATATAGCTGGTTGGTTGGTTAGTTGGTTGGTTAGTTATTTAGTTGGTTAGTTAGTTAGCTGGTTGATTGGTTAGTTAGCTGGTTGGTTGATTAGTTAGTTAATTAGCTGCTTGGTTGATTGGTTAGTTTATTAGTTGGCTTGTTGGTTGGTTGATTCGTTAGTTAGCTGGTTGGTTGGCTAGTTAGTTGATTGGTTAGTGAGTCGGTGGGTTGGTTAGTTAGTTAGTTACCTGGTTGGTTGTTTGATTAGTTAGATAGCTGGTTGGTTGGTTAGTTGGTTGGTTAGTTATTTAGTTGGTTAGTTAGTTAGCTGGTTGATTGGTTAGTTAGCTGGTTGGTTGATTAGTTAGTTAATTAGCTGCTTGGTTGATTGGTTAGTTAATTAGTTGGCTTGTTGGTTGATTGATTCGTTAGTTAGCTGGTTGGTTGGCTAGTTAGTTGGTTTGTTAGTGAGTCGGTGGGTTGGTTAGTTAGTTAGTTACCTGGTTGGTTGTTTGATTAGTTAGATAGCTGGTTGGTTGGTTAGTTGGTTGGTTAGTTAGTTAGTTTGTTAGTTAGTTGGTTGGTTGATTGGTTAGTTAGTTAGTTGGCTTGTTGACTCGTTAGTTAGCTGGTTCATTGGCTAGTTAGTTGGTTAGTTTGTTAGTTAGATGGTTGGTTGGTTAGTTAGTTCTCTTCCGTCTCCTCTACCTTCTTCTTCTTGTTCTTCTTAATCTTTACCTCCTCCCCATTCTCCTCCACCTCCTCCTTCCCTACCCTCCTCCTCCTTCTTCTTCGTTGTCGTCGTCGTGGTCGTACATCTTTGTCCCCAAATGCAGCGGCTTTCGGGCAAAATTATTGTCTCTGTTCTACATATGTTTGGCACTCGTGCAGCAAAAGTTTAACTGCCATTTTTACAGTTACATGTATCAGTATTTCCTGTCTTTAGTTGATTAAACACGTAATTTTTTCTTGACCCCTTCTTCTAAGCATCTGCCAGGTTTCTTGTGTGTACGAGCCGTTGTATCAAGTAATCATTGTCAGAAGTTGGTTATCGCGGTTCCAACTTCACGGCAAAGGAACACACCACAATAATCCTTTCCTGCGACACTGAATTTCACACACAATGCTCCTCACTATTCCATGTGAAAAAAGGGAACAAACAGCTGTCCATATAAACCAACATCTCACACACGCATACGTGCGTGTGGACGCTGCCAGAATAGCAACACAACAATCAATCACTGGAATCATTGTCGATGTAAGCAGCAGTCACAAGACAATCAGCAGTTGCACGCACATTACTGCATACGTGCAAAGCCAGCTAGTTCAGCAAATGGCTGCCAGCCATTTTTCTTAACACAGTTCACAATCACAAACGCAAACTACCCCAGACATATGAACTAAGTAGTCCACACGAAATCCACAGCTTACAGTGTCTCACCAGTAGTATTACAATGTGCAAATTAAGGCGGTTTTGGGGTTTCAAACCCCCGATAAATCCTTCTTTATCCGGCCAGCTTGTTTCATCATATTGTACGACCTCAATTTAAAAAAAAATTGGCTGGTATGTTCTTGGGTCTGGTTGTCCTGGTGACTACTTCCCGGTCCCAGGGCGAGCGGCGGCAGCGAGGCAAGCCCCGGGCATGTGGAATACTTATATAGATAAGTAGCCCAAATAGTTGCCATGCATCTGGGTTCGAGTCCCAGTGTGTGTGTGTGTGCGTGCGTGTGTGTGCGATTGTGTGTGTGTGTGTGTGTGTGTGTGTGGTGCGGTGTGTCGTGTGATGAGCCCCATACATGTAGACATTCGATTCTATGAGAAGACCGAAGTCCAATATGGCAGATTGGTAAAAAATGATTTATTCCATCACTCGAGTTACCCCGAGTAGGTCAAGTAATGACAGCATGAATAAACGTTTTCACGGCTCAGCCTGATAGTTAATTCGGCAGGTGTCCCGACCCATAGTATCAACATTAAGCGATTGGTGAAAATCTGGTTTAAAAATATACTACACCGGAATACATTATTATTAAAAAATTAACCACAATAAAATAATAAACGACTAAATTTCTGTATGTATAGTGGAGAATAGTGATGTCAATATAAAAAAATAATATTCTCAGTAATTTAAGGCGTAACTTACTAAGATAATCATTAAAACATGTAATGAAATTAAACAAATAACGTCCCCTTTTTACAAACATAAATACAATTAACTCAGGGGAGATTAATCGGGTCCCTTGGCTCAAACAGAATTGTCTCCCCCTGAGCGCACAGGTAAAGGTCACCCGCTGAGCCCACCACGGCCCGCGAGAAATATAATAGCCGCGGCCAGCGGGTACTGATAAGCTGTGAAGATAAACACGCCCACTGAGGCGCTCTGGCTGATCGTTAACATAATTACCACGCAGCGGTCAGTCGCGGAAGAGAGCGAAATCTTGCGTTTAAGATTGGAAAAGTTAAGTCGGCTATTTAAAATAAAATTTCACCACAAATATGTATATCTGTTTGTTATAAAGATGATTCTTCTGATTGAAATAAAGCAAAAGCCTATAAATCTACTTCCACCAAACATACGCTGTGAAATCGTCTATACCTCCAAGTAGACTATAAACAACACATATAAGCGAAAACAGCATCGTGTGCCAGGTCGACTTGCGTAGGGCGAGCATGTCTATTTTTAATGTGTCGACAACGCATTAAACTATACCGGTGTAAAGCGCTCTCATGTCATTTTGAACAAATGTGATCTATGGCCTAACCTCATCGTACTCCTAGGTAGCTGAAGGCATGACCATTCATCATCAGCTAATGCTATCAACACCATCATCATGTGTACATGCGTGCGCGCGTGTGTGCTATCAATTACAGGACATCGCAGTCAGGCCCAGCATTCTGTGGAGTGTCGGGCCGTTGTCTTTCTGAACGATCGACACAATGATCTTCTGTAGTGTCTGTCATAATCATCATCATCATCATCATCATCATCATCATCATCATCATCATCATCATCATCATCATCATCATCATCATCATCATCATCATCATCATCATCATCATCACGTCTTCCACCGTCGATGTCAAGTGAGTCATGAAAATCAGCATTATCCTCCCTTGCAGTGGTGTGAAGCAGAGAAATGATGCTACTCACCACCACTATCATAATCTTCTGTAGTGTCTGTCATCATCATCATCATCATCATCATCATCATCATCATCATCATCATCATCATCATCATCATCATCATCATCATCATCATCATCATCATCATCATCATCATCATCATCGTCGTCGTCGTCATCATCATCATCATCATCATCATCATCATCATCATCATCATCATCATCATCATCATCATTTTCATCATCATCATCATCATCATCATCATCATCATCATCATCATCATCATCATCATCATCATCATCATCATCATCATCATCATCATCATCATCATCATCATCATCGTCATCATCATCATCATCATCATCATCATCATCATCATCATCATCATCATCATCATCATCATCATCATCATCATCATCATCATCATCCTCCTCCACCGTTGCTGTCAAGTGGAGACATAAAAATCAGCATTATCCTCTCTTGCAATGGTGTGAAGCAGAGAAATGATGCTGCTCACCATCACTATCATAATCTTCTGTAGTGTCTGTCATCATGATTACCATCATCATCATCATCATCATCACGTCTTCCACCGTCGTTGTCAAGTGGAGACATGAAAATCAGCATTATCCTCTCTTGCAGTGGTGTGAAGCAGAGAAATGATGCTGCTCACCATCACTATCATAATCTTCTGTAGTGTCTGTCATCATGATTACCATCATCATCATCACATCTTCCACCGTCGCTGTCAAATGGAGACATGAAAATCAGCATTATCCTCTCTTGCCAGTGGTGTGAAGCAGAGAAATGCTGCTGCTCACTAACACTATCATAATCTTCTGTAGTGTCTGTCATCATGATCATCATGATCATCATGATCATCATGATCATCATCATCATCATCATGATCATCATCATCATCATCATCATCATCATCATCATCATCATCATCATCATCATCATCATCATCATCATCACGTCTTCCACCGTCGTTGTCAAGTGGAGACATGAAAATCAGCACTATCCTCTCTTGCAGTGGTGTGAAGCAGAGAAATGATGCTACTCACCATCAATTTCATAATCTTTTGTAGTGTCTGTCATCATGATTACCATCACCATCACCATCACCATCACCATCACCATCATCATCATCATCATCATCATCATCATCATCATCATCATCATCATCATCATCATCATCATCATCATCATCATCATCATCATCATCATCATCATCAGGTCTTCCACCGTCGTTGTCAAGTGGAGACATGAAAATCAGCATTAGCCTCTCTTGCGGTGGTGTGAAGTAGATGTCTGTCATCAGGATTACCATCATCATCATCACCCAGCACCACAAACAAAATAATCATCACATC
>JACEFZ010009029.1:0-34459 GCA_014155875.1 Cepaea nemoralis | reverse complement strand
ATGCTCATATACACACACACGGTAATGTTATATTCATGTCATGGTGCAATTATCTACATATTACTTGATGACGATACTTGTCAGGTCTTAGTCAGATATGACTGAGCTACCGTATGACAGTAGACGGTACTACCTGCTTTCTGTCAGCGCCGAATGTTGGGTGGCGCTTACCAAACCCGACACCCCACATTGTGCCAACGGCTTCGGGCGGAAGAGTGCAATTGGGAGGGTACTAGCCTTATCCTGGTGCGAGGAAATGCAACCCAAAGACAAAATAAGTCATGGCAGGGCAGACCAGGCCCTAAGCCTTGGTTGGCAGCTGGTCTAGGATCGAAGCTCCGACAGGCGGACAGTTAGAGCATTGCTTTGCTGATCCGGCAGCTTCTGCAGCTTGTCTTGTTCCAGATGTATAGGTGTTAACTTTCCTCTGGAGTGTACTAGGCAGGCCGAGAGAGGGATCATGCTGCATGGGCAACACATGGTTTCTTTATTTTAGCCCAGGCTTTGTGCTATGGTGAGGCAATAACTCCATCCCTGGTCTTAACCGGTCTCGGAATCAAAGCGAGAGGCAACTGTTACGGGTTATAAGTCCTTGTCAGTTGGCGTAGACATGGGGCGCCACGCGTTGCCTCTGACGGTGGGAGACACCTACAGGTGTCACTGATCAGCTACCGCCCGCCTCAAGCTGGGCAGCCCCCGGCCAATTGGGTGCTGATCCGCCACAGCCTGCCTGCTTCAATGGGTGCTTGGGGCTAGGACAAAATCTGAATCGCAGGCTGTAAAACCAATGCACCAGGTACTAATAAAAAGAATAATAAAAACCTCAAGCTACGGCTTGCAACCTGGAACGTGAGAACCATGTGTCCAGGATTTTCCACTGACTTGACAAATATTGACGATGTGAGAAAAACGGCTGTGATTGATGCTGAACTCAATCGTCTTAACATTGATATTGCTGGCCTGCAGGAGACTCGCCTCGCTGAGGAAGGGTCACTCAGGGAAAACAATTACACCTTTTTTTGGAAGGGAAGAGGGCAGGCAGAAAAAAGGCAACACGGTGTGGGCTTTGCAGTGAAGAATTCGCTACTGGGAATGATTGATATCCCAGCTGGAGGTAATGAAAGATTATTATCACTGCGCTTGGCAACCTCTTGTGGATTTGCCACCATTCTCACTGCATATGCACCGACACTCACTTCCTCTGATGATGTGAAGGATACGTTCTATGAGCAGCTAGACTCGGCGATCAAGGCAGTTCCAAAATCCGACTACATTTATATGCTCGGTGATTTCAATGCTCGTGTGGGCAAGGACTCGAGTTCATGGCCAGTGTGCCTTGGAAAATACAACATCGGTCGCATGAATGATAATGGGCAAAGGCTGCTGGAGCATTGCACTAGAAATGACCTATGTATTACAAACTCCTTTTTTAAAACAAAAGAGATGCATAAGGTCACATGGAAACATCCAAGATCCGGCCATTGGCATCAGCTAGACTTCATTATCACACGGAGACAACATCTGAACCATACATCATTAACTCGAAGTTACCACAGTGCTGACTGTGATACAGATCATTCTTTGGTTGTTGCAAGGGTTAGACTGAGACCAAAGAGAATCTACACAGCTAAACACAAGTCTAGCCCCATGATTAATATTATTAACACCCACGATCCTGGAAAGTGCTTTGAATTTCAACAGCAACTTGAGGACGCTTTCAATGATACATCAGAAAATTATATAGTAAATGATAAATATAAGTTATTCAATTAATCAATCAATCATGTGTCATGTCGGAAAGAGTGGGCGGTCATGACTCGCCATTTCACTCGATCCCCAGAGTCGTGGATCAGCTCAGTGATCCTGTCTCGTCTATGCCACGTATCCAAGCCATCCAGGTATTTCCTCTCGGTGGTCCTCATGGTCTGTTCCCCTCGATCTTGCCAGTTGTCAATAAGTTCTCCAATCCATTTGTTCTCATAACATGTCCAAAACATTTTGACTGTCTTCGTCTAATTTCTCTAATCAGTCTACGATTTTCAATTTTTCTCCTGTAGTACTTGGTCATTGGTTTTTCTATCTGTCCATGGTACTCTTTGCATTTTGCTCAGAAACCACTATTTCTGTAGCCATCAAATGTTTTTCAGCTTGACTGCACTTGTCCAAGTTTCACATCCATACAAACAGGAACATGCTCTATGTACCCCTTCAACACTCTTTTTCTCGTTTCAATTGACATCTTTTTATTGATCAGAATGTTTTTAATCTTGCTAAAGGCTACTTTCGCCATGGCGATTCTTGTTCTAATCTCTTCAAGGCATCTCCCATCAGATGTTATGACTGTTCGAGATAACTTGTATTGATTCACTTGTTGAAAATATTCCCATTTACTTGTATATTACATTGTGGTACTTCGTTCTTCCTAGTGACGACCATAACATGTGTCTTCTTACAATTTAATTCCAACCTCCAGCTGCTCACTGTGTACAACAACCGCGTTACTAATTGTTGCAGATCCTGTGCATTGTCTGCAATCAATACTGTATCATCTGCATATCTAATGTTATTGATGTTTCTTCCTTCAATGCTGATTCCATTTATATCTTCTACATTTCTGAAAATATTTTCACTGTATAGAGAAAAAAGATCTGGAGACATTACACATCCCTGCCTAACACCTCTCTTAATATGTTGCTATTGTCCCACTTCATTAACAATCCTTATGGCAGCTTGTTGTTTCCAGTATATGATTTTTATAAGTCTAATGTCTTTCCCATCAATTTGTAGATCTGCAAGCATATCCACCATGTTGACATGTCTAACTATATCAAAAGCATTTGTGTAGTCAATAAAGCAAAGATGTATATCCTTGTTTACTTCTATAGGACTTTCAATAACTGTTCGCAGCATATACACATCATTTACTGTACCCTTTCCTTCTACAAACCCACATTGTTCTTCCCCTATTTCAGGTTGTATTATCTTCCTCACTCTTTGCATGATAATTCGTAACAAAATCTTTGTGATGTGACTCATTATACTAATTGTTCTATATTGATCACATTCTAATGTTAAAAATAAGTTATTAGAAAGTAGATATTTATTATTACAAGTGTAACAATTTAAATGTGCAGTATTGGATATATACGATTCTTGATTAGAATGCCAAGATGCTTTAGCAGAACATAAAAAGACAACTGTACTTAATTAGAAAGGTGCATATGTATACGTGCATTATTAGAGAGTTAAAATGGTGAACATGCATTAATTGAAAGATAAAAGGTAAATATGCACTATTAGAAAGATACAACATGTAAATTTGCTTTGTTAGAAAAATAGGTATGTACTTTACTAGAAAGATAAAAAGATACAGTTCACCTTTTGTCCAGGTATCCATTAAATGAGGCTAGGTTGGATATGGAAGTTATGTGTTGATGAATAGTCCCGCCCCTAGTGGATCTGAAACCACGACCACCAGTGTGGCCAGAGCCATGCGATAGATTTTCTGAGTATTATGCAAGTCTTCGAAATATTTACATGTTTGTTTTTCCTTTCACAAATTCCGCCCCCTTATGAACCCCCCTTACGGTGCCGCCTGATGCGATCGCTTCTCTGTAAAATAGCCCAGCATGGCCCTGAGTGTGGCAGTCGACTTTCTATCTAAATGCGTAACGGCGTTTCCCACAACTTAACTTCTTCATATGTTTTTACAAACATTGTCAGGATGTGTCATCCACCACTGACGTCACTACACTCATAACATGCCAATGTTTCCCCTTCACCCTGTGAACATGTGGAAGAGTATGTCTAATTATAGCCCCAGTGGCCAGGTGGCTACACGCGCCTCTACTGGGTCGACCTGGGAGCCAAGGTCAGTTCTACAAATTCGAATCCTCCAAAATGAGATCGAACCCATGACCACCGCGCTAGCAGACGAGCACCTAGCAACTGGAATACCTGAATCACCACGGCAACTGTGAAAATAGTACTGGCTTATAATTGTGTGCGAGTGATTCAAATAAGCAACGGATAAAATCACAAATAATAGAAACGTCAACAAGGAAAATAATATGCATTAATAATAGCACAAAGTTAAGTTCATTTATAGGTGTAAATCCTACGCCATGTGTAATTTGTGAACATTAAGACTAGTATACTTGACAGATAATCATCATAATCACCATCATTATCATCATTATCATCATCACCATCATCATCATCATCATCGACATCATCATCATCTTCCACTTCTGCCGTCAAGCGTCAAGGGAAGGAATAATTTGCGCTCCAGCGCCCGGTGGGCGGCACTGGATAGTGTCATTCCGTGTGGTTAGACAATGTCTTTGATGTCGTCAGTCCATTTTCTTCTTGGACGTCCTCTTGGTCTCGTCGCAGATGATCTTTGATGTAAGGCCTGTGATGGTAATTGGTGGTGTTGCATTCTAACTAGATGACCAAACCACTTGATTTTCTGTCTTTCAATAAATGTGGCACAAGGTGTTAATCCCACTGTCTGTCTGATAACAACATTTCTTACTCGTCCTCGGACTGATAAGTTCGCAGCTCTCATCAGGCATCTCAGCTCGCAGGTGTTGATTTTGCGAAAGTGTGATTTGGATAAAGTCCAAGTTTGAGATTGGTATCATAGGGTCGGTGTGAATATGCTGTTTATTATCTGTCGTTTTGTGGACATGGGTATATTTGGATGTTTCAGTAAGGGTGATAGTTGATATGTAAGTGCACTAGTTTTTGACTGATAATATATCTTTAAAATAGAGAACTTGGTAAGTTTGAAAGGAAAAGAACATTAGGTAGGCAGACAGGCAGACATCTATTTGGATTGGCCATATGGCACGGTCCAATCAAAAACACAGACCTGATCCATGACTCTGGTGATCGTATGAGATGGCGCAACATGACAGCCCAGGTTTATTGGCTTGGTATTTGATCATGGTCATGATCCTGAGACACCAGGACACTGACCACCACCCCTGTAGCATATTGGTGGAGAAATGTAGATGCAGGAAACACAAGTACACAGCTTAGACTTGAGCATGCAGTAATTTTCACTGGCCACATCTGGTATGCTGTCTGCTACTCGCTTTCCCCATTTCCTTTTGAGTATTGTAACTCGTTTAGATCATTGCAATGTTTTATAAGTAAACTTTTAGAAAATTGTATACTATGAAGTCATAATCACAAGGTACGTAAACAGAAATGATGCTTTTAAGAAACAAGGCAAACAATAAAATTAATTTTTTGGAGTATGAATGACGGCTGTATAATGCATATAGTTAATTTAAAGAAAGTATAACATAATCTATAAGGACACATATTGCCCAAGTAATAATAATCTTCCAAAATATATTTACGTAATTGCGATATCTTTGATGTCTAGTATGTAATTTCGCGTGGTAGATAATATTTAACATTATGTGGAGTCTACATACGGAAAATGTATTTACCGCAATATCCGTTTTCATAAAATTGTAACAGGTATTGTCTTAATTAATACCTTGTTTTATTAATAATCATATCAAATATGGTCGCAGAGATTGTTAGTGGCGCGAAGAAACATACGATACCGATACACATGTGGATTACGGCAGTCGCTTATGTTTGCTTTAACGCTGCAGTTATGTTTGATACTAGCAAAGGCGTCGCCGTGTTAGGTGTTCAGCTGCAATTAATCAGTCGCCTAACGTGTTAACATGTTTTACCTCGATGCTCTTTCTAATACAGAAATATGGGCAGAAAATAATCAATGGTTTAACCGTTACTTGGTCTGTTCATCACTGCCCACTGTATGATGTGTATGGGCAATGTGAGAATAAACCGCATATGATGACAACTTTGTATGTATAGTGAGATAACACAATTATCATCATCATCATCATCATCATCATCATCATCATCATCATCATCATCATCATCTTCCTTTTTTTCCGCCAAGCGTCGTGTGGATGAATAATTGGCTTTCCAGCGCGACGGGTGGCACTAAATTGCGTCAGTTCGTGTGACTGTAGAATGCCTTTGATGCCATCAATACATTTTCTGCTATGGTGTCCTCTTGCACTGGTAGCAGATCTTCTTTAATGTAGGGCCAGTTCTGGTAGTTGTTGGTGTTTGTCACAACGTGGTTATGACATAAAGGAATGGCTTGATTGTGTCTAGAGGATGTCTGTCTGAATGTGATGTTGAGCGACTGATCACCAACAATAAATCAATATGGAACACCAGGCTACGCACATCACAGTTTAATTTGACACAAACTAGATGATACACTACTCTTCAGGAACAATTTCAGTATTGAAAATGTATCTACATATATTGTATCTGCACAGTTACAGAGCACTCAGAGAACACGTTAGCACAATACGATCCTACGATCACACTATTGTCGTATGAAGGCATGGTTTGAACAGTGTCATTAATGAATCATGCTACATGCATCGATGAACTCAGGAGTTGAACAGTCTCATGAATGAATCATGCTACAAGCATCATTGAACGCAGGGTTTGAACAGTATCATAACTGAATCATGCTACAAGCATCAATGAAAGCAGGGTTTGAACAGTGCCATGAATGAATCATGCTACATGCATTGAGGAATTCATGGTTTGAACAGTGCCATGAATGAATCATGCTACATGCATTGAGGAAATCATGGTTTGAACAGTGCCATGAATGAATCATGCTACATGCATCGATGAAGGCATGGTTTGAACAGTGTCATGAATGAATCATGCTACATGCATCGATGAAGGCATGGTTTGAACAGTGTCATGAATGAATCATGCTACATGCATCGATGAAGGCATGGTTTGAACAGTGTCATGAATGAATCATGATACATGCATCAAGTTAAACCCACTCATGAATGAATTGTGCAACACGAATGTTCCAGCGCAGGCGTTTAGAAGATTCATGAAAAGCGTTAGTCTGACTAAGACCGTGAACGGAACACGATGGATCGAAAGGCGAAATTAGCGCTGGCATTTCATATTGCCGCCAGAGGAAATGTTCAGATATATATTATTTTAGAATCATTGTTAAAGAGTAATAACATGAATATGAATTGCACACCTGGCTCGATGAGTAATTATACAACGTGAAACCTTTCAGTATTATGACAGTGCTTTCGTAATTCAGTGTATTGTTGGTGGTTTCAGAATGTGGGCAGTAACTGCAAGAGCGAGCAAGAATACTTAGACACGATTACATAAACGAGCATGGAGAGCTCGGTACGGACCGGAGGGTTAGACTCCATATTAATTCACCAGCAGTGAACTGAGGCGAAACCCCGATTCCTGACATAAGATCCGACCCATACCAACCCCTGACAATCATAATCATCTCAGAAGTCGAATTGGGTGTACCTGATTGTGAGGAACATTGGTAATAGGGCAAGCCGCATGGAAGCCTCGGTGGCACAGTGGCTGTCACTATTTCTTGCCTGTCTGGTGGATATATGTTCGAATCCCCATTGAGACGGGGTCTGGATTGTAACTGACAGGACTTCCAGATCTTGCCGTCTACGGGAGGGGTGGGGTCCTTAGATATGCAAGACAATTAAACAACAATATTACTCCCGACCAGTGAGTAACAGTATCTGGCTTAGCTTCAGTTGCACGGAGAAATTAACGATGAAGAGATGTGTTCTACTAATCTCATAAAGATGTTTGAAGCACATGTGACATTTTAGCATGGCCTTTACATTCGAAACTTTGTCACTTACAGAAGACAGCTACAGCCAATGATGAACACAGCGGTAGTTCATAACATTCCACGAGACAGCACACACATCTGGTATAACACACACACACACACACACACACTCACACACACACACAACACATGCACACACAGACATGTATATCTATACAGGGGGTGGGGGGGGGGGGGTAGCAACTGATAAAACCGCATACACAGCTGGTATAAAGCATCCACATTTATGTCTCAATGCAAGGAAAGAAACATAATTGCAACTGATAAAACAGCTTACACATCTGGTATAAAACATACACATTTGTATCTCAATGCACAGGAAATAAACAAAAAGAAATATGATAAAACAGCTTACACATCTGGTATAAAACATACACATTTATATCCCAATACAATGAAACAAACATAATGGCAACCGATAAAACAAATATTCAACATATAAGAATAGCTCATAACATAAATACGGCAACCAATAAAACAAATATGGCAACTGATAACACAAATATAAAAACCGATAAAACAAATATGGCAATCAATAAACCAGCAACCCGTAAACACATATGACAAGCGTTAATACACAAATGACAACGATACACACATATGGAAACCGATAAAAACAAATATGGTAACCAATGAAAATATACATGACAAGCGATAACAAACATATGGTAACGGATAAAACAAATATGGCAACGGATAAAACAAATATATCAACGGATAAAACAAATATGTCAATGGATAAAACAAATATGGCAACGGATAAAACAAATATGGCAACGGATAAAACAAATATGGCAACGATTAAAACAAATATGACAACCAATGTAAGGTGTGGAATGCGCCTGGCCCTGCAGCCAGCAGGGTTAGGATCGGCTAGCCTCTCCCAGGAGGGGTGAAGAGCGAAAATTAGTAGCCTGCCGATGACCCGCAGACTACACAAGTCAACCCTCACCTCCAAGTGGTGCAGACCGGGCAACCATGACCGCGAGGTCATGGGCTAACGGGGCTATGGCTCGCCATAGGGGATGGACTCCCTGTGGTCAGACTAGTGTCCTAAACCTGCGACTGGCCTAGCAAGCCGGCAGGGGATCTTCATACTGCTCGTAGAAAAACCAAGAAGTATAAACGGACTGACCCAAACGGCTATCGACCCGGCAATGTTAATGGACTACGAGAAAGATCAGCGATTCAAAAAATAGGCACAATGAACGTCTGTGGTTTCAATAGTAAAGAAGAAGAGCTTATAGAAACAATGGAGAAGAGGAATATTGGTCTGATGGGAATAGCGGACACCAGAACAAAAGGGAAAGGATGCAAGGAGCTCCACCGCAGTTACACGTTTGTTTACTCTGGAGTAGAACAGCAAGAAAGGGCAAGACACGGTGTGGGAATAGTCATCGAACCACGGCTAGCAAGAGGAATACTAGAAATAAAATATATATCAGAAAGAATCATAACAGTGAGAATAAAAGAACAAACAATCACAACATATGTACAGATATACGCACCATGTAATGCAAACAATAATGAGCAAGAATGCGAGGACTTCTACGAAGACATACATGATGTGCTAAACAAAATAGATAAGCAGGACAACATCATAGTTATGGGAGACTTCAATGCAAGACTAGGACATAACAGAGTGGGCATAGAAAAACACCTGGGAGCATTTGGAGATCAGCAAAATGAAAGGAATGATAACGGAAGTAGACTGATAGAGCTTTGCAGCCAACACGACCTCTATATAACAAACACATTCTATAAACATAAAGATTCGCAAGTATACACCTGGTATAAATGGAACAATCTAGATACTAAAAGCCAAATTGATTTTATATTAACAAGAAATAACAGAAAGAGAAATATATTAGATGCAAGAGCAGTGCCCAATTTCAGTATAAACACAGATCATAAAGCAGTCGTTGCCACAATAAGAACCATTAGAAGAAGAAGACAAAGAGCAGGAAAATACATGCCATGCGAATCAGTAAACTTAAAAAACCTTAAAGACGAGGCAGTAAGGGAAAATTATGAGAAAGAACTAACTGAACTCTTTGTAAAATTACCTACGGAAAGAAAAACAGTGGAAGAAGAATGGGAGATATTCAAATCAAGCATTTTAAATACTGCAAAAATAACATGCGGAACCACGAAAAAACGCAAAACACGGATAAAGAAAATAACAAGTTGGTGGAACGCAGAAGTAAAGAAAGCGGTAAAAGAAAAAAAGGAAAAATATAAAAAGTGGTTGAAGAGCAAACAGGAATGTGATTACAGAGAATACAGAATAGCGAGAAGACATGTGAGTAGAATAGTAAAGAGGGAAAAACAAAAAGACTGGGAAGAGTATGGAGAAACCCTAAATAAAAACTACAAGGAGGCAACCAGAAACTTCTACAAAAAGATAAGTGCAATGCGAACCAGAGGAGAACCCTTTGACCCAACTGAAATAATTAACAGCGAAAATGGAGAACCAATAAGTGAACAAAAACAGATCCTAATAAGATGGAAGCAGTATTTCGAACAACTTCTCAACATCCCATCAGATGTCACAGGAATTCAAGAGACCTACACAGATGTCACCGAGGAACTAGAACCAGACATACTAAAAGAAGAAATTATAGAAGCCATCAGATTAGCCCCATTAAACAAATCACCAGGACAGGATGAAATACCAAATGAACTAATTAAAGCAGCAAGGGAAGTAGGAACAGCTTGGCTACATAGACTATTCAACCATGTTTGGGTAGAACAACAGACACCACGAGACTGGGGAAATGCCATAATTATCCCAATTTGGAAAAACAAAGGCAGCAAAAGAGATTGCACACAATACAGAGGCATTTCACTGTTGAGTCATACTGGGAAAATATTTTGCAAAATTCTTGAAAAAAGATTACGAACTACTTTAGAACCCCAGCTAAGCGAAACGCAGCTTGGATTTAGGAAAAACAAAGGATGCACAGACGCCATTTTTGCTCTTAGACAACTTATAGAAAAATCAATTGAATTCAATGAAACACTCTACTTAGCCTTTGTCGACCAAGAAAAGGCATTTGATAGGGTAGATAGAAACAAGCTGTGGGAAATCCTTAAACAATATGGAGTGAGTACACATCTAACAAACCTATGCAGAAGTTTATACAACAACAGTGAATGCATAGTGAGAGCAACTGGAGAACACTCAGAACCCTTCACCATAAGATCTGGAGTACGACAAGGTTGTGTCCTGTCCCCTCTCTTGTTCATAACATATATAGACAACATATGTAAAGAAACCAGCCAAGCAGAGACAGCAAGAATACCGCATGACGAGAACACAGAAGAAGAACCATCTGCAAATCTAACCATTAGAGAACTCCTGTTTGCGGACGACCAAGCACTAATAGCAAAATCAGAAGCTGAATTACAAGACCACATGAATAGTCTAAACGAAATGTGTAGGGAACATAACATGAAAATTAGCACAAGCAAAACAGAGGTAATGACTATAACTAAAGAAGAACAAACAGCAACAATTCACCTAAACGAACATCCCTTGAAACAAGTAAAGAGCTTCAAGTACCTAGGAAGTATAATATCATCAAATGGCAGATCAGAAGACGAGATCGAAAATAGGTGCAATAAGGCAAATCAACTCATTGGACAAATGGCACCAATACTAAAGAACAAACATGTATCAATAACTACTAAGAAAGCACTTTACAACACAATCTTCCTACCAACTCTCTGCTACCAATGCCAAACCTGGACAATGACAGAAAAAGAGAAAAGAAAAATCACAACAACAGAAATGAGGTTTCTGAGAAGAATACTCAACGTATCAAGAAGAGATAAGATCAGAAATGAAGAAATCAGGACTAAAGTAGGGGTTAAAGCTGCTCTAGATTTTATTAGAAAGCAGCAAGTCAAATGGTTTGGCCATTCAAGTAGGCTACCAGTCAACAGCATGCCACAACAAGCAAAGATGTACAGACCAGATGGAAACAGAGGAAGAGGCCGACCACGTAAACGTTGGACTGAGGGAATAACAGAATCCATGGGAATGTCGATATACGAAGCCCATAACCGGGCACTCTCACGAAGTTTATACTTCACCTCGACACCGCAAGGTACAAGAGGAACATGATGAGATGAGATGACAACCGATAACACATATATGGCAACCGATAATGCAAATATGGCAACCGATAACACATATATGGCAACCGATAATGCAAATATGGCAACCGATAACACTAATATGACAACGGATAATACAAATATGACAACCGAAAACACACATATGGCATACAATAACACAAACATGGTAACCGATAACACATATTTTCGACGATAGAGGTATCGATGAAGACAAATTACAAAAGGTGAGTAGTTCTGGAAATCTAGGTTCGTTGCTGATAGATGGTGTAAAATCGCATACAGAAATTGAAAGAATAATAAACACTGCTCTACAAAAACTACAGGACTTCAAGGGCATGGGTTGTGACAGAACATCACAAGTTCGAGTGCAACTAGCATGCACATGTCATGTCGCGACATATGCATGTGAAACTGTGATATTCAACACATCAGTGGAAAAAGCTCATACACGCCCTTGAATAAGAATGCAAGTTTATTAGTGTCATGATGTTGCTTGATAAATATAATATTGATTCGACGTCTAGCAGATTTTGACGAGTAGATGTCTTATATGTAGCTAACGAGCTCGCAACACCGACACTCAGCATCCACAAAACTGCGCATCACCGCAGAGAGACCAATTACTAATGGATATGTCCCTACTGCAGTGGCGGTGATGTTTCGCCAACAAGAGTCTTATTGTACATTTGTACGCACTTTTGTATACATTACGTTATACCAACTAAAACTCGTGCTGAACGCTGTGATGTGTGGTGAACTATTAATATATGTTTTCAAAGAATAAACACGCCCGCAATAGAAATATGTAATAAAGGGATACAAATGAGACGGCGCTTAGGCAGCAAGGGAGACAAAATCATATGTTCTTGGTGTATATCATTTTGAAAGCCTATTTGTTAAATGATTCTGTTTTCAATCTAAGCGTGAAGGACTTTAAATGAAAGATTCTTGACGAAGGCCAAAGGAATACGATAAGAGTTGGTTTATAATTTCTTTAGATTTGACAGCAAGTGATGTCACATGATGGTTAATATATGTATATATCACACACATTAGTTTACTTAGATAGAAATATATTCTTGTCAATTATCTTTTTATCAAGGTCTCATGTCGTATTGAATATATTTGGCTGGCACACGCAGGTGTGCTTTAAATTAATATTACTAATGTAACGACAATCGGTATATATGTTTATATATATATATATATATATATATATATATATATATATATATATATATTGTCAGCGTCTCACACAAAGGACCCTTCATTCGTCATTCTATACGCTACAGGGGTTACTCCACATGCATTCAAAGAGGTCAAACGTTGCATGTGGGAATAATCCTATTTATTTATGCATAACCGCATTATCAACAGAATGCGTGCATTGTAAAACATTTTCCCGCACACGTGGCAGTTATTTGTCACATCACTCTTATGTACATAGATGCTAATTAACACTCAGCTATATCAATCAATGTAATCACAAAACAACCCCGCACTCAGTACAGCTAGTCGTCGACTTACGACCTATGCAACTTACGACCATTCGACTTTACGACCACAATCACTAGCTATATTATTAACTCGAGTCTAGTGCTTCCACAATGACGTGGATAGGCCTTAGGTTCATACCAGAGTGCGATCAGCGTTGCAAGTAGTGGGTTGTGCTCAGTATTTAAAGATTTATTTCTGCCTCAGTTATCAGTCGAACGGCGTTGCCTGCACAGATCAGGTTGTGTGACGGTTTATTCCATGCTCAGTCTTCGTAGACTTAGATGGATAACCTGATTTTTGCAGATGATGCTGCATTTACGACCCACTCTGAGGAAGAATTAAAATGTTTACTATCCGCTTTCTCCAATGCTTGTTCAGAATTTGGTTTAACAATTAGCAAAAAGAAGACACAAATTATGTCACAAGGTGGACATGGGGTACCATAAATCTTTATTGACGACACCGAACTAGAGATGGTAGACCATGTAATAATAATGTTTCCTATAGTATTTTTTCACATCTGTATTCTGTATACATTGCAAATATTAAACCAGTTAGTTAGTTAGTTAGTTAGTGTCACACGTTTTCTTGATGATAATATCACGAAGTTCTTACGATGATAGGCTCATGATATTATTGTGTGATGGTCGTTGTCTAGGTAACGATACTCATGGTGTGTCAATGGAGATATCTGTCTTGCAATGTAACTCACCACAGAAGTGCACCTTCCCCAGTCATGAAAACAAGATTGAGTTGGCGCACATAATCATTTATTCCAGAAATAAGACGAACAGACGGAACATATATATATATATATCCAGAAACAATGTAAATCCATAGAATATAAATATCCTCCTCACAATTTAACCAGCACACATCAATGCCTTCTCACGGCCTGCTCTTATCTCAATCCACCAGACAGGTAATCCAGCTACTATCCACGGCTGGATCTCCCACAATACAACCCACACATTGGGTTGGAGCCACTGCTCAACTATAGAACCCACTCTGGTTCAGGCCTGTCTTCACAACCCGGAGCATAACACTACCCCGTTGTACGTGGACTACCAACTCCTTGGTATCTCAAACTCAACTCCCTGAAACGACCTGCCCCGCAGTCAGTCTCCTCTCTCACTGACTTTCCAGTCTCCTCACTTCACACAACACACAACTGTCTTTCGACCCATCCCCCCTTGGGGCCTTCCCCTCATATCCGCCCCATTATTTCTGAGGGTTGATTGTTTTCCTCGTAGCCAGGTCACTCACCTTACTGTCTCCCACTCTCATCTCCATTCTTCCTCATGCCCGGTCACTCACCTCAATGTCAGTGACCCAGGCTTATGTCATCACCCCCCTCTTAAAAGAAAACTTCGTTTTCAAACATTGGGAGACTAAAACTTACTAAATATGTGACCCAGACATATAGCCTGGGTAGCCCTAAGTATGGCTCCATCCCACTTTAGCTACCACCCTAAATAATACATCAAATGCTCATAGTACACTCCCATATTCCCCACACATAAATACAAACAACCATCTTTCTATCTTGTGTACCAATGCATAAACTCATACATCGCATAATAATAATAATACATCATAGAAAAGCATTATACTTATGTACCCACAGGTCTCTTACTACTTCACGACCACACATTACTATTTGTGTACCGACCCTATATCAGGTGGTTCTGTTCTTGCATTAACCCTCCTCTGATTCCTGTCGATGCTGTGTCTACCTTTCATGTACCCATGACTCATGGTACCTCTACAATTACAACATCTGTTTGCTATCCCTAGCCCTGGGTCAGTAATGTCGCGAAAACTCTTTTGACCTGACTCAACTTTCATATCTGTATATTGCACCGTTACACTTGAGTCTCTGTTTAGTCTGAACTCTTTATTCAATCTTGGCCCATATACATGGCACCTTGCTTTCTGCTGCATACGCCTTATGCCTTTGTGCCCTGCACATGCACTATCCTGAGCTGTTCTAGTATATCGGTCTCTATGTGCTAAAGGTACTGCTCCTTGCCCACGTGCAGTTCTGCTATCTGAAAACCTGCGAGTGCGAACATTGTTCTTCCTCTCGAAGCACCATCTACCTTTCTTTGACTGCCTATGTTCTACTCTCCTACACCCTTGGGAACATTTGTTCAGAGTAGTATCTTGTCTCTGGGATTCACTAGCACTATATTTGGGATCCATTCTCATCTGCTCAGCTGTACTATCCTTGTCCTGAGTTCCTGTGTCTACTTCAAGTGCCTCTTCTACCTCAGCTATACTCTCTAAGTTAGGTTCTCTTGTGGTAGCTACCTCATTACTGCTTACACTATATTTTTGGTCCCAATAAACTACTTCCTCTTCTGTACAATCTTTAACTCCTATAACATTTCATATGATCAAATCAGCCACTGGTGAGTCCAAAACACACGCTGTCACTCTTCCAGTGATATATGGTGTTTTTACTGTTATTATGGCTAATGGGTAGAACTCTACTGTGCCGTTGAATGTTATGCATCTAATATTTTTCCCTGTATAATCCGAGGGATCTATTAAACTTCTCCTCACTCCGATAGACGTACATCCGGAAATCCCTAATTGTTACGCTGGTCTATCATTGACAAATCCCTGATGCAGCTTCAGACTTCCTCCTTCATGTACTGCTGATCCTGCTTTTACTGTATGACCACATATTAGGACTGGCTGACTGTCTTTTTCAAAAAGAGGTTTGCACCCACTACAATCTTCATTGTTCAGCGTCTCAATTACTTGCGCTGCATTTGAGTGCTCTGTTTCTCTCATCCTACATTGATGGCTGATATGCCCCTTCTTTCCACATTTGAAACAAGTCATCTCCCTTTTAGTGTTGTTCGTTGGTCCATCTGATGGTTGTGCATCACACTCTGCTGCCTTGTGTCTCCAGCTCCCACAATTCCAACATCCGGCATAATTTGGACGTCTCTGGAAGTTCCCTCTTCTATATGGGTACCGTCCTACTCTACCAACATTGTTTCCTCGGAAACTATTATCTTGAAATTCTTGCTGCTCACCTTTCTGTGCTGAATCCACACTTTTCGCCCTTGGTCTAATGACTGGATTCTGGTCCTGTTTAATGTACGCTGCACAGACTATTTCCTCACTCATTAGTTTCCCAATAGATACGTTAGGATGTGCAGTCATGTAGTTTTGCCCTAACTGAGACATTGTGTCTATGTCCTTTGGCTTCCGTTCCTCAAGGAACGCCACTAAATTAGAATTGCATGCAGATACTACCTTGTCTCTTAACATTAGATCTACTAACTTATTAAAATCTTTCCCTACTTCTGCGAGCTCCATCCATTTGTTAAATGTGTTCTTGACTGTGTTAACAAAGTCTGTGAAATCTTGATTTGTCTCTGGCACTAACTGTCTAAACTTTGTCCTATATCCATGCTCAGTGAGTTGGAACTTAGTCAGCAAACGTTGATGTAAGATAGTGTAGTTGTTCCTTTCTTCTACAGGTAAATTGAACATGGTGTCTAGTGCCTTGCCAGTAAGAAGCTCGCCTAGTCTAATAGCATACTGTTCTTCGGGGATGCCTAACACTTTCGCTGATGCCTGATATCTGTCAAGATAAGCTTCAAGGTTGTCTCGGTCCGTAAAGTATGGCAGTTTTAGTCTCTGTGACGACTGCGACGGTTTTCTACTTTCCTCACTTTGACCCTTCGATGCAAATTCTAACTTTTTAATAGCAATTTCCGCTTCCATCTTAATCTTCTCTTTCTCAATTTCCATTCTCATGTGTGTCTCTCTCTCTTCCTGTAGACGCTTGGCTTCCATTTCAGCCTGTCTTTGTTCTCTCTCAGCTAACTTTACTTCCTGTAGACGCTTGTTTTCCATTTCAGCTAGTTTTTACTTGTGTCTCTTTCTCTTCCTGTAGACGCTTGTTTTTCCATTTCAGCTAACTTACTTGTGTCTCTTTCTCTTCCTGTAGACGCTTGTTTTCCATTTCAGCTAACTTTACTTCCTGTAGGGCGGTTGGCCTCGAGTTCTGCCTGTCTCTGTTCTCTTTCGGCTTGTCTCTGGTCTCTTTCAATCTGGTGTTGCTCTTTTGCTTCGGCATACTCTTGTAACTCTTTACCCTTCAGGCCTATTCGTTCACCTGCTTCAATATATTCCATTAAAGTAGGCATCTTGTACTTGTGGACACGTTGCTGTCTGTCAGCCAACTATAAATGTCCAGACTCTGCTGTTAGTCTTTGTGTCACTTCCCTAAGTACACCCACACTCCCTGTGTACGTCAATTCGTAGTGCTAAAATATCACTCTGTACTCACCCAGTCACTCTATAAGCACTAGGTAGTGAGGGGGGAAGTATCACCTATACTCCCTTATATCTATATATCCATGACCACAAGTTCATGAAGTCCCTGAAAATATTGTTAAACATACATATAAATACATATACAAACAAATGGATGATAACACTAAGTGATGACTATCCAACGCTAGACTTCACAAGCTGAGTACACGGAGACGATGATGACACAGGAATAAACCACAGTAACAACCACAAGCGTGTGTAGGGACATCCACAGTGCGCGTAATATATACATTTAGACTGACAAAGACCACTAGACAGCAGAAATGACGAAAGGTCACAATAAAACATATATCCGAACACAACAAATATAATATGTAAATATAACGAAAAGAAAGAGAGAAAGAAAAGGAATATATACTGAAAATATACACAGATCTTACGTTAGACCCAAACGGCACGGTGTATAATCTAGGACCACCCTGCTTCACTGCAGAATCAAACAAACCGACCTTACGATTTACTTCCCAGAAAACACATGGTGCATAGTAAGAAAATAAATTTTCGCCCCGCCTCCCGGCCTTCGAGAAGCAACACAAAAATGCCCTACTCTTGACAAACACTGGACCACATACAAATAATTGCGTAACACCCGACAACAATAAATATGACGATGGGAGCAAAACAATAAAAAATAATAATGTGTAACTGGTTGGCCGACAATTATGGGCCTATTAATCCGTCGCCAAAAGTTCTTATTTTGCTGTTAATAGTTTTTCACAATATGCTGGAAATGTCTGTGTTAAATTCTCCGAAATGTTTACGACGCTAGATTTCAAAGCGACTTGTTGTTTTGTAGAGTGGTTCGTGAATTGACGTGGTGATCACCAGTTCCAACTGTCGAGAAAAGTTGAAGATGATAGTGATATCCAAACTGTTCTGTCTCGACACAGTCCGTAACGTTATTGTACTTTCTCTGTACGTGGTGGTACCACAGTAATAATCCAACGTGTTCTTTCGATTTGTTGTTACTCTCGTTGCGGAGATGGCGCTTCGCTGTATCATTAATGTTATGGATTTCCGTTATCCGACCAGATTCACCAAAAAAGAAAAGGAGAATGGCAGCCAATGTTCAGCGCTTTAAATTTGGGTATATAAATCCTTATTGGCAAAGCAATACAACCATGGTTGCGATGATGAGACGTTAAAACTGTTTGCTCATAACAGAATAATGATGACAATAATAGAACAGTTCAACAAAGGCGAAACATAAAATCTGGCTTTCTTTCAAAACAACCTTGTTTTGTTCATTCACAATGAGTCATCTTGACCACACTAGGCCGTGGAAATTTCCTCAGTAACTGCTTTTGTAAAACAGCCTTTCCTTCCAAGGTCAACCTAATTTCTCTTTATCACTCTCAGTGAAAAATTCCTCCGTAAAACAGTTTTCACACAAACTTGACAGCCCCACCCGGCTGCGGTAGGGGTACCGTTACTATCCCCTTCAGTCAACTGTCCGTCAAATCAGCGACTGCCAATTTTTCTCTGTTTTCCAAACATGTACTTCCCCAGTACCTGGACGCTGGTGTACCCACCCGTCCTATTTACTGCGTCGAATAATCTTGACCAGTCAACTTGCAACAACACAGTGCGCTTGCCTCCAGCACACACACACCTGTCAATTATCTTTGGTTCCCAATCCTGTCATTATCACCGACAGCGACGTCCTACACACACACACACGCTGCCCTCGCCACTCTGGATTCAACACTCGTCTTTCATTGCCGCGTCTGTTAGTTTCAGTACTGCTGCCTGGTATCAAATTTACCTGTAACCGTAATGGACTCTCCCGGTTAGTCTGTATGGCGTGTCTTTATCACCCCCTCTCGCTTCAGCGATATGGTTGGTTCCAATTCACCTGTAGTGGATTTGACGTGAACTGTCTGTATCAGTTCCCGCACGGAGAAAAACTCAGTGTTTATACGGTGGACACACTCCGCTGTCCACCCTCTCTCCGCGAAGAGCCCACAAACATCTCAGAATAACAACACTGTCTATAATGTTCTTAATCGGACGTAGCCCTCAGATACTCCTTACTAAGCGATGAGCGCCCAGATGTTCTTGATCGGACGAGCTCACAGATTGTCACACGTTTTCTTGATGATAATATCACGAAGTTCTTACAATGATAGGCTCATGATATTATTGTGTGATGGTCGTTGTCTAGGTAACGATACTCATGGTGTGTCAATGGAGATATCTGTCTTGCAATGTAACTCACCACAGAAGTGCACCTTCCCCAGTCATGAAAACAAGATTGAGTTGGCGCACATAATCATTTATTCCGGAAATAAGACGAACAAACGGAACATATATATATATATATATATATATATATATATATATATATATATATATATATATATATATATATATATATATATATATATATATATATATATATATATATATATATATATATATATATATATATATATATATATATATATATATATATCCAGAAACAATGTAAATCCATAGAATATAAATATCCTCCTCACAATTTAACCAGCACACATCAATGCCTTCTCACGGCCTGCTCTTATCTCAATCCACCAGACAGGTAATCCAGCTACTATCCACGGCTGGATCTCCCACAATACAACCCACACATTGGGTTGGAGCCACTGCTCAACTATAGAACCCACTCTGGTTCAGGCCTGTCTTCACAACCCGGAGCATAACACTACCCCGTTGTACGTGGACTACCAACTCCTTGGTATCTCAAACTCAACTCCCTGAAACGACCTGCCCCGCAGTCAGTCTCCTCTCTCACTGACTTTCCAGTCTCCTCACTTCACACAATACACAACTGTCTTTCGACCCATCCCCCCTTGGGGCCTTCCCCTCATATCCGCCCCATTATTTCTGAGGATTGATTGTTTTCCTCGTAGCCAGGTCACTCACCTTACTGTCTCCCACTCTCATCTCCATTCTTCCTCATGCCCGGTCACTCACCTCAATGTCAGTGACCCAGGCTTATGTCAGTTAGTTAGTTAGTTAGTTAGTCAGTTAGTTAGTTAGTCACGGTTCCAACTTCACAGAAAGGGGTCGCCCCCCATTATGCTCCGTTCCTGTGCCAGTGAATATCACATAAAACGCTCCCCACTGCCCAATGTGAAAAGTGGAAAAGACAGGAGTCTCGACAAACAACAGCCCGCACAGATACACTGTGCATAATGCCGCCGCCAGAATGTCAACACAATAGTCCCCCACGAAATAGCCAGTTTATCTGTGATGGAATCAGCAGTCATTTTCCCATCTGGATGTTTCCTAGATGTTCACCCACACAGTCCACGAATATACAGTTCATCGTCGATGGCAGTGGCAGTCAACCAGAAGCCCAGCAGCCACGCATTTCTGCATAAGGCAAAAACCGGTCAACTCTGGGACATAGCCAGCTGCCATCGCTCCGAACATGCAGTCAGGTTCCAAAAAACCTCGGGCAGATTCAAAAGCATTTCACACGAAACTCACAGCTCACAGTGTCGCACCACGCAATCACTCAGTAGCAGGGCGACGGAACCATAGCCTCCTTAGTCGCCTCTTACTACATGCGTGGTAGGTTACAGTGTTGCTATTGTTTGCTTCCCTTATGGGCCTCGGCAACACACGGGAGATTTAAACAGATAAACGGGAGATTTCAAATCTCCATTAAACCAGTTGTACATGTATAATTAAATTAATGCCGTGTTTTTCTTAAACCTGACGATGTAAAAATAACAAACAAAATGGTGTAGGGATGACACAAATGGCAGAAAATGAACATCGAGTATGCCCTTGCCATCCTCACTGTCAGCCCTACACAGATTGGAAGACTTGAAAAGGTACAAAACGAAGCCATGAGCATCATTTTGGGCTGCACGAGAGACACCAGCTGTGTAGCAATGAGATACCTCCTTGACTTCCCGACAATGGAACACAGGATCAAGATCTGGAGAGCTCGTGCATACTTAAAAATAAGTGCAGATGAGCAGCACCCTCTGCATGACGCTATATTCAGAGAAAAGGGTGACAGGCTAAAGAGAGACAAGTCATGGATGGGTCGGGCGGAAGATGTCGTCAGGCAGGTCTGCAGTCTTACCAGTATCATCCCCGGCAAGGAATGGGTTCCGGTGCCTCCAGCTCTTAATTGCACTTTCTCCAGCATTATCACACTCGACAGACGGTGTAGAGAGCAGAACCCTGCCGCTGTCAATGCAGAGGTTAACGCGCTCATCTATGAACACTCAGATAGCCCCGAAGTGCTCATCTATACAGATGGATCTGTTGTAAAGCAGCAGAGAAGTGCGTGGGCATTTACAGCCCGCTCGGCGGGCCGAACCTTTCAGGAATCCAATGGTGCCTACTCTATGACCACGAGCAGCATGACGATGGGGGTGATGGCAGTTACACAGGCTTTCATATGGCTGGATTCACAGCTTTATACCATCGTGTGTGTACTAAGTGATTCAATGAGCATGATTCAGAAGGTCGAAGCTGGATCTGTACGTAGACAGTGGACTGAGTCGCTGCGGAAGTCTGTTTTCCGTAAAGTCACCTTCATCTTCGTCCCGGGACATGCGGGAGTCGAGGGAAATGAACGAGCTGATAAACTGACTGGCTCTGCACCCCCTGTAGATGGCCAGCCCATGAATCGTGCCGATATTATTAACGTCCTCAAAGATATGGCGAGAACAGAGGACTTTGACGTCAGTGATTACACATCGCTGTCCAGGATGAAAGACTTGGGAGTAAGAATCGGCACAGCCAGATGCGTGAGATACATCGGGAAAACAAAGCGCCTCGTCAACCAACACAGAACTGGCACTATTAGCCACCGGACGCTGATGCATATGCTGGGGGAGGATCTCAGCACCTATGGACATGTCCGGAGTGCAATGAAGATACCCCAACTGATAACTGATAACTGAACATCGAACATTATGATTTATAACAATAATAAAAGAAAATTTATAATATAATTTAAATGGTGGTTAACTTGTGGTTAACTTGTTAAGTGGTTTCAGCATTTTCGTCAACTGTTACGTTTTCCTCTCTACAATAGTATGGCTTTAACATGCTGACATGAAATATTTTACACTTGTCATTTACTGATATCTCATAATCAACATTTGAGATTTTCCTAAGGATTTTTAATGGCCCTTGCCATGACGTTGACAAAGGATCACTTTTATCAGGCAGTAATAGTGACACATCTTGTCCAGGTTCTAATTCTAAAGTTTTAGCTCCCTTGTTTGCGTACTGTCAGTACATGATTGATTGATTGATTGATTTAGTAATCGACATCACAGCATTCGGGGCATTCCCATAAGCGCTCCGTCCCCATCTTCAGCAGCCAGCGAAGAGTTCCAACACTAATAGTACCAGTAGCAATCTTATTTTATGTCCGTCTCGCCTTTCCTCTGAGCGTTGAGCGTCGGCCAGATCCCCTCGTCACTCCTCGCTGTCTCATTCTTGCCAGACCATGGTAATCCATTTGCTCCTCCGAGGTGTGCACGTGCTCCCACAAGGCCGCAACCACGTCTGCCTTGTCATGTATCAATACTCCACCAAGTTCTGCAGAGCCAGCCAATCTCTCCGCCTGTTCATTTCCCAGCACATGTCGGTACATATACCCTTTTTTGTTCCAAAGATGTTTTCGCAATAACACACGCTTTCATAATTTTGTTGCGTGTGTTTGTTACTACATCATAGGGAGATGAAGGTGGTTCGTTGTCCGAGGTATTTGTCAGAATCTCGTTGTAGATGTTAAGAGGTCCACGGGGTTTGCGCCATAAATGAGTTCAAAGGGTGAGAAGCCCGTGCTTGCTTGCGGGACTTCTCTGTAGGCAAACAGCACTGTTGGTAAAAGTGTGTCCCAGTCGGATGGGTTCTCGGCTGTTACCTTTGGTAATATATGCTTCAAATCTCCATTAATCTTTTCTACGATCCAATTTGCAGCCGGTCGGTATGGGATAGTGAAGCATTGCTTGATCCCTAATAATTAAGTTACAGCTTTCGTAGCAGCTGCAATAAATTGTGGCTCCCTATCGGACAGAATGGTTTGCGGAAATCCACACCGGGAAAAAAGGTGTAAAAATACTTCGATTACATCTTTGGAACTGATGAATGTTAATGGGACCGCTTCGGGCTACCGTGAACAGAAATCCACACAAGTCAGTATAAATATGCTGCCTTTGTTAGATGTCTGGTTCAAAGGTTTAGTTAAGTCGACAGCGACACATTCGAAAGGTCGAGATGCTAGTCTCGTAGACTGAACCTCTGCTGTGACATGTTTTCCGGTTTTCACTAAATGTTGGCAGATGGTACATGACTGACAATACTTGTTTATATCGCCACAGAATTTAGGTCAGTTAAATTGTGACAGGATTCTGGCTCTGGTTCCTCATACGCCATGCGGCCAGCAAAGGGCGAATCGTGTGCGATTCGTAAAACTGTATCGTGGTATTTATTTGGCAACACTGTCTGTTGAATTTCATGGTAAGTTCTCTTATGAAATCTTGTCAGTATGTTATATTTTTAGAACAAAATACTATGAAGCATTATTCCCTTGCTTCGGGTTTTGTCCTTTTAATTTAAAATAGGGTGATAAAGTTATATCTGCGCGTTGTGCTTGTATGAACTCTTCAGTGCTTTTGCAGTTCACTGTACCACTTGGTGAGATAACTTGAAGTGTCTCATTTTGTAGGTCATCGTTTTCTTTTGCTGTCATAGACCTTGTGGTTGCATTAGCTTTGCTAAGGTGGATTTCTTCCCAAGCCCTAATTTCATCTTGGGTACTGTTATTGACATCTGGTAAGCAACCTGCAATCAGATCTGTACATGGATTCTTTAGAACTGTACAGGTAAATGTCCAGGATAGGAAAGGTGTAAAAATATGTGCAGTTACTAGTGGATATTTTCCACATTGCTAGAAAATGTTCAGCAAAGTACGAACTCGCCTGTATAATCTTCTATATTTGTAAAATCTTTCCTAAGGCCAATCAAAGTACTGTCGGAATCGACCAGTACATGGCATGGTACTATACCATTGTGGAAGATTAATTTTCCTCTGGAGGAAGTAACTGCATTGGCGGTTTCGCCTGAAAATGGGAATGTATGGCCGCATTCTAATACACCATCATAATGAAATTTCTGACATGTCTGACATTTATCAAAGTTAAATATGTCAATTGCTGCAAAAGAATTGTCTTCTATTTCTGCATCTTCTTCACATTTACTACCACTTTCAAACGAGGTGTCAATTAGTGCTGCATTTGCACTTCTTATCCTCCGGCGACATTGAGATTTAGCGGAACAATACCACAGACTTTTGCACATACAAAAAAAAACAACACTTAACTGCCCTTCTATAATCATTTCTTTTGGTCTGCTGCTTCTTAACCATCATATCTATGTGAGCTGGATACCCTGGGTTTTGGTCGCACATTTGGAATTGGTTGTGTGATAGTTTACAATATGGACATTGTGGTAAATTTGGCTTCTATTTATCTCTCTACCTGAATAGTTTTGTTGGTTTGATGTTTGCTGCAGCTACTATGTTGTTTACACTGGTGTTTAAAATGAAAATGTCCCTGTTAGGTGTGAAGTAAGCTGACCCTTTGCGCTCTAACTGCTCAATAGATTCAACATCAGATTGTTGCATAAACTTAGCAAATGGGTTTGGGATAGATGATATAATCTTGTCCATTATCATTAAATTCACTTTTGCAGCATTCGTCCAGTTATTAAAAATATCCTGCACTTGAGATACATCATCAATGAATGTTTGGTTAGCTTTAGGTTTTAATTTTGAAAATTGGACCTGAAACCCCGGAGCATCCAACAAGAAATGTTGCATAGTCTTTCCTAAGCTCTTGTGGTATAGATTCAATGACTTTTAAAGGTTCTGACGAAAGGTTTCGCACGTAGATCATGGCCCAACTATTCCTTTGGAACTTTTGATATTTCATTTGAAACTCAAAATTTTCATACATGGTTGAGATGAAATCTCCTGCACAGAATGGTTTCACAATATCCTTATATTTGTTAAATTTATTTTTTTCTTCTTTACTTTTTAGTTTGCTGGTTGCAATATGCACCTGTGACTCAATCTCTAGTTCCTTCATCTTCAACTGTGTCTGAGACTCAACTTCTTATTGTTTTTCTTTCAATTTCGTAACTTCAGCTAATTCTAATTCTTTTTATTTGATAGCTTCAACTAATTCCAATTCTTTCAATTTGGTAGCTTCAGCTAATTCCAATGAAAAGGGGTATTGTCTTATGGTAAGAAGTGAGAGAGTGATCCAGAGACTGAAAGGGTGTGTGTAGACAACGGTCCGGCAGACACCCAAGCTGATGATAGGGAATTAAAAGTGTGCTTGTTAATTCCACTCCCCCCCCCCCAGGGACGACAGGTGACATAGACCATTGTTTGTGTTTATGATTGCAATTTTGTTATTGGTTATCGTATGGCACTTGCTGTACCTGGTTCCAGTCGGCCTAAAGATGTGGGTGTTCTGTGTGGGTACTGAGAGTGCCCTTTATACGCAGCTGAACATGGTTAAGGTCTCGCTGTATGCTAGAGACCACTCGTTGTCTGTGGGCTGGGGAATGACACAATAAAGGTCCATTTATACTGTTTGTATTAGGGTTCTTATGGCCATCATGTTCTTATTGGTTCAGGATACCAGCATCTGGTTATATATGGGGCGCAGCCTATTGTTGATAGTGATTAATGGTACATGGCAGTTGCCTTCACTACTGTATGTTGGTGCTTGATGTAGAATGTTCCTGTATTATTTGAATTGGTCATTAAGAGTTCTATTTTGTTGTTCTCAATTTGCTTTGTTTAGTCTCTTTTGTTTTAGTTTATAGTCTGTTGTGTAAACGCATTGATCACGTCACAGACCAGCTTGATAATCTTTTGTCTGGGGTGTACAACAGTATATCCCCCCTCCCTTCGCCAAGGAACCCTGACATTTTGCGTCTAATATACATGTGTTCTTCTTAACCGAGGGGACTGTATAAGGCGTTCTTTCTCTCTTCCGTTTTATTATTATTTGTTTGTGGCCCAAACGTTTCAATGTTGCGCTTCTCATTTTAGCACCATAGTAGAGGGACCAATGTCTTCCCTTTGCTGCTTTATCCCGCTATTTCAATACAGATTATTTCAAGATCGCGTTAATACAAGAACCGATTACTTAATATTGTTTTTCCTTCCATACTTTACAGTTCTGTACTTTTCACCCTTCTGAAATTCGTTTTATAACGAAAGTAGACCCGCAATGATGTAGAGACCAGACGGAAGCAGAGGAAGAGGCCGACCACGTAAACGATGGACGCAGGGAATAGCAGAGTCCATGGGAATATCGATACATGAAGCCCATAAGCGGACACTCTCGCACTGTTTATACTTCACCTCGACACCACAAAGTACAAGAGGAAAATAATATGTGTGTATGTGTGTGTGTGTGTGTGTGAGAGAGAGAGAGAGAGAGAGAGAGAGAGAGAGAGAGAGAGAGAGAGAGAGAGAGAGAGAGAGAGTAGACCCGCAAATCACGTTTTATGTAGATGTCCAGACGTGTTCTTTTGTGTGTTATTAAATGTAGCATCCATGTTTATGTATATTGTGTAAAAGGTGGGGGGGGGGGGGGACTTATAGGGAGGAAATACGGAAGAGGGGGGGGGGGATGACATTCTGTGCATATGGTGAAGGGGTACATGGGCTACAAAATGTTGAGAACCACTGCCCTAGAGGACAGAGCGACACTCTGAGGCCCCATTGAGGACCCTTAGTCCGACTATGAGCCTTTGCCCACAGTGGTCCACCAGGCCCACAGCTACTGTGAGGTGTTGTGAGGTTTGATTGATAATCTCAGCCCCTGGCGAGACCAAGTGCAGTACTGGGGTGAGGAGATGGAGGGGAGGGGGTTGATCTAGCCAAAAAGCAGAGTATTTTTTATCTTATTATGAGGCACATGTTCAAGTGCCTGCCAAAAATATTACATCCAAGCACAGATATATTTATTAGACAAACACTGCTATTACAAAATATATATATTATACCGTTTGTAGTCAGCACTTTATTTGAGATATTATATGCCGCTTGCGCTTACATACTGTAAACCTAAGATAGCACAATTACTTAAATGTAATTTGTAGCTATTGATCAGGAATGCATTGTACTTTATTAGAAATGATGCTATACTTTCTTCAGTCTAACTATTTGCATTATACAGCTTTTATTTATAATGTCATAACTATGTGTTTCTTGTCTCCCGTGTCGCTTAAATATATAATTTGTTTTTATGTCCCTTGACCCAGTGGTTTACTATTATACAGATAGCTACAATTTTTATCTATGAAACATTACACTGATTGAAACAGGCTGCAATATTCATCATGCAATGAGGAAATCGGTTAGTACACAGAATACCGGAGGTGACTAGTGAAAATGACTGCACACTTTCTCCATCAATATGCTGATAAGTGTCATTATGTCTCAGGATAATCATCAAGAACAAATGTTATGTCGATAAGCATGCTTCATGTTTCGTCATCCCGTACGCTCACTAGAGTCATGGATCAGTGTTGTGTTTGTGTCTCGACTATGTCACGTGGCTATTAAGATATTTTCTTCCATGCCTTCCCCTTGTTCTTTTCCATTCAAACATGTCAGTTGTAACCTAGTTCTTTAGTTTATTTCTTCATGTAGAGTGTCCAATAATCTGGACTGCGGATGTCTAATTTCCCGTATTACACATTAATGAATGTTTGTAATGTATGTGTTCATGTGTTAGCACTGTTCCATGTTTGTGATAAATATCAATCAATCAATCAATCATGTGCCATACCGGAAAGCGTGGGCGGTCATGACTCGCCATTTCACTCGATCACCAGTGTCGTGGATCAGCTCAGTGTTCCTGTCTCGACCATGCCAGGTGGCCAAGACATCCAGGTATTTTCCTCTCGGTCTGCCTCTTGGTCTGTTTCCTTCGATCTTGCCAGTTGTCACCAATTTCTCCAATCCATTTCTTCTCATAACATATCCAAAAAATTTTGACTGTCTACGTCTAATTTCTCTAATCAGTTTACGATGTTCATTTGTCTCCTGTAGTACTTGGTCATTGATTTTTCTGTCTGTCCATGGTATTCTTTGCATTTTCCTCAGAAACCACATTTCTGCAGCCATCAGATGTTTTTCAGCTTGACTGCCCATTGTCCAAGTTTCACATCTATACAAAAGAATAGGCTCTATGTATCCCCTCAACACTCTTTTTCTCGTTTCAATTGACATCTTTTTATTGGTCAGAATGTTTTTCATCTTGCTAAAGGCTACTTTCGCCATGGCGATTCTTGTTCTAATCTCTTCAAGGCATCTCCCATCAGATGTTATGACTGTTCCAAGATAATTGTACCGATTCACTTGTTGAAGAATATTTCCATTTACTTGTATATTACATTGTGGCACTTCTTCCTTCCTAGTGACGACCATAACCTGAGTCTTTTTACAATTTAATTATAACCCCGGTTGCTCACTGTGTACAACAACCGCATCTACTAATTGTTGCAGGTCCTGCGCATTGTCTGCAATTAATACTGTATCATCTGCATATCTAATGTTATTGATGTTTCGTCCTCCAATGCTGATTCCATTTATATCCTCTACATTTCTGAAAATATTTTCACTGTATAGGGAAAAAAGATCTGGAGACATCACACATCCCTGCCTAATACCTCTTTTAATTGGCTGATACTATCCCACTTCATGATCAATCCTTATTGCAGCTTGTTGTTTCCAATATATGTTTTTTATAAGTCTAATGTCTTTCCCATAAATTTGGTAGATCTGCAAGCATATCCACCATGTTGACATGTCTAACTCTATCAAAAGCCTTTGTATAGTGATAAATATAGTAGACCAGATTTAACGTTAGAATTGAATATTACATGTTTGGTTATTCTTCCAGTATCCGTTCTGTTACGATTCTGTCATTTCTGTCACACAATAAGGCCTTATAACTATAGTACATATGTCACTAAACGTAACTAACTGTTTTAAATATTGAGCACAACCGACTCCTGGCAACGCTGATCGTGTTCTGGTATGAACCTAAGGCTTCTCCACGTCAATGTTGAAGCACTAGACTCGAATTTCGCTCTCGTCTGAGATCGTCAGAAGTGCGTATCCTTGACAGGTCCCGGAAACAAATCCCGGATCACTGGCGTGTGAAGCGGATGTGTAACCACTAGACCACGCGGCACACGCTGAACACGGCCAAATTATCACAACAGAATATTACAGCGTCACCCATCGTAGGCCGCAGCTCAAGATCTGCTCGATCGCCGCGACTGACGTCCGTGAAATGATGTGGCCCCGAATGATCAGATCTTCTGACTGGCAAGACACACCAGTCCGCTTAAAGTATCTAACTGTGTTATGTGTGCTGACATGTAGTTGAATGTTAAGTTGTAAATACATTGATGTGAATGGCAGACAGCCAGGGCTGAAATATTATAATGAGCCTGTTCTGCTGTGTGGCAGCAAATCTTAGAATGGGAACTAACGAATTAGAGAGCTTGGAGACGAGTTACTACGAGATGTAGTTTCTGAGATGGAGTTTGCGATTACTTTGTATCGCTAGATAAAACATAAGTGATAACCTTTGAAATATAATGACAGTAGAACAGTATACACAACTTGAAGTAAGATACGGTGTTCTGTAGTCATATTAGTAACAGTATCCCAATAGACCCTGTATACAAGTCCCGGAGAGTAGGATCTTTAACCCAATATGTACTTCACTCTCTCTCTCTCTCTCTCTCTCTCTCTCTCTCTCTCTCTCTCTCTCTCTCTCTCTCTCTCTCTCTCTCTCTCTCTCTCGCTATCTATCTCCCTAGCCTTGATGTGTGAAAACTGTATTTTACTGGAGTCGTCTTTACAACAAGGATTAAATAATGTAGTTAGGTGGAGCTATTCAAACCGTATGCAAATTAACATCACTAAAACAAAAGCAATGTTATTAACAACCAGACAAAGACTTCAAACTCTATGCTCACACACATCACTTCAACTTCACATCGATAACATGCCAGTAGAAAGTGTAATTGAGCACAGAACATTAGGCCTAATCATTGATAGAAACCTAACCTTTAATTCCCACGTTCAAGCGCTCATTAAACAAATAGCGAAACAAGTCTACCAACTCGCCAAAATTAACAACTTCCTTGATGAGGACACAAGGAAACTATTCTATACTTCTCATATACAGACACACTTTGACTACTGCTCCACAATCTGGGACGGTTATTCTAATTCAAACACCAAGCGACTTTACTCACTCCAGAAACGGGCCATGAGCCTAATTTATAGCAAACATTTATCTGACAATCCTAGCCTGTATAAACGCCTTCAGTTACTACCATTCCGCAATCGCCTGCTTTTCAATAAAGCTAAACTAATTCACAAAATCCTGCATCGGAATGCCCCAAATTACCGTTGGCCATTGTTTAAATATAATGCTAGACACAGTAAACGTTTAAATATACTACACATTCCGAAGCCTAGGATTGACTTATACAAAACAAGCTTAACTTACTCTGCAGCTCAGCTGTGGAACAATCTTCCAGAAGAAATCAAAGACATCACCAATCCCTATTCCTATAATCGCAAATTATTCGAACACTATCTCAATACGGATTACCTTCCCCCTTAATAATAGAGATAATAATAATAATAACAAAACCCTAGTATAACAGCCAGTCCCCTTTTTGTAGGCCAGTATATTCCACATGGCTAATAACAAGTGTCAGACCATTATCTAATATTACTGTTTCGTGTAGTTTTGATGTTCTCATATTGCCCATGCCTTTATAATGCATATCTTTTATATTGTTGCTGTTCTTTGTTAGCCTTGAATGATGTGTGAATGAAATAATGTATGAAAGAGAGTGATAGAAGGGCAGAATGTTAGACGGGCCTGCGTGCCCAATTCTTAACCCTTTGAAGATAAAGTTTGTTCGTTCGTTCGTTCGTTCGTTCGTTCTCTCTCTCTCTCTCTCTCTCTCTCTCTCTCTCTCTCTCTCTCTCTCTCTCTCTCTCTCTCTCTCTCTCTCTCAGCATAAACGCTAACACAATAAGAACATCTAGAGGAATGTTGATCACTGCATATAGAAAAGTGCGATAGACAGAGATCTCACACAACCACACACACACACTGAAATATGAGTCAGACCTAGGACAACTGATAGGGACACACATTCCCACTGACTCAGAGAACTACTAGAGGCGGTGTCAAATGTATAAAAATTAACGTTTCATTTAGAAATACTAATGGAAAAAAAACCAAAAAATAAAAACATTAAAAATAAATAAAAAAACACGTAGTTAATATCCTATAGATAAGTTCCTGAAGAGATTTGTCGTAGTTAAATGTATTGTTATCTGGTTGCGATACTGATCATCAGGATATATTAGATTAGTATGTTTTAAGTGAATGTCTGAGGGTGTTCAAACTTGGAAAAAACTAGCCAATGGATTCACCAGGACAATCTCCAATTTAGCCTCTGTTCTGATGATGATAAAGGGGTAGACACACAGGATGTTGATTATATGGATGATACAGTCTTTACACAGGCACGTGTTGGTCAGTTCTCCCAAGGTCAGGACACCCGGCTTCAGCTCTCTTCCACAATCGCTCCGATACTGGCACACGTTGATACCTGTAATTAATATAAATGTAATTAATATAAATGTAATTAATATAAATGTAATTAATATAATTAGTTTAAAGATAGCAGTGTATGATGTGGCTTCTTCTTCTTCTTCTTCTTCTTCTTCTTCTTCTTCTTCTTCTTCTTCTTCTTCTTCTTCTTCTTCTTCTTCTTCTTCTTCTTCTTCTTCTTCTTCTTCTTCTTCTTCTTCTTCTTCTTCTTCTTCTTCTTCTTCTTCTTCTTCTTCTTCTTCTTCTTCTTCTTCTTCTTCTTCTTCTTCTTCTTCTTCTTCTTCTTCTTCTTCTTCTTCTTCTTCTTCTTCTTCTTCTTCTTCTTCTTCTTCTTCTTCTTCTTCTTCTTCTTCTTCTTCTTCTTCTTCTTCTTCTTCTTCTTCTTCTTCTTCTTCTTCTTCTTCTTCTTCTTCTTCTTCTTCTTCTTCTTCTTCTTCTTCTTCTTCTTCTTCTTCTTCTTCTTCTTCTTCTTCTTCTTCTTCTTCTTCTTCTTCTTCTTCTTCTTCTTCTTCTTCTTCTTCTTCTTCTTCTTCTTCTTCTTCTTCTTCTTCTTCTTCTTCTTCTTCTTCTTCTTCTTCTTCTTCTTCTTCTTCTTCTTCTTCTTCTTCTTCTTCTTCTTCTTCTTCTTCTTCTTCAGCGTTCCGAGCCATTGAGGTTCTTTGCTGCAGATGCAATCCTTCTCCATTCGTCTCTCTAGTTGACCTTCTAAGATACTGCTACTAAAATACATTATTGCATTGTCTTAAATTTACAGTCTGTGATCTCACATGGTAGATAATGTATCAAAAGAAGTGTATTCTACGTACCGGATAATATATCTAGTGTGAGTGGCACCTTGCAGTCTTGACAGACTAAAGTGTGTGTGTTGAAATGTGACCAATATTCCATCACAATGCCTGGGCAGAGCTTCAGAGGTTCATGTGATGCCCAAACGACATGTCCCCTCCCTCGGCCTAGTCTTGTGTATTCCAGAGGAATGGTTAACCAATACGTCTGGCACAAGGTAGGCTTCAGACGCTGGCGGCTCAGCGTCAATCCTCCGAGACCTCACCACCACGAGCCGGTGGCGAGTCATGGCCAGACCCTGACACCCAAGGGACCCGGCTTAGAGGCGTTCAGCCAAGTCCCACAGGTGAGGGCCTCGTACGAGCCCGGACCATGAGGGCGCGCACATCTGTCGATCACAAGTGTCCGGACCTGTGTAAAGCGTGCACTATCGTCAGACTCTCCACCTGACTTTAAGCGGTCCCCGCGACCAGCGGGAATAGGCCCGCCAGAGCTACCGCAGGAGATATTGCCTGTCTATTCGCAAGCAAATCCCCCATCCTTCCACTGTGCGGATCTCGCGACCGGCGAGAATAGGCCCGCAGGAGATTATGCTCGTCTGCTGCGAGCAAATCTCTACCGAGTGACTGAATAAGTAAAGAAACGATAAAACGATAAAAGTAGTGGTATTTCAAAAGCGCTATAAGTAAAGAAATGATTAAAAAACAGTGTACTATCTGTTTAATTTAAACTGTCATTATGATTTCCAGGAATACATTTTTGGCTTTTTGAGTCCGTTTGAGTAAGCATCGGCACGAAGTTCAAGCTGAAACTAACCAGTGTGGTTGTGACAGCAAATGCCTGCATACAATTACTGATAATTGCGGTCATGAACAATGTGAACCATTCTACACTGAGCTCTACAAATACCACGGGCAGTCAGGTCAGCTATGTCAGCCTACAACAAGACTGAATTGTGGAGAATCAAAACACAATCCGTTGCTAACTAAACGTCATAGTGGAGTTTAAAACTAACAAACCACCCCATATAGAAGTGAGCAAAGGGAAAAAGCACTCACTAAAAATCGCAATTCCTCGTAATAAAACAAAATCTCTTTGTATATATATATATATATATATATATATATATATATATATATATATATATATATATATATATATATATATATATATATATATATATATATATATATATATATATATTTTAATTAAAAAATAAAATTAATCGCTCGAATTT
>JACEFZ010009028.1:0-84083 GCA_014155875.1 Cepaea nemoralis | reverse complement strand
TGCCTTCTAATGAAATCTAGTGCAGCTATAACCCCCACTTTAGTCCCGATTTCTTCATTTCTGATCTTATCTCTTCTTGATACATTGAGTATTCTTCTCAAGAATCTCATTTCTGTTGTGATTTTTCTTTCCTCTTTTTCTGTCATTGCCCAGGTTTGGAATTGGTAACAGAGTTGGCAAGAACATTGTGTTGTAAAGTGCTTTCTTAGTAGTTATTGATAAACGTTTGTTCTTTAGTATTGGTACCATTCGTCCAATGAGTTGGTTTGCCTTATTGCATCTATTTTCGATCTCGTCTTCTGATTTGCCATTTGATGATATTATACTTCCTAGGTATTTGAAACTCTTTACTTATTTCAAGGGAGGTTCGTTTAGGTGAATTGTTCTTTTCTTCTTTAGTTATAGTCATTACCTCTGTTTTACTTATACTAATTTTCATGTTATGTTCCCTAAACATTTCGTTTAGGTTATTCATGTGGTTTTGCAATTCGGATTCTGATTTTTCTATTAGTGCTTGTTCGTATTAAACAGGTGTTCTCTAATGGTGTAATTTGCAGAGGTTCTTCTTCTGTGATCTCGTCTGCCTTGTTCTTGCGGTCTCTGTTTGGCTGGTTCACCACTGTCACCAGTACTATTCAATGCCTATACGGTGCCGATCACTGAAAAACAGTTGGACGGGAGGGATAGAACTCTGTCATTTTCTGACGACGTTCTCGTGTATCGACAGGGTCGAGATAGACAGGCCGTTGCCAATGATATGCAGGGCGAACTAGATCGAATTTCCTCATGGTGTGCTGATGCCGGCGTCCTTGTCAACCATGCAAAGGCATCGGTTACATGGTTCTCCCTAAACAACCATATTGTGAACACAGACCTGCCGGCAGTAAGAATGGATGGGAGCATTTTGAGCAGAACCCAGTAAATGACATATCTTGTCGTGAGGCTTGATCGTAGCCTGTCCTTCAGAGATCATGTCGATTATGTCATAACGAAAGCTCGAAAAGGTTTGTCAGCAATGAGAGTCATGGCGACTGCCAATATCGAGCAAAGACTGCTAATACTTCTGTTCCAAGGACTGGTGCTTTCACGCATCGAGTATGCCCTGGCCATCCTCACTGTCAGCCCTACACAGATTGGAAGATTTGAAAAGGTTCAAAACGAAGCCATGCGCATCATTTTGGGCTGCACGAGAGACGCCAGCTGTGTAGCAATGATATACCTCCTTGACTTCCCGACAATAGAACACAGGATGAAGATCTGGAAAGCTCGTGCATACTAAAAAATAAGATGCAGATGAGCAGCACCCTCTGCATGATGCTATATTCAGAGAAAAGGCTAACAGGCTAAAGAGGGGCAAATCATGGATGGGTCGGGCGGAAGATGTCGTTAGACAGGTCTGCAGTCTTACCAGTATCAACCCCAGCAAAGAATGGGTGCCCGTGCCTCCGGCTTTTAAGTGCACTTTCTCGTGCATTATCTCATTCGACAGACGGTGCAGAGAGCAGAACCCTGCCGCTGTCAATGCAGAGGTCAACGCGCTCATCTATGAACACTCAGACAGCCCCGAAGTGCTCATCTATACAGATGGATCTGTTGTAAAGCAGCAGAGACGTGCGTGGGCATTTACAGCCCGTTCAGCTGGCCGAACCGTTCAAGTACCCACTTTATGACCACGAGCAGCATTACGATGGAGGTGATGGCAGTTACACAGGCTTCCATATGGCTGGAATCACAGCATTATACCAACGTATGTGTACTAAGTGACACAATGAGCACGATTCAGAAGGTCTAAGCTGGAGCTGTACGCAGACAGTGGACTGAGTCGCTGCGGAAGTCTGTTGTCCGTAAAGTCACATTCATCTTCGTCCCAGGACATGCGGGAGTCGAGGGAAATGAACGAGCTGATAAACTGGCTGGCTCTGCACCCCCTGTAGATGGCCAGCCCATGGATCGTGCCGATGTTATTAACGCCCTTAAAGATATGGCGAGAACAGAGGACTTTGACGTCAGTGAATCCACATCGCTGTCCAGGATGAAAGACTTGGGAGTAAGAATCGGCACGGCCAAGCGCGAGAGGTACACTGGGAAAATGAGGTGCCTCGTCAACCAACACAGAACTGTCGCTATTAGCCACCGGAAACTGATGCATATGCTGGGGGGAGGATCGGAGCACCTATGAGTGACCTATGGACCTGTCCGGAGTGCAATGAAGATACCCCAACTGATAACTGATCTGTTTGGCTGGTATCTTGTTGTCTATATGTGTTATGAATAAGAGAAGGAACAAGAGAGGAATGTGTATGGTTAATTTCCTGTACATTTCTTGTAGCCCTAAGAGGCCAGCATAAAATTTTCAATCACATGAAGAGACGTCAGGTAGTTCATTAAAAGAATACAAAAAAATTTTTTTTAAATAAATGTATAACTAAATAGTCTATTATAAAATGTAAGTATGTAAATATTAAACAGGTTTTCTTTAAGAAATCTAAAAGAAGTTTATTCATCTTTAAAATATATTATTTCCATATTAATTTTCCTATTTTCAAAAGAATATAAAAGAAGTTTAAAGTTATTTAGTAATATTATCTAAATATTTTTTTTTATATTGTTAAAATTTAAGTAATGTCCCTTTTAAAAATATTAGATGTTTATGTCCCCTACTCGTTGTTTATTTTACTGTTTTTCTTTTAGAAATCTTGTAATTCCGCAGAATGCTCGAACATAATTATTAAGTGTAGTGATCAATGTTATTATGATCTTTTAAATATGCTCTAAGCAACTAGGGAAATGAAAGCACAGTTGAATTGTATGATTTATTATTATATGTTGGAAGATATCAACATTGATGGGAAAGATTTAAGAATAATAACGAATATTTACTGGAACCAAGTAGCAGCAATTGAAATAGAAAATAAAGAGGGAAGTTACGAACAGATAAAGCTAGGAGTACGACAGTACTGTCTTGTCACCAGATCTCTTCTTCCTATATAGCGAAGTAATAATGAGAGAGATCAAAGAGACGTCAGGAATACTAATCGGGGTTACAATATAAAAAATAATAATAATAATATACGCTATGCAGATGACACAGTATTGGTAGCGGATAATTCAACAGACCTACAACAATTGTTAGACATTGTTTAGTTTAGTTTAGTTTAGTCGATGGATCAACATCACGGTGCCACATATCAGTCACTGACACACAGCAGACTGAGAAAGGCTGAAGGGAGCTTCCCTAAAAGATGCACCGAATGGTACAATTATAGAGAGCGCAGGGAAACTAAGGAGATGCGTCAGACGTCAACAAACAAGATTACGCTGGGATACCGTCTTGAGATTCGGACGTGTGTGGATATTCTGAGGAGTCAGAGTCGTGGAGCGAATTGGATATTCTTATGCAGGTGTGGCTCATATTTAAGTGGACGACGGGAGGAGTCACTTGCTGGGATCGAAAGACCATGGACCCATGAGCGAGATAAATGTACCTAGAAGACAACGACACGGAATGAACGAACACAGGAATGAAAACCAGAATGAGCGCTGAGGTAGAGGTTAAGGACATATGAGCATGGCAATTCGAGCTGCTCGTAATAGGTGCCGATCCTGTCTTAAGGACACCCAATAGAGTAGAAGAATTGTGTATTGCAACATTGTTGATACACCCAAATAAACAGGTGTATTTTAATGCCTTATCGTCAGAGCCGCGTCTGTGAATTTTCGTTGCCAACTTCATTGACGTTGAGTGTTTTGTTTACTCCGGAGGCGAGCCAAATTTCAACAATACCTCGGGTGGATTCTTATAAGTGAGAGGGATCGCACTTCGAGGCACACGGCACACGGGTGCAACCCATAAGTACTCCGTTCTCCTCCTAATTCAAATCTGAGTCTGGAGAAATTCAGCTCAGTGCACGAACTCCATAGCACCGACGAGGATCCTGAAAATACTAGGGTAGATTTTTAACTCTAAACTTTTTCACGGGTAGCGCCGTTAGGCTACTCTTTTTCGATTTCCAACTGCCAAAAGATGTTTTACGCGCGCAACAATACACACGGGCGTCCGATCTCACTACCTAGAGACCAGGGGAAATTTTATTACTAGAACCCGGAACCTCCAGCACTCTAGGCGGACACCGTACCTCGAGACCATGCAGACCCCGACCAATATTGACATATTACAAGACAATGATATGGTTATGGTAATTTTTATCACACTTTTAAGTTTATTTTTATTTGAAGCCTCCACATATATTTTTTACAAAGTGATTATTCGCAATAGAATTGCGAATAGAGAAAAATTATATTCGCAGTAGAAGTAGGTCACGTGATTATTCCTATGCGTGTGGCTATATTATAATATTTCGTTGTTGTATTAACGTGTCTTCAGTAGCAAAGTGGTAAGTGTCTTCGCTTGTCACGCGGGAGCTCGAGGTTCGATACCCCATCCGGGATGCAATATATGTTTTTTTTTTTTCATTCTTAGCACCCAGGCAGCGACGGAGTGGTCGAGTGTCTGAATCGACGGATACAATAGATGTCTTTGTTTAACGTTAATTTTATTTGCCAACTGAAATATCCAACCAAGTGGATAATTTTAAATACCTAGGGGCACTTATAACATCGGATGGAAGATGTACAACAGAGATTAAGACCAGAATAGGGCAGGCAAAAGCCGCATGTCAGAAAATGAAGGGTATCTTATGCAATAAGTCGCTATCAATGAATGTAAGAAAGAGAGTGCTAAAATGCTATATAGAACCAGTTTTGCTGTATGGCAGCGAATCTTGGAATGTAAATGAACAAATTAGGAAGAACTTAGAAGCAACAGAGATGTGGTTTTTAAGACGAATGTTGCGAATTCCTTGAACTGCCAGAGTAACTAACAACTATTGCCTGAAAGAGGCTAATGAAACTAGGACACTACATACAACAATAAGAAAGAGACAAACAGCTTTCTTTGGTCATGTAATGAGAAGAGAGGCATTGGAGAACATCGTGACAACTGCAAAGATCGAGGGGAAGAGAGGCAGAGGCAGACCAAGAGAAATGATGCTGGACGGATTGAGACGGTGGCATGGAGGAATATCATCAGCAGAGTTGATCCAGAACACCAAAGACCGAGATCTGTGGAGAGCCATGAACGTCTACGCCAGCCGGCACGGCACTTGATGATAAACTGAAATATCGCCACAAATTAACCACCCTCATACTGGCTCAAGCTAAAATTGACTAGTGAGCGGACGCTGTGACGCTTTCACTGTACAGGGAAAAAAAGATCTGGAGGCATTACACATCCCTGTCTAACGCCTCTTTTAATAGGCTGATATTGACCTACATCAGTGGTTCCCAAGCGTTTCAAGCAGAGGGCCATATCTACTATTTTCGGTAGTTAAGCGGGCCACAGCGTTATAAAATTATAAAAGTTGCGCAATATCATTCTTACCTGTCTTAACTTTCGTCAACAAAATTCTTAAACTTTAAAGGCAGTCACTGTCAGTATTACATTGCGGTAATTTTTAGCTTACAATCAAAATTCCATTTAACAATAAACCTTTAATCAGTTTCGAAAATCGCTATTAATGTAATTAATGTACATACAATTGTAACTGTTCTTCATAACCAGTTACTTAAATTCAGATGCCAGTTTATCCATGTCTGGGCACAAATCTGTCGAGCCCAAATTCATAAGCGCAGCTAGGTTACTGTCGGTAAGTCTGGAACGTTGCTTGTTTTTTATAACTGCTCTTTGGGGAAAATGACTGCTCGCATCTGTAAGTCGAACCAAAACGACAAATGTATCTCTGTGCGAATGAACGCAAGTGTTCAAACGGTTCGACAGGCAATAGTCGCCAGAATGAAATCATATGATCAGCTGAAGGTGAAGCAGGCAGCTCCAGAAATTACCATCTCAGTGCAGAATTTCATTTCAAATCAATTACTTCGTGCTGAAGCGTTTTGCTATAATTAACAGAGCTTGGCAATAGGAAATACGAACGGATTTATGAAGAGAGTAACACCACCCTCCTTTATTTTGAACTCCTGAAATCTCGACTGAAATATATCCAGAAGACTTTCAACTTTTACTTTGTACTGTAACAAGTCAAATTTCTTGTACACTACAAGTTGGAAACACCCCTAAAGCCCTTTCAGTCAGCTGTGCGATAAACTGTCGTAGTCTCATTTTAAATGAAGAAATGTTATCGCACACATTTGTGAATAGGTTTTTTTTGCCTGGATCCTCACATATAAAGAGTTTAAATGAGACGTGATGTCCATCAAAAATGCCAGGTCATTAAGCCAGTCATCGTTTAGCAGACATCCCCGTTCTGTAGGCAATGCATTTTGCATTTTTCCCACAGACAGAAACAGATAGACACTATTTTTCAGTACCCAGAAACGTGACAGAACTTTCCCTTTAGATAGCCATCTGATATCACAGTGTAACATTAGTTCACCGAATTCCTCGTTCAGGTCTGATAGAAACTATCTGAACTAACGCCTGTTCAGGGCCTTACTTCGAAGTTTGATCACACATCTCAGAACAACATCGATGACATGTTTCAGATTTAAAGTCGTTCCACACAGAGCTTCTTGGTGAATGATAAAATGATATTTTAATATCGTGTTGCCAAGACACTGTTCCAATAATGCTAGACATCCACCCATTTTCCCGTCAAATCCGGAGCACCGTAGGTGCGTGCACTGCCCAATTTGGTCCATTCTACTTTGTTTTTCTCTGCACACAACTTCAGAGTTTCAAACAGATCAGTCCCTTTGGTAGTTGCATGCATTGATTCAAGTCCTAGAAGTTCTTTAATGACTTCAAAATTATCGTTTATTGCTCGAACAAAAACTGCGACCTGAGCTGTGTCAGAAATGTCAGTGGATTAATCCACTGCCAATGAAAGAAAAATTTACAAATGTTTGATATGTGCTGCTCCTTGATGATGAAAATCGTCTAATTCTTCAGCTCGCCTAGCAATAGTTTTATATGATCAAATTTTGTTTCGCTTTTTATTGCCAAGCATTCTAGCAGCAATTTTAACTGAAGGCTTGATTATTTCTTCTGCATTGGTAAACAGTTTCGAGCCAACAGAAGAGCGACTTCGTACGACGCAACAAAATAACTTTTGTTCTGTTCGTAAGCCTTGGTAAACAATGACTGCTGCTTGGTCATAGAACTTTCTCTATGAAATCTTTTCTTAGCTCCGAATTGATCGGATATTGAACATTTACGCCTGAATGTGTGGTCGTGAAGTAGAGATTACAACAAGCAGAGTAAATTATCGCACCCTGACGGGACGTTCCGACTGCAGATTTTTTTAAACATATTATATTAAACATCGAGGCCTCGCGTGCCACTTTCATACAGCTGGCGGGCCACAAGTGGCCCGCGGGCCGTGGTTTGGGAACCTCTGACCTACATCGTTATCAATTCTGATGTCAGTTTGTTTTTTCCAATATATGTTGTTTTTTTTTAAAAACATTGTTATTTACACATGGATGCTGGTAACAGTAAGTGTATAGAAACGAAAGTTAACAATTCTTGAACTCACCTGGTGACACAATTATTTGGAGGGATCGTTATTTGTATTGGGTATACAAATTCTGGGAAATTATTTTTGATATTTAAACATCACTAATGTAATGTAAAAATAAAACGGGATGCCAGAAGAATGGACAGAAGTAAGAAGAAGGGTGATTCATTAAAACTTAATGAGAATTCGGCAGAATTCTAATGCGAATATAATTTTTCTCTATTCGCAATTCTATCGCGAAAATAATTTTTCTCTATTCGCTATTATATTGCCAATAGAGCCTCCCTATTTTTTATGTGTTCAAACACTTAAGTTCAGCACCATTTTCTACTGCCTTACATCTCCCAACGAAGCCTAGGCCTTCAACCAACTCAGACCAAGCCATGCAATGTAGAATTGTTTGTGCTTGTTTGGGTTTCGTAGCTCAAGTGTGGGGTTCTAAGCCTCACCCAAACCCTCTTTAGTCACCTCTAACAATACACTCGGTAGTTTACACTGTTATAATTCTTTGCATCCCTAAAGGGCTCCAGTAACTCAATCACTGCTCCGGGCATCTAAGATTCCAACATCCTTTTTGAAATACCCCCATATAACATGCAGTAAACCAATTGGAGATTATGACATGTGCCATAGTTTGAAAACTATCGTCCAATATGACATGTGCCATAGCTTGAAAACTATCGTCTCTTAAGCAGATATCAGAAAAATAACAGTTACCACACAAACAATTCTCATGCTTTAGTGTATAAAAATCAAACAAGAAAACAAATGCAATACTAAATGCTTATTTAAAAGGGAAACTGTATACATAGTTGAAGTATGAATAAAGTGATACTTTATACATAGTTGAGGTATGAATAAATGGATACTTTATACATAGTTGAACTGTGACATTACGTTAGTCCTTTCTGGCTGTTTAAATATCAAGAATAATTGTTTGTGTCCTTTCATCCGTTTCATTTCCGTTAGTCCTTTCACTTGTATCACAAGAGGCGGCATCAGACATAAAATGGAGTGTCCTTGAGGATTATATAAGCGACCACCTACCCTGCTCTGTATAACAGAGCTCCATCTCTGTTAGAGATAGTTAGTGGGAAATACAGAAGGGTTTGGGAAATGTCGCACCCGTGAGCACTATTGAAAGGGGAGTTGTTAGGGAAGCTTACGGGTGACGTCAAGGATAAACAGTTCTAACTTAGCCTGTGGTCCGTCAAGGTGTGTTTTCATGAAGTTATACTAAATTGTACATCTGGATAATAAAAGCCATTTACACTTGACCAGGGCTTTGGTGTCATCTCTTGTGATTGCCTTTCACCTGTTCGCTCCGTTACAGGAGTGAAAATGTTGCCGAGGACCAGGATGGGATGTCGCGGAGTATAAGTTTGTCTCTACGAACAGAAAGATGGCAAAGATGGCTGTTTCTTCATTTTTTCAATAACATGGCATAATGGCAGCTGAAATTGTCGTTTGCGGAGCAATTTAACAAGGCGTCTCTGATCAAATCTTCGCTACACAGTGCTATCAAGGCGTCTCTGATCAAATCTTCGCTATACAGTATCATCAAGGCGTCTCTGATCAAATACTGCGCTGACCTGGCTGTTGTTTTTTGGGTCCGCCATACATACTGGAATTATAAGACAATTGTCAGAATAATGATTGCCATCGTATTCCGGAATAACCAGACCGTTGCCTTGAGAGTCAAGATGCTGGAGATCTCGTTATACGAGCCGTTATCATTGAACCAGCATATGACCTTGATTGCCTGAGGGAAGATCAGAAGCCTGATTATTGAACCTGACTTCGATTGCCTGAAGAGAAGTTCATCTTTATTGAAGCAAACCAAAAATCGTTTGGATCCTCAGCTCAAATTACGAAAATTTACTTCAGTCGGGAGCTTAATCTTAAACGTTTTGAACTTTGGCGATTATCAATATGTTGGGCAAAACAAGCGATCATGTCGATCTGGAACCCTCGGAAGCGGCAGGACAAACTAGGTTGCCGTCTTGCTTCGTTTCTCGTAAGCTTCAAGTCGTCTAGAAGTGCCATTTTTTTTTACCGGGTGAAGTCGTCTAGATGTGCCCCTTCCTCGGGTGAAAAGAAGCCACAAATTTGAGAGTGTCGACAATCTGAGAAGAGAGGAATCCGAAGGCTTTTTCTTTTCAACATGATAGAATCAGAAAACGACATACTCGTTCTTTAGTCTGCGAAGCCCGCTTTGTCAAGTCAGTCAGCCGCTGCCTGCACTGTTGTTTGAGAGGTTAACCAAGTCGCCATCTATATTATCGTTTGTCGTCTAAACGCCTGCCTACACTGTCGTTTAGAGGGGCTAACCAAGGCCTCCGCTGATCGTTGCTGTCGGGACTACTAACTTATCGAGCCTTATCGAGCCTTATCGAGCCTTATCGAGCCTTATCGATCCTTACGGGGTATTGAAGCCGCCTTGTCGATCCTTGTTCAAGTACTTGGGTGCCAGATACCGTGCCTCTCAGTCTCAGCATACGAGAGCGAAACCTGAGAACCATTAATGTGCAGTTTTCGACGAGTGTCTAACTACAGGCAAAGGACTATCTTTGACAGCCAACACTTGTAAAGTATAAATTTAATATTATAGTATTAGAAGATCATAGGACCTGATAAGTTTAATTAACATATTATTATATTTAACATATTATTATTATAGTGAATATTTAACATATTATTATATTTAACATATTATTATTATACTCAAAACAATGTTTTCCCGTAGTGAATTTGAATAACGAAGACACAAACAATAGATTGCACGATTTATTGCCTGGCATATTTCGCTGCATCTCGTCAGGTACATACTGCAGAAATCACACAACTTACGTGAAATTAACTAGATAAATCCTTCAATTTGAAATATACACAATTTCGCACAGTAATGTCACTTATCTACCACGGTAATTTTAAGCTGACTAACATGTCTTTCTGTTTACACAATTCTGGCTTGCGTTGATAGATCATAATTGCTTCTGCAAATTTTAACAAGCGAGTATTTTGTGTTCTAAACAACACGCGAAATGCAGTGTCTCTGAACACAACATGGCCACTGGTGACAATGTGCCTGCCGATTGAAGACGCCGGGAGCTTCCGGTGTGTCGGCTCCTCGCGGCTAGCATCGCCTGTGTGTTGTATCTTGTTGACCCATTGAGGTATGTGTTCTGACACCCGTTTGTTACGCTGTCTCTCCGTTCGACCAATGTAAACGGCCTGGCATCTACATGTGAATTGGTAAATACAATTGTTTGTGGCGTACAGAGGAACAGGCTCTTTGACTGTTGGTGTAGGAATGGGTACGGTTTTACATCTAATGACTGGAGTTGCCGCACAGAATGTTCGACCTACTGCTGTAGTAAGCCGGTCTTGTAGACGTTGCATTACGTCATCCCCTCGAAAAGTTAGCTGGATGAATACCTTGAGTTTAGGGACTGTAGTTACGTCTGCTTTGGGTTTGGGCTGTTGGCAATGGCGCTTTATAAATCCTGTGGAGTACCCATTCAGGTTTAAGACATTCTTCAGAGTTTCAAATTCCTCTGTCAGTGTGTCCTGGGTGCATATCTTTCTAGCACGGTCAAACAAGGTCTGTACTAAGCCCCGTTTGTACTGGACAGGTGTGAAGCTCTGAAAATTTAGGTATTGGCCAGTCCATGTTTCTTTGCGATACACCGATCTTTGAATTGTGCCGTCTGCTCTACGTCTCATAAGAATATCTAGGAACGGTAACGCTTCGTTGTGTTCGTGTTCCATAGATAGAGAGATGTTTTTATGCGTCTTGTTCATTGTGGCCTGAAACAATGTTGCTTGTAGCTCGTCTGTGGTGATAATTAGTATATCGTCCACATAACGCCGGTAAAAGGCCAAGTTGTTGATGTCTGAGGATCTCTTTTCTTCTAAGTGTGCCATGAAGATGTCCGCTAGAATAGGACCAAGAGGACTCCCCATGGCCACTCCGTCAATTTGGCGGTATGACTTAGTTAAAAAATTGAATTGGATGTTGGCGGTACATAGTAGTAGTAGCCTCTCCAGAATAGGTGTTGGTATGCCTAATTTTAGTTGTTTGTCTTCAATGCGTTCCCTTATTATTTTCACTGTCTCCTCTAATGGAACGTTAGTGAATAGGAAGGCTATATCCATGGATGCCATGTGTTTGTTATTTATGTCCATAGTATCCAATAATTCCACCAGTTGGAATGTATCTCTGAGTATTTTTGGATCGAAGGACTGTCGTACTGGCTTTAACATTTCGGCTAACCATCTCGCCATTCGGTGTTGTGCAGAGTTAACCATGGACAGGATAGGTCTTAGCGGGATACCGGGCTTGTGAAGTTTGGGTAGACCGTACATCTGAGGAGTGTGCGAGCCACGTGGTGTGGGCGTTTTTGCAGTGGCCTCACTGATGAGTCCCGCATTCACAAGTGACTGGATCTCTTTCCTCATTATAGCATCCAGGTCATCCGGCTTGTTTACTTTTTGATCTATCCTGAATTTGGATTCATCTGACAATATTACATCCATTTTTCTCTGGTAATATGACATGTCCATCAGTACTGTACCGCTCCCTTTGTCAGGTTTCAGTATGACGAGGGTTTTGTTAGCCTTTAACGCTTTTAAGGCAGTAAGGTGTTCGTTGGTCAGCGGACACGTCTGTTTAGAGGGTGTTGTGCGATACTGGTGTTCTAAATCTACCAGTTTGGCCTTCAGCCACCCGACCGACTCAGCAGAGGTAGGTGATAACTTGGAGACTTGATCAAACAACATTTCAAACTGTGCTTGCGACTCAACACGGTTGATGTGTTTAGGCTTTATGCATAATTTTAATCCGTATGCAAGGGCCTCTGTTTCAATGTTGTTGAGTACGTATGACGATAAGTTCCTCACATACTTCTCTGGGTTGTCTAGTACTGACGTTGTTAGTCATATGTTGTTATACATTCAATCATTGTTGTTATGACATACAGTCATACGTTATTAGCATATTATAGTAAATACTGCGCTGCTGAAACAACTATAGCTACTGATGATTCAGGGAACGAGAGGTATCAACGCAAGCCAGAATTGTGTAAACAGAAAGACATGTTAGTCAGCTTAAAATTACCATGGTAGATAAGTGACATTACTGTGCGAAATTGTGTATATTTCAACTTGAAGGATTTATCTAGTTAAATTCACGTAAGTTGTGTGATTTCTGCAGTATGTACCTGACGAGATGCAGCGAAATATGCCAGGCAATAAATCGTGCAATCTATTGTTTGTGTCTTCATTATTATTATAGTGAATTATTTTGTACAAATTTGAAATGGAAATCTTTTATAGGAAGTTAGGACGTGTGACGGAGTTAATGGACAGTTTAAGGATGGACGTAGACAGAATTTCGTCTATGATAAAAGTGATCAAGAGACAGACGCTTGAACGAACAAAGCACAAGACAGGTATGAGACGTTTTGAGGTAGACAAGTCCAATAGAAACGATAACCAGTCTGGTTACAATTCTAAAGTTATCAACCATATACATATGAAAGCAGATAAGAGTGAGACACAGAGACATATAGGAATTAGTAATGGTCAGAAAAGGAAACAGTGGTCGTGGCCTTCAAATAGTGAAAACGCAAAAGCCTTGCGAGAGAACTGGTTTCAGATCAGACAGTTGCGATATTCGGTAGCAAGGTTGAGTAACAGAGAAAGAAACACAGATAAGATTTTGGGTAGTCAGGAGGTATCTTCAGTCTTTAGTGTCAGACAAGAAAGAGAGACACAGACGCAACCAGGCAGTAGTGTGGAAAAGAGTACTCAGACGTCGATTGATAAAGTGACAAAGAGAGACACTGGTACAGAGGTTGAACAACCCAGGACAGAAGACAGGCAGACAAGTACCAAAGATGTTAAAAGACAGGTGAGGAAAAGTATTAGGGAAAGGAATAGTATGATAGTTAATAGAGGTACGACTGCTATGTCAAGTTCCTCAGGTATAGACATTAAATTAATCCCTAAATGGTGTAGAAATGTTAGGTGTGAGAGTTCAGGTTATGGAGAGGATATTTCCACCTCTACCGCATATTATAGTAAATACTGCGCTGCTGAAACAACTATAGATACTGATGATTCAGGGAACGAGAGGATTGCACTACGAGCAGATCCTGACTCGAAGCGTGATGTTTCCTCATACGGTGTGGTTGCTAGTAGACAGACAGACATAATTTTAGTTGGTGACTCTTTAGAACAAGATACCAGTATATATGACAGAAAAGTAGTGAAGGCTAGGAGACGAATACCAAGAGAGAGAGAGAGAAAGATACTTCCAAAAAGAAAGATGTTTGCCTAGTAGAAAGTAGAACACGAGAACAGCAGAAGGCTGAAGCGTCGCTGGACAAAGCTAGAAGTCTCATGAAGTCGATAAGACCATGGTTAGATATAAATAAGAATTAACTAATACGTGAAGAGTGGATATTTTGTTGGTTGGAGTAATTCAAGTTTGATGAGGCTCAAATGTCGACTCAAATGTGGTGTTGCTGTGGAAAACGGTAGAGAATCACTACAAGTAGTGTGTGATGTCGAGAATTGATGTATTGCATAGGTTATTTTGAGGGATAAAGGAGTCATAGAATAGTCACCGATAGGGAAGTGCGACTGAAAATAGCACGAAGAAGTAAATCATTGTTATGAAGTGATGAGGAGGTTAAGATAGGGTGAGTGAGTAGTTGACTGTCGGAGTGGTTTGACGTGGAGAATTAAGTAGGACGGAGAGTAGTGGGATTATGATGATTGAGAATGAAATAAGAAAGTAGTTGAATTGTGAAAGTACTGTTGAGTAATTCGTCTGGTTATGCGTTGTCCGTACGTGAGTATAAGTGTAGACAAACAGGTGTTCGTCGCGCTGAGTGAAGTAGGAGTGAGGTTTTGAGACGCCGTCTAAGTGGAGTACATGGATAGAACGATGCCAAGCGATTGGTAATAGTTGCGCGTTTGATATATCTTGTGTCACTGTGTGTGGAAGTAATCGACACGCTTAGACTGTGGTGAGTAATTGTTAGAATGTTGAAATAGTGTCTAACTTGTTTTTTTGTAGAAGTAATAGTATAGACACGTCAGGTTGTCGTGATACGAGAATAATCGTGAGATGAGAACGAGGTTGTGTATCACTGTCTGAACAAACATAAAATACGAATACCGTGTGAATATGTGAAGAGTGGCTGATAAGTGACGCTGATAAAACGTGGAGGATAGAGTATGCGAAAATTGAGAGGTGGAAAGAAGATGATTGGAAATTTGTAATGTTTTTTGTTTAGAATGTCTGACGTTAGACAGAATTAATGAAAATTTTAAGACAGGCTGACAGAAAAAGAGTTAACATTTTAAATGACGTTTCATAACTTAATCATAAACAGATTAAGTATTATTGGCAGAGCACTATAGAAGGTGTTCCGATAAGGGTGATTGGTTTGACTATCATCGCAGTGTGAGAACGCTAGGAGAGAGTGGAAGATAGCTTAGAGTTGTTGTGGTGAGATGTTGGAAAGTACTGATACGTTGGTTAGTTGCGTCGGGTAGACGAGAAAAGTAAAATTAGAATCAGTTATTGACAAATATAGTAGATAGATGTATTGGTGAGGTCTATAGTAAATAGACAAAATTTTTGTTGGGTGTAGTAGTGTGGAGATACCGTAGTTAACGGTAATGTTTAATTGAGTTGCCGTTGACCATTCTTAAAAATCAGTAAAATTGTTTTTTTTCTTTTGACATTTAATTGGGAGAAGTTTTAAAACAGAAACTAGTTAATAGAGTCCTTAGGAGTTCTGGATACATATTTACGTTCAGAAGATGTGAGACAAGTTTAAAACATGGATTTAGTGCCATGATGTAATGGAAATTTAATAAGTGACACGAGATTGCTGGATTGTAGAAGAAGAAGAAGTGAGTAACGTGCAGCGCCAGACAGCGTGAAGACAAATAGTAAAACATGAATTGAATGTCATGTTTTACTCCAAAGAATAACTATATACTGTGGATATCAGTACAATAGTAAAGGGGGGTAAGTAAGTTAGTGAACGTAGATAAAATGCCATGAGGTTTTTGGGGGTCCGTGATATATGGACTGAGAAAGAATAACGTTGATTGCAAGCAGTGAGGGGTTAGAAGGTCACAGACATGAGTTCAGTGGCAGTATTTTGTTGCTGTTGATAACGGCATAAATTGAAAGTGGAAGTTTTAGATGAAATGCCCATAATAAATGGACATTAGTGGGTTGCTGAAGTTTTCGGCAAGATTAATAGAGAACCTGATATAGAGTATTCCTGAGTCAGGTATAGGAGAGATTTGGTTATATTTTAGTAGGTGATGTTTATAACGAGAAGAGGAAGATATTGATGTGGAAATAGCGCTTATACAGAAAAATTTAGAGTTACTGAAGAAATGGAGATATGGTAGATAAATTGATAGAAAAAGCTGCAGATGGCAAGATGAAAATTTTGTGCTTTAAAGAGGAAATTGATAGTTGATGAAATATAGTAGCAGTGTATTACAGATGTTTTATAGAAACTATTGGCAAATAGTTTAATTGATAGTTGTGCTGAGTGGTCTTGAGGAGATGATGTGGTGTATTTTATATATACGATATGCTGCGTATTATGGATGTAAATTTTCGTCTGGTCTTGAAGATGTATTTTTATTGACATTTGATTTTGAGATTAGACTTGTTGAGTTTTCTTAAATAGATAAATAATTTATTGTTAGTCCGTAAAAGTGACTAACAATGGATAGGATGTATGTTATATTATTTTGAATTGGTTAATTACCTTTATTTGATATGAGGGGAAAGAAAAATGATATTTAAAAACCTGGGGGGGGGGGGGGGTATGATATCCTGTTGTGATTTTATTTTGCTTGACTCATGATTTAAGTGAATTGTCTTGTGTGTTGAATAGTAATTACCTTGTTTACAAATATGTTGAAAATTGTTTAAGTTTAAGTTTAGTTCACAAACAGTTATGGTTTTGTCTAGAATAAAAGCAATACATGGGGCTTTATTTAAAACCCTTCGTTCAGAAAATAGTTAATAAACTACGGAGGACTAGTAGAGAGACACATTCTCTTTATGAATAATAAGTTCATGAGTACCTTGTGTTAGTAAGAAGGCTGCTGTGATAATCAGCGTTAATGTTTTAGGATAGGGAGGTTAATTACATAGTAGCTACGAAGTTGTGGACACATATGCCATACTTAAATGGGGTTACTACACAAGTAAAAGGGTTCTCGAGGAGTTAAAAATAGGAGCTGCATTAAGTCAGCATTGATTGAATATATATGGATTGGATGCCATATTGGGGAAGAAAACATTAACTTAACTAACGCATATAGTAGTGGGGTAAATGTGAGGAGCTAGTCATTGGAAATGGATATTGAGGGGGCTGTGAATAGCAGAGCATATGGTTGAATAGACGAGGATATTTATCAGGAGGGGGTAAATATAGGAGCTGTGATAAGCAGCGTGAATTAAACATATGTTCATGAAAAATGAGCATTGTAAATGGTTTCATGATGGAACATGAGACAGGTGAAATATGGTCGTGCGTGTGGCAGTACAAATATTGAGTATATATTTTCAGATCGACTTAATTTATAACAAACAGAGATATAAGTTCATAAGATGTGTTTTTGAAAAACTTTTAATTTGGAAAAGTTTTTTGCGTTTGCAAGGGAGGTAATTGTGATTGGTTTCTGACTATTTCCTTATATCTTCATAACTGGGTGCGCACCCCATCAATATCTTTTCTGTCTATCCTGGTGTGGTTGATGTTGAGAGAGAATGAGAAATTACGTGACGCAAACTATATACTAACGATTTTTTTTTAACAACTGTAATTGGAAATATCTTTATGAACTGCGTTTTTTTTAATAATGAAATCTTGTGTACTCAGAAACGAAGAAGAAGTAACAACGAAAATAGCAGTTAGCTATAAGAGAGTATTATAAGAGACAAGTAGAGATGTTGAACTCGAAATAATAGGAATGAGGTTTAAGATAGTTTGGAGAAATAATATTGGGTTAAGATGGTAGTGAGGGAAAGCTAAATGGGAATATGTAATATGTAGGTTAGGGAGGTAAGACTTTTGAGAAAAGTCTTCTTAAAGAAAAGGAGGAATATAACAGAGCTCCATCTCTGTTAGAGATAGTTAGTGGGAAATAGAGAAGGGTTTGGGAAATGTCGCACCCGTGAGCACTATTGAAAGGGGAGTTGTTAGGGAAGCTTACGGGTGACGTCAAGGATAAACAGTTCTAACTTAGCCTGTGGTCCGTCAAGGTGTGTTTTCATGAAGTTATACTAAATTGTACATCTGGATAATAAAAGCCATTTACACTTGACCAGGGCTTTGGTGTCATCTCTTGTGATTGCCTTTCACCTGTTCGCTCCGTTACATCTGTACTGATACCTAAGTCCAGTACAGTCAGGGCTCAAGAGGAAAGAATAACTAACTAACTTACACTCACTTTAAACAACACAATTATAAATATAAAAAGTTTGTATATAACCCACAAACCCAAAGAGATAAAGGATACTAAGATTACTCTCTTTCTCAATGTGATCCTGCCCGTTATAATTAATTTAGCTGTTACTGTCCCATTGGCTTGAGACCATAAATGTGTATGGGTTATGCTGAACATGTTCTCTTGTGATAGACATGACATTGCACATCAAAGTTGCCTTCTATCATGAGATTGATATTTGACTTTCACCCAATTAATTGCTGAACAATTTTTTAAAAAAAATTGTCCGGCAAGGAAACGAACGATTGATATTTGTGTTTCACCCAGTTAATTGCTGAACAATTAAAAAAAAATTGTCCTGCAAGGAAACGAGCCTCGAGCTCCCGCCCATCAGGCGGAGACACTAACAACTATGCTACTGACGACACGATTTTGAATTAACATCATAAACACCATCATCATGATCTTCCACTTCTGTCGTTAAGCGTTGGGGGGAGGAAATAATTTGCGTTCCAGCGCCCGGTTGGCTGCACTGGATAGTGTTATTCCGTTTGGTTGTACAATGTCTTTGATGTCGTCAATCCATTTTCTTCTTGGACGTCCTCGTGGTCTCGCCGCAGATGATCTTTGATGTAAGGCCAGTGATGGTAGTTGCTGGTGTTGCATTCTAACGACATGGCCAAACCACTTGATCTTCTGTCTTTCAATAAATGTGGCACAAGGTGTTGATCCCACAGTCTTTCTGATAATAGCATTTCTTACTCGGTCTCGGATTGTTAAGTTGGCAGCTCTTCTCAGGCATCTCATTTCTCAGGTGTTGATTTTCATGGGGAGACGGAAAATTGTGTTCGTAATCAGGAGATCATGTTCGGCACATGTCTGAAGTAGGAGGAGTCCATTGCTGTTACAATTTCCAACTCCATGCTTTCCAATAATGCCACTCCAAGAGGTGGTGTACGTGCTTACTCTGGCATTGAAATCCCCAAGGAGTGTAAGTTTGTCTCCTTTGGGAACAGATGTTAATACATTGTGCAGGTCCTCATAGAACTTGTTCTTGACATCATCTTCGTTGGTCATAGTTGGTGCGTAGACACTCAAAATGATTGCATGCTTCCTTCCATTCAGCAGGGGCAACTTAATGGTCATGAGCCTATCATTTATAGCCTTTGGAAATCCAGCTAATTTGCCGACCAGGGCAGACTTAATGGCAAATCCCACACCGGATTGGCGTCTTTCGTCGATGTTCCTTCCACTCCAGAAAAATGTGTAGCCGGAACCTATTTCACAGATTTGGCCTTCTTCTGCAAGTCGTGTCTCGCTCAAGGCTGCAATGTCGATGTTGTACCTGCCCAACTCTCTCCCAATCAGTGCTGTTCGTCTCTCTGGACCCGACGCGCCGTCTCTGTCAAGTAGGGTGCGTACATTCCAAGTTCCAATTGTTAAGGGACTATGGTTTACTCTTTTAGCTTTGCTTGTTTTATCTTTGCTTGTATGTTGACCGCAGTTAAGGGTACCCACCAACCGCGGCTAGCTGGTTAGGTAGTGATGGAGCAGACAATGTTTAGGGCACCTTTTCTAGCCCCTTCATCATGCTATGAAGGTGAGCAGTGTGTTCCTATAGAGGGCTGCTTCAGTCGCTCAGGGGGATGCCGAATTCCCACTGCTGCTCCGGTCAGTAGAAGACGACCATATGGCCTGAGCCGCCTGTGTGCAGGTCTGCGACTACGGCTGCCAGCGTACCCACGCCTGCCGCTCGCCCATCGCCACAGGGCTTGAAGGTGATATATGACGTTGGATGAAGAATGATTTGAGCGATGACTTGGATTAAAGTGAGGAAGAGTTGCGCAATTCGACGACCTCACTCTCTCGCCCGAGTCCATCTGAGTCCAGTGGCAAGACAAGTCGAGACGACTGGAGATGAATACAGGTGCAGTGGATGACCAGGGCGCTCTATGTGCCTTGCCGTGCTCATTACGTTCCAAAACGCTTTGCAGGTAAACGCCGTCTTGCCCGTTGAATCAGGAATGATTTCTTCCGCGCAGTCTGCCGAATCCTGTCTTCACATGCTGGGTAGGCATACCCTAGTTTACCGCTTGGTTTGACACCAAATCGGCTACCCATGCCTGGTTTAGCCAGCCTCTCACAGCTGTTGATCGGGGGGTGGCCGGTGTCGCATGCTGACAGCTACTAGGAGCCACAGGCACGAGCTGGGTGTCAGGCTTGGACCAGTGGGGGATTTGTCCTGAAAAGGACATGAGAGTCATCCTTACCAAAGGTGCTACCAATGCCTGACATCCCGTACCCCCTGTTAAGTAATATAATTGGCTTGACCCATCTGTGATTTTCCTTTTTTTTAACCTGCATACCTTTCTTCTCCTAATCTCACTGTGCAGTGTGTGTTAGCATTGACTCGAACGTATTACCATGCACGGTACATCCTTGTTCTACCACACATGGTCGGAGAGGGCAAGCATCCATTAGATCTTTTGCCAAGGGTATACTGTTGTGTTGGGAAATGAGCAGGTGGACAAATTGGCTGGATCTGGACTTCTGGACTTAGTTAGTTAGTCAGTCAGTCAGTCAGTCAGTCAGTCAGTTAATTAGTTCAGTCAGTCAGTCAGTCAGACAGTCAGTCCTTCAGTCAGTCAATCAGTCAGTCAGTCAGTGAGTCAGTTAGTTAGTCAGTCAGTCAGTCAGTTAGTCAGTAAATCAGTCATTCAGTCAGTCAGTTAGTCAGTCAGTCAGTCAGACAGTCAGTCAGTCAGTTAGTCAGACAGTCAGTCAGTCAGTCAGTCAGTCAGACAGTCAGTCAGTCAGTCAGTCAGTCAGTCAGTCAGTTAGTTAGTTAGTTAGTTAGTTAGTTAGTTAGTTAGTTAGTTAGTTAGTTAGTTAGTTAGTTAGTTAGTTAGTTAGTTAGTTAGTTAGAATACGAGAAATGATGTCACAGGATCAAAAGAGAAAATGTCAAAAGAATATATGTTAAGAATTATTTTATATTGTAACGAATACATCCTGAACAAACAATACTTTTTATGACATGTCAAGTTATAACTGCTCCGTGAAGAGAAGAAATAAAGAACCAGAAAGACCTGAATAAAGATGAAGTCCTTCATTTGTGTCTACTTTTCTGAAATTTATTAGTTTTATGAATTATTGTTGAATTTTCTGCAACCAACACAAGTAATATCATCAAATGCATAACAACGGAGTCTACCACTTTACACGATCTTTCAGTCACGATGGAGCCCTCTAGTACGGTTGGTCATAATGGTTGACGTCACTGTGAAGCATAATGCCGCTGTCAGAATGCCAACACAAAAGTTCTCCATCCACGGAAAATAGTTCATCGTCGATGGAACGGCAGTCACTAGAAAACCAGGAACGGCAGTCACTAGAAAACCAGCAGCCATGCATTACTGCATTAAAAGTCGAGAGGATCGACTTCATTGCTTCGGGATTTATCCCATATGGCTCGACCGGTTTCGGCAGGGCTGCGCGCTGAAAGCATCGCACAAAGCACGAACACCGTAGCTTCAGCGACGACCCACAGGAGTCTCCGAGAAAAATGAACTCATGAACCGAAAAGGCAATCCAGTAAATTCCAAGCGACAGGCCGACCGCCATCGTTCTGAATATGCAGTTCACACTACAACAACCGCGGACAGATGTAAACACATTCCAAACTAAATTCACAGCTCACAGTGTCGCGCCACGCACTCATGCACTATCAGTCCAAATTAAGGAAAATGCGAGTGCAAACCGTAGCCAGAAGCATAAACACTCCAGAGGCTTAACGGTTCAAATGCTTATCCGCCATGTTGGGGACCAGAAGTCGATTCTCTGGATGGAGTATTGGTGCATGCATGATACGGCATATATGCTGAAAGCTTTTTGGGGTCATGTGTATAAAGTGGAAGAACAGATACATCATCATTGCCAGGATATCATGGTGTGGCCGGGAGTGACAAGAAGATCTGGACGACACTCAGTCCTCAGTCCTTCGGATTGAAACCATCACACTATATTGGTACGCACTTACTAAGCGCTGCAGGCCGAGTGGCTCAGAAATGCGGCGTCCGTCTCTAATCCAAGAAGTCCTAGGGAGCGAATACTGATGTGTATGTTTATACAAATAAAGAGCGCAAGAATTATTATACCACCCCACCCCCCCCACCCCACCTTCTTATCTGCAGTTAATCCGAAACCTTGCCTTGTGAGACAAAAACATACAATAGGAGCAAACCTCCCAGCGCCAAATGACAGTATATGAAATTGGATAACCCAGGCCTAAAACAAAATATGTATTGTGTGTGTACTTTCTGCCATATACACATTGCGTGTTTACTTGGTGACCTTTTAAGGGACCATTCCCCACTGGTCCAAGCCTGACATCCAGCTCACGCCTGTGGATTCGAGTAGCTGTCAGCATGCGACAGCGGCTTCCCCCAGGGCAACAGCTGTAACAGACTGGCTAAACCAGACGTGGGTAACCGATTCAGCCTCAAACCAACATGGTGAAATACTGTATGTCGAAGGGTTGATGGGTACACTATACTGCGGTCGACATACAACTTAAAGTAAACACAGGTAAAGCAGAAAACAAAAAAGCAAACCATATTACCTTAACCATCGGAACTTGGAATGTACCACCCTATTTGATTAGAGACGGCGCGTCGGGCCCAGAGAGACGAACAGCACTGATCGGGAGAAAGTTGAACAGGTAGAACATCGACATTGTAGCCTTGGGCGAGACACGACTTGCAGACTTGCAGATGAAGGCCAAATATGTGAAATAGGTGCCGGCTTCACATTCTTTTAGGGTGGAAGGAAGAGTGAGGAAAGACGCCAGTCTGGTGTAGGATTTGCCATTAAGTCCTGGTTGGCAAACTAGCTGGATTTCCGAAGGTTATAAACGACAGACGTATGGCCATTGAGTTACCCCTGCTGTAGCGAAACGCCAGTGGCCCATGTCCTTATGCATTCTTTTATTCTTGGTAAACAGGGGGAAACGGCTTGCGGAAGCTCTCAGTTCTCTTGTTCGCTCAATCTCCATGAAAGATAGTTCTTTGGGGTTGCCTTCATAACACAATCTTTATATGGAGCGAGTAGATATAGGTCTTTTCTTTCGGGTAAACCCGATGAAGCGCCTTGCGCCAAATGTGCACTAGTGCGGCTTCTGGGGGATTCATGTCCGTTTCTACTGATGGCCATCCACGGCCGAATGTCAAGAGTTCAAGTTAAAGATTGAGACATTTTTAAAAGGTCTACTACTGGTGGAATAAAAAGGTAAATTTGGGTTTTCTTTGGTCCAGGTAAAACTTGGCCTATAAATATCTATTGTCTTAACGACTGAGAGGATATGGCGAAACAGCAGTCTTGCCATGTTGGGAGGGGGTGACCGTTAGCCGATCTGGCTACGCGTCTTGATCTTGGCATGGCAAGGGAACACATCTGAAGAAGAAATAGTTACCAAATGATATCGCTTGTTCTTGGCAGCTGATAGACGAGTGATATCTTGATTCCTACGGCTTACCGTTACTTAGTAGCATCTCTCTTTTAAATATAGGCACATTAGATAGCTACGGGGATGGGGTCCACCAATCTATAATCTATCTTCTTGAGCCAGGGGATGCTAGCCACAGGACTATCTCTTTCGTCTGTCTCTCGATAGGATGATGTCGGGAGGATAATGGACTCCTCTATCTTACTGAGAGAATCTGAACTTATCTACACTATGGCTTGGGCAGGGCAATGCCGGTACATTGGGGCGACAGCTCAGTCGAGAGCGGCGGCCGGGAGGGGTAGTATCTTCTTTGAATGGGGAAATACACGGTGTGCCATATAACCCCACTTAGGGGGGAGAAACACACCGATTGCTGGGCACACCACACCACAAGATCTTGGTTGCGAGAAAGGCATGGTTTGCAAGTGAGAGGAAAGCATGGAAATGAATGTGCCCAATAATAATAAAGGCTTGGTATGAGTGTGGAATGGGTGTCTTGTAGACAAAACGTTCCTAGGGTGGACAACCTGACATCACCCAGCTGGAGGTCGACTCAAGCCCGGACGTAGCCAATCCAGGGGCTACCTGACAGGTCAGGCCCATGCATTCAGGTATGATATATACTGCATTGGGTCAAGATCCTAAATGTCAAATATATTAACTGAGACCCTATTGGTCTTTAGGATTGTGTGATGCATGAGTCCGCCCAGTCGCTCAATATTGTTTGTCATCTCCAGGGTCCTCTTTTGTTGGACGTGACCAAATCGGACAGTATCCACACAGCTTCTGTGCTAGAGCCAAATACGTCTGATGAAGCCAGGTCAATGTATTAGCCATATCACACATGGTGTGCCTAACTCTGAGAGAGAGGCAAGGGCATATCTTGAAGAAATGACATAGGCCCGAGAACAGTTAAATGCTGGTTGAGACTACGCATGATTATCCTGCATACCCATAAACAATGACAGTTTGCAGTAATGGTGCATCTCGGGTCCCTTCATTGACATAGGCCCGAGAGCAGTCAAATTCTAGTTGAAACTACGCATGATTATCCGGCATTCCCATTTTATACCGGACATTGAAAGACGCCAATATATGTTAAGTCCATGAACAAGTCCTCCACAACCAGTGGATTTGATTCTACAGAAGCCTGTGGAACTTACACCCAAGTACCGGGGAGGAAGGAGCTTCCAGCACACAGGGTGAGACGTATATGGACAGATCGGACAGTATTTGAAGCTGGGTCTGTGACTATGGCTACTTGAGGCTATGTGCCTGAACTTATCTGTGTGGTGTCTGTTTAGAACTTTCTGTGTTACCTACCTTGGTGTTTTTCTGTGCTGTCCTGTATTGATTTAATAAATCACATTTTAGCTTATTCCAACGAGCACTGTGTTATATATATGGATCAGCCAGAGGAACACGACAGGAAATAGGTCCCTAGGTCGAAAGAAAGAGTGACAGTGAGTCCGGGGAAAACGGAGGAGGGTTGGCAGGTAAAGACCTATCCCAGCCAGGGCTATAAAGAGAAGAATTTTGAAATATTGTGATAGGGCTATTTGGGACCCTCCACGTAGCTTGTTACAATTTCTGGGGGCTCGTCCGGGATATTTGAAATCCTGGTAGAGTTCTGGCTGATTTAGTGATAGGGGACAGATATTCTTGTCTACTATCAATAGGTTCTGCCTACCGTGCCTGGCTATTGTCTATACTCTTCCTGATACAGACTGACCGACATACGACGTGTTGTGGTCGTGTAATATATATATTTTGGTTATGTGAGATAATCATTTTCTATACAATTTCTTGGGCACTTTCCCTCTGAGTTTAAGATGGCATCAACTGGGTTTAATGTCGCTGACGTACAGGCTACAGGGCGTGAGATGGGCTATGATGGAGCGGAGTTACAGAAATATGTGCAGGAAGTGGAAAGAGACTTCAGACAGGCTGTGCGCGAAGCCAAGAAAATTGAGGCGGAGGCTAGGAAGATGGAGGCTGAGCAGGCAGTCAGAGACCATGAGTTTCGGATGAGGGAGTTGGAGCTGAAAGCTAAAACGGCCAAGGAAAGCGAGGGTGCAGTTGGAGGCGCAGTTCTACCGGACTCAACAACTTCTGGTGGCGGTCCATATCAGGCAATGAAGTTCCCATTACTCCCGTTCGATGAACACAAAGAGAAGATCGACCAGTATCTTCAAAAATTCCAGTCGATGGCTTTGGCTATGGGGCTGGAACGTGGGAAATGGAACTTGAAAATCTCACAGGGCCTGAGGGGGACCGCGTACGAGGTCTACTCAAGGTTGCCACCTGGTATGGAGAATGACTATGAGGCTCTGGAAAAAGCATTATTGAAAAGGTTCCAGATGACAGCCCATACATACCGTCAGCAGTTCAGAAAGTCCAAGAGAGAGCCAGGAGAGATGTTCGCAGCCTACAGTGTCAGACTGAAGTCTTACCTTTTGAAGTGGATGTCATTAGCTGGATTTGCTAACGACTATGAAAGTTTGGAAGAATTAGTGGTCGTGGACCAAATGAAGAGGATGATGCCTAAGCCATTGCAAACCTTCTTGCTTGAAAATGGGGCAGAAAAGTTAGACTTGGTAAATACATTAGCGGAAAGGTATGTGCTAGCTCATGGAGATAATGGGGGAACTGTCACAACCCAATCCCCGACCACCAGACACCTGGTCTGGAAAGAAGAAGAACCCTAAAACAGCTCCCACCAAGAAGGAGGATCCTTTCGAGAAAGTTCCTATTAAGAAACCCTCGGGTAAGAGTCCACCTGGATCTCCTAAAAGAAAGTGGAGTGAAAAGTGGTGCGCCTATTGCAAATCTCCCACACACAATACAGTTGATTGCCGGCGTAAACAGAAAGACTCTCACTATGCTGCTTGTCTTGTAGAAACCGGGGAAGGGTCTCACAAGGAAGTGGAAGGGAGGGATCTTGGGAACAATGATTCAGAAAAACCACCAGTAGTAGAAACGGTACTTGTGAACGGACAACCAGTTGAGTGTCTCTATGACACCGGTCTGCAGTTTGAGGCTGTAATTTCCTCACACTTAGTGAGCCCGGAGCAGCTAACCGGGGAATCTATTGAGATTCAAACGACGACAAAGAGTGCGGTAGCGATGTCTCTTCCAATTGCGAAGGTAGACATCAAATCTAAATATGTTACCGGCACTATACAGGCAGCCGTTCTGCTAGATCCGATCTTCCCAATTATCTTGGGTTGTCGCTACGTCTTTCTAGGGATTCCAACCGAACCCATGTACGCAGGGGCGATGCAAACCAGATCTCAATCGGAGGATGAGCAGACGCCGGCCTTGATCGTGAATCCCTTGCCAGGGGAGTTACGAGCTGCTCAAAGCCAGGATGCTACTTTGCAACCTTGCTTCAACCAGTTGCCCAAAAGTTCTGACCCACCAAGACGGGGTCAGTATTATATGAAGAATCGGTTACTGTACCGGAGAGCCGGAGTGGAGGATCGCCAGCATGGACAGCTGGTAGTTCCTAAGGCTTATCGGGAACAGCTTCTTCATATGGGACACACCATTTCTTTCAGTGGACATATGGGTGTCGGGGCAACTCTCCAGCGCATTTCCTGCCATTACTACTGGCCAGGGATGACTGGAGACGTGCGTAGGTACGTCAAGTCGTGCCCAGAGTGCCAGCGTGTGGCACCAAAACACTGGACAGCTCCGGTAGTTCTGGGAGACATGCCCATTATGAACTCTCCTTTCGAGAGAGTTGCCATCGATCTTGTTGGTCCTCTTCCTCGGACTAGGAAGAGGAATAAGTACATTCTCACGATGGTGGATTGCTGTTCCATGTGGGGCGAGGCGATACCGTTGGCCACAATCGACTCTAAGCGAGTGGCTGATGCACTGATGGAGACCTTTACTAGGTTGGGATTTCCCAACCAGATCCTAACGGACAATGGGTCTCAGTTCTGTGGTAAGCTGATGGAAGAAGTCTTTCGTATCTTCCAGACTAACCACATTCACACAAGCCCGTACCACCCTCAGTCTAATGGGCAAGTAGAGAGGTTTAATGGTACCTTGATGACCATGCTTCGGAAGCTGGCTCAAGAGAAACCAGACAGATGGGATGAGTATATCTCGGCCGCCTTGTTCGCCTATCGGGAGGTTCCCCATGGGTCGACCGGGTTGCCACCAGCCACTCTACTATTCGGGAGGCCAATCAAGGGTCCCTTAGAAGCCTTATTGAGATGTTGGACAGAGGAAGAAACTTCCGAAGAAGTTGTATCCTCATATAAATACGTCGAAGAGTTAAAGAAGAAACTCCAGACGGGTTGGGCTTTGGCAGCTCAGAATCTGAGAGCGGCCAGGAAGAGACACGCGGCCTACTACAATAGAAGGACGGAAGATAGGTCTCTTAAGGTGGGGGATCGGGTTCTGTTGTTACTTCCAGTAGGTTCCAATAAACTCGAGATTGGTTGGCAGGGGCCTTTCCCGGTGGAAAGGGTTGTGTCCCGTACCAATTATGCTATCCGGATCAGGGGGAAATCTAAAATCTTCCACATTAACCTCTTAAAAAAATATGAGGAACGATCCGATGGTACTTCTCTCCCACTCATGACTATGGCGGTCGCGATGGAAACTGAATCGGGCGAAGACGCGGATAGGGGGTATCCATTACACCCTGGGGGAACCTATAGGGATGTACATATAAATCCTGATCTGTCGGCTGAAGAAACAGACCTGGTCATCCGTTTGTTGGAGTCCCATCAGCAGATTCTTACCGATCGGCCAGGGCGGACAGGGTTAGTCGAGTTTGATATGACTCTGAATACCCAAGACCCCGTTCGCCAAAAAAATATATCCAGTACCCTTTTCGAAAGAGAAGGCCCTGGAAGCTGAAATCCAGAAGCTTCTGGAGGATGACATCATAACTCCTTCGACTTCTCCTTATAATGCCGGGGTTGTCTTGTTGAGGAAGCCAAGCGGGGAGCACCGCTTATGTATTGATTACAGGCATTTAAACAGTTGTACGACATTCCAAGTTGAGCCGTTACCAAACACAAATCAACTATTTGCCAGATTAAATAGGGCAAAGTACTTCTCAAAAATCGATTTAAGCCGGGGATATTATCAGATCCCTGTGAAGCCTGAGGTTCGGCCCATGCTCGCTTTCAGTACTCCGAGCGGCCATTACGAATTTAAGGTGATGCCTTTTGGGCTGAGCAATGCGCCCAGTGTGTTCACACGCATGATGAGAAAGTTATTAGACCCTTTAAGGGATCCCTCTGTCGTCTCGTTTATGGATGATATTCTCATCGCGTCTGACAATCTGAGTGATCACCTGAGGTCCGTGGGACAGATCTTCAAAAGGTTACAAGAGGAAGGGTTAACCGCCCGTCCAGCCAAATGCATGATTGGCTATCAATCCTTGGAATTTCTGGGACACACTATTACCCCAGGGGGACTGGTACCGGAAGAAAAGAATATTGAAAAGGTCCGTCTCGCACCCCGTCCTAGATCCAAAAAAGATGTTAGGTCTTTCTTGTCTCTGTGTGGGTTTTACCAGAAATTTATTCCAAAGTTCAACGAAATTGCGGCGCCGTTAACCGAGACTCTGAAGAAAGGATCGCCAGATCTTATAATCTGGACCCCGAGCTGTGAAAAGGCTTATGGGAAGCTGAAACAGGCGTTGGTGGATAGGCCAGTCCTGCAACTCCCAGATTTGGAGAAAACGTTTGTTCTGAGAACCGACGCGAGTAACATAGGAATTGGGGCAACTCTGTTGCAGGAAGGGCGAGATAATCCTTCGGTGCTGTGTCCGGTGGCATATGCCAGTCGAAAACTGTTACCCGCCGAACGGAATTACTCCACCGTCGAACGGGAATGTCTAGCTCTAGTGTGGGCAGTACAGAAATGTCAACCTTATCTGTATGGAGTACCGTTCAAAGTGCAATCTGACCATCAACCTCTGACGTTCTTGGCAACTTCTAAGAAACTGAACGCGAGGTTAATGAGATGGTCATTGCTCCTACAACCGTATCAGTTCACGGTCGAATACATCCCCGGAAGGGAGAATGTGGGAGCAGATTTCCTATCACGGCATCCTATGGTTGAATGTGAGGGTGGGGTCATTCGAACAGAACCACTGACAGTAGAAAGTTCGTAGGGTTCGACTTTCTTAAGAGGGGGCCTATGTAGCGAAACGCCAGTGGCCCATGTCCTTATGCATTCTTTTATTCTTGGTAAACAGGGGGAAACGGCTTGCGGAAGCTCTCAGTTCTCTTGTTCGCTCAATCTCCATGAAAGATAGTTCTTTGGGGTTGCCTTCATAACACAATCTTTATATGGAGCGAGTAGATATAGGTCTTTTCTTTCGGGTAAACCCGATGAAGCGCCTTGCGCCAAATGTGCACTAGTGCGGCTTCTGGGGGATTCATGTCCGTTTCTACTGATGGCCATCCACGGCCGAATGTCAAGAGTTCAAGTTAAAGATTGAGACATTTTTAAAAGGTCTACTACTGGTGGAATAAAAAGGTAAATTTGGGTTTTCTTTGGTCCAGGTAAAACTTGGCCTATAAATATCTATTGTCTTAACGACTGAGAGGATATGGCGAAACAGCAGTCTTGCCATGTTGGGAGGGGGTGACCGTTAGCCGATCTGGCTACGCGTCTTGATCTTGGCATGGCAAGGGAACACATCTGAAGAAGAAATAGTTACCAAATGATATCGCTTGTTCTTGGCAGCTGATAGACGAGTGATATCTTGATTCCTACGGCTTACCGTTACTTAGTAGCATCTCTCTTTTAAATATAGGCACATTAGATAGCTACGGGGATGGGGTCCACCAATCTATAATCTATCTTCTTGAGCCAGGGGATGCTAGCCACAGGACTATCTCTTTCGTCTGTCTCTCGATAGGATGATGTCGGGAGGATAATGGACTCCTCTATCTTACTGAGAGAATCTGAACTTATCTACACTATGGCTTGGGCAGGGCAATGCCGGTACATTGGGGCGACAGCTCAGTCGAGAGCGGCGGCCGGGAGGGGTAGTATCTTCTTTGAATGGGGAAATACACGGTGTGCCATATAACCCCACTTAGGGGGGAGAAACACACCGATTGCTGGGCACACCACACCACAAGATCTTGGTTGCGAGAAAGGCATGGTTTGCAAGTGAGAGGAAAGCATGGAAATGAATGTGCCCAATAATAATAAAGGCTTGGTATGAGTGTGGAATGGGTGTCTTGTAGACAAAACGTTCCTAGGGTGGACAACCTGACATCACCCAGCTGGAGGTCGACTCAAGCCCGGACGTAGCCAATCCAGGGGCTACCTGACAGGTCAGGCCCATGCATTCAGGTATGATATATACTGCATTGGGTCAAGATCCTAAATGTCAAATATATTAACTGAGACCCTATTGGTCTTTAGGATTGTGTGATGCATGAGTCCGCCCAGTCGCTCAATATTGTTTGTCATCTCCAGGGTCCTCTTTTGTTGGACGTGACCAAATCGGACAGTATCCACACAGCTTCTGTGCTAGAGCCAAATACGTCTGATGAAGCCAGGTCAATGTATTAGCCATATCACACATGGTGTGCCTAACTCTGAGAGAGAGGCAAGGGCATATCTTGAAGAAATGACATAGGCCCGAGAACAGTTAAATGCTGGTTGAGACTACGCATGATTATCCTGCATACCCATAAACAATGACAGTTTGCAGTAATGGTGCATCTCGGGTCCCTTCATTGACATAGGCCCGAGAGCAGTCAAATTCTAGTTGAAACTACGCATGATTATCCGGCATTCCCATTTTATACCGGACATTGAAAGACGCCAATATATGTTAAGTCCATGAACAAGTCCTCCACAACCAGTGGATTTGATTCTACAGAAGCCTGTGGAACTTACACCCAAGTACCGGGGAGGAAGGAGCTTCCAGCACACAGGGTGAGACGTATATGGACAGATCGGACAGTATTTGAAGCTGGGTCTGTGACTATGGCTACTTGAGGCTATGTGCCTGAACTTATCTGTGTGGTGTCTGTTTAGAACTTTCTGTGTTACCTACCTTGGTGTTTTTCTGTGCTGTCCTGTATTGATTTAATAAATCACATTTTAGCTTATTCCAACGAGCACTGTGTTATATATATGGATCAGCCAGAGGAACACGACAGGAAATAGGTCCCTAGGTCGAAAGAAAGAGTGACAGTGAGTCCGGGGAAAACGGAGGAGGGTTGGCAGGTAAAGACCTATCCCAGCCAGGGCTATAAAGAGAAGAATTTTGAAATATTGTGATAGGGCTATTTGGGACCCTCCACGTAGCTTGTTACACCTGCTGAATGGAAGAAAGCATGCAACCATCGTGAGTGTCTACGCACCAACCATGGCCAATGTAGACGACGTCAAGGACAAGTTCTATGAGGACCTGCAAACTGTATTAACATCTGTTCCCAAAGAAGAAAAAGTATACTCCTCGGGGACTTCAATGCCTGAGTAGGCACAATTGGAGTCGCATAAATAGAAAGCACGGAGTCAGAAATTGTAACAGCAATGGACTCCTCTTCTTTCAGACCTGTGCCGTTCACGATCTCCTGATTACCAACACAATTTTCCGTCTTCCCATGAGAAATAGGACATCGTAGATGCACCCTCATTTGAAACACTCGCACCTCATTGACTATGCCATCGTCAGGAGGAGTGAAAGACAAGACGTCCGGGTGACAAAATCATGTGTGGTGCCGAATGTTGGACAGACCATCGTCTGATTGTCTCATAAATAAATATGCACATCAAGCCACCACGGCGTTCTCAAGGAGTAAAACCACAACAACAACAACAACAACAACAACAACAACAACAACAATAAATGTAAACCGCCTAAACAGTTAAAACAAAACAATGCAGCTTTCATTTCAAAATATGCTGGAAGACCGCCTCAAGCCCAGTGCCGCAGCTAAGCAAGATGCGGAAACATAGTAGAGAGCCCTAAAGGACAACATGTGCATCACTGCTATGGAACTCCTGGGTCCAGCCTCCTCGGAAGAATAAAGACTGATTCGATAAAAATTAAGAAGCCATCAACCAATTGATGACTGAGAAACACCTTCTCCACAAGGCATACTCGAACGACAAGAAGGCAGCATTAAAAAAAAAAGATGCCTTCAATAACATCCGGAGAGTAGTGCAGCATACATTTCGGCACATGCGGGACTACTCGCTAAGCAACAAAGCTGATGAGATTCAAGGCTTTGCTGACAGACACGATTTGAAAAACTTCTACGACTCACTGAAAGCTGTCTATAGTCCCACATCAACAGGTATAGTTCCCCTCCTTGGTGCATATGGGGGAACATTGGTCACCGACAAGAAAGGAATTCTTCAACGCTGTGCGGAGCATTTTAGCAACATCTTAAATGCAACCTTCTTCACTCCATCGATGATGTAACCATCAACTGCTTTCCTCAAGTCCCACTAATGATATTCTTGCTGACCTGCCAACCATAATATACGTAAACAAAGCCACCCAGCAGCTTCCCAGCGGTAAGGCGCCTGGTCCTGACTCAATCCCGACATAGATATACAAGGCAGGTGGACCGGTTCTAATAGAGCAGTTTCATCAAGTCTTTACAAACATATGGGTTGAAAGAGACCATGCCACAAAATGTCAAGGACGCGTTAATACACCACCTTTACAAACGTAATAGAAACCGCCAATCTTGTGACATCCACCGAGGCATCGCCTTGTTCTCAATTGCAGGGAAGATACTCGCCAACATTCTTCTCAGTTGTCTCACAGCCCATCTCGACCAAGGTATTCTTCCTGGGAATCAATGTGGCTTCAGAAAAGAACGATTAACTGTTGCCGTGATTTTTGCTGCAAGGCAGTTGCATGAGAAATATCAGGAACAGCCTGCCAAAATGTTCTCCACTTTCATTGATCATACCAAGGCTTTTGATACAGTCAAAAGAGAAGGGCTGTGGAAGATTATGGCTAAATATGGTTGTCCACAAACGTTTGTCCAAATAAGGCGGTTATTTTATGATGGTATGCAGACAAAATTACAGGAAAATGGCGAACTGTCTGAGCCCTTTCCTGTTTCCAATGGAGTGAAGCAAGGCTGTGCCCTGGCACCAACACTGTTCAGCCTCATGTTTTACTCTATGTTGACGAATGCCTTCGAAAACAATGACATTGGAAAAGACATCAACTGTCAAGGTCTCACATCCGAGGTTGCGACGCGTTGTCTGTACCAACGCCAGACAACATAACAACACGCAAACCTGAGTGATTTTAAACACTGCAGAGAGAACGCGGCGTCTTCGACGACGCCCGGATAAGCAGCCAAGCACAGCAATTGAGTGAAGCTTAAACGACCGCTGGTCAGCAGCTACACCCCGTGAACCGTGCAGGGGTCACACTAGCTGACGTGAGCGCCGACTGGCGTGTAGCGTGTAGAACGCCAGAACTGGCAGACGGGTTTAGGTGTTTGAATGGACAGGTCGCATGGGTATGCGAGGAGTGTTTGAATCTGCATTGAGAGCTAGCCTGTACGACAGTGGGAGACTGGTTCGAACGCTTGAATAGAGTGACTTGTAAGTGAGATGTTTATTGCTTGCATGTATTATTATGTATTGTAGTGATATTGTTCATGCCGTAATGATTGCCATGGATTGTCAGTGCGCGATGTTTGTGCGATAATAAATGCAGCGCGTAAATAAAGCTTGTGAATAATACTTTCGGATATTCACTTCGTGTGATTTGATAGTTTGATATTGCTTCACACTTGCCAGAAAACGAGCTACTTATCTTGCGCTACGCAAGACTCTACCGCATGAATGGAAAGTTGTTTAATCTCAGAAGGCTGAACGCTAAATCTAAAACTAACAGCGACACCGTCAGAGAGCTCCTATTTGCTGATGAATGCGCTCTATATGCCAACTCAGAGGCAAACATGAAACACCATATTTCAGCTTTCTCATATGCCTGTGCCAACTTTGGGCTCAATACCAACTTGGAGAAGACCGTGGTTCTGTACCAGCCAGCTCCAGAGATTAGTCACATCTTGCCGAATATCAAAGTGAATGGTCATAGACTAAGTGTTGTGAACAAACTCACCTATCTTTGCACCACTGTGTCCCATGCAAGAATCAAGAATGCAAGAATCTCCAAGGCCAGCGTGGCCTTTGGCAGCTGCACAAGAATGTGTGGGACAGAAATGGAATAAGTCTGCAACTTGTGAAACCTGGACTGTTTACCAGCGACACGCTAGGGAATTAAATCACTTCCACACAGTCTGCCTTACGAAGCTATTGAACATTAAATGGCAAGACAAGATCCCAGACACTTAAGTGCTAAACAGAGCGCCCATGCTTAGTATCCACAATGTGCTAATGAAGAATCAGATTCGCTGGGCTGGTCACTTGACTCGCATGCCAGATCACAGGCTCCCTAAACGAATTTATTTTTACGACGAGATGCTTTGTGGTAAACGCTCGCAAGGCGGCCAGATGAAACGCTTTAAAGACACTGAAGATCTCACCAAAAGCTTTTGGAATTCATTATGATATTTGGGAGATGCTGCCAAAGACCGAAATTCGTGGCGTACATCATTACACAAGGGTGCAATCACTTGTGACGCAAACAGAACTGCAAGAGCTGTGAAAAGAAGGCTGGATGAAAAACCACTGCAGGAGATCCTCCTCCTGGAACGTCAAGCATTCTTTGTCCACATTGTCAAAGAACATTTCGAGCCAAAATAGACCTTACCAGACATCTTAGAACGCATGGCTCCATACTTTCAACCCCACTGGATGAAATGAATGGTCATCATCATTCTTGATGGACAAACAACATCTTACTTGGTGCTACGAAGTTCATATACTACCAGGGGGCTTTAAATGAAAACCTTAAATTATTATTTTTTTGTGTGGAGAATATATTCTGATGTAGTCACCACTGCGTTGAACGCAAGTCCTCCGGTGACAATAACGTGCTAGGATTCCTGTAGAAAACAAAATTATCTTTGTGACATGTGTAACTACTCATGCATCACCATCTGTAATTCTTCATCGGACCGAAAAGTTTTGAAACTTCGTTCTCCACTCATACACTTGCTGGACTGACAGGCAAGCATCTCCATACTGGACCTTCATTCGCTGATCAATTTCTATATGTTTCACCCCTTCACTGATCAAAAAAGGATAAAAGAAATTCGCTCCTCTTGGGTGCATGTCAAAAGTGGAGCAGCCATCTTTAAACTGTCCTTATGACGTCATCGTGTTTGTAAACACCTTGATGTCACGTGCTTAACACTTTTGACATCCTTAACAACAATGCTGATAGATTACAAGGCAGAGGCATGATTTTTGTAATTAATATAACACTTTTAAGGTTTTCATTTGAAGCTCCCAAATATGTTTTGAGCCACCTGCGTGATCTATAGAAGAGGACTGGAGTAACATTGAAGGTTTTCACTTGGTAACAAATGGGATCCTTTATAATCCTTAACATGCAAACAACCATTGTTGCGTACAATGTAAAATGCATATTTCTAAGCATTAACAGTGTTGTTATGTTATACGTATATTCAGTTTATACCGTTTCCAGCTGTTGGTGGTTCTTTAACTTCGAGAAATCGAATCGTACGTGGTCATTCTCACCAAAAATCATCACACACACTTTAGCAGTGTCTGGGCTCATCTTATACGATGAAGTATAGTTGATAATAAACTTCAACTGACTTTGGTATTCAGCCAAGCTTGATGCTGTCTCAATCAAGATGTGGATATCTGCCTTGATACGCATGTTTGGATCTTGAAAGAAACACGTAATAAACAAATTACTGAAGAAACTGCAGTAACATTATATGTATGTACTACTGGATGATTAAATGGTATACAATAAGTTTGTCCTAAAAAGTGTGCAGGAAGTTGTTATTAATAATAATATATATTCTAATTCTTCCTATATTATTGTCGGTTTAATAATGATATAAACCAAGAAAAATTAATTCCTTCTACTGGCCATTCAGGTATGCCGACGGTAGCGTAGCTACCAGCAGGGCCTCCCAAGCCGGACAGGTCAAAGGGTAGAGAACAGACAAAGAGAAACACCCTGGTCCTCCAGGTTGGGGGTTGAAGCGTGGGGTTAACATCCCCACCTTTGTAAAAACTATTTTGTTACGAAACTAGATACAGATTACTGGCCATTCAGGTATGCTGGAAACAATATAAAATGACATAAAGTAGTGCAGCTTTACATAACAGAATGAAGACACATACAGGACGTTGCGGCGATTAGCCTTCATCAGCAAACAAACACATTCACAAACACAACATACAGTCAAGAAGATCTCCTGTGACTACATCAGAAGGTGACGTCGATGGAAGATAAGAGGTGGATCTAAATAAACACAGAAAAGATAGCTGGTAACGGCTACGATTAAGTGAGTAAATATAACACCCCGATGGCAACATATAACGGTTAACAGAAGAAGATAGTACAATTAGTTGCAGTTGTAAACATAGAAAAATATGAATAAAATTTGGTGGAACTGCGGTAAAGCTGTGAAAGTGTAAACAATATAAAATGACATAAAGTAGTGCAGCTTTACATAACAGAAACACAGTGGGAAATCTAAATTGTTGCTATCCGAATTGCAACTGTGAAATAATGCAAGTGTACCAGTAAAGTGGAAGCTGATAAACTATTACAAGACATTGTCATAAACTGTCAACTATAATCTTATTTGCACCATCAGTGCATGCTCATGTGTGTCACTGGCACGAGTATTGTATGTGTGTATGTGTGCTTGTCTATATGCTGTAATATTGAAGTGCTGTGACACAGCGGATGCAGGAAATGAGTACCGTGAGCCAACTATTATTATAATTAATGACCGGATATTGTAATATGTTTAACGCGTCTCACATCTTGGCAGCATGCTCTACAGACATAGATCATGACACCTAACATCTTCGCATTTCTTTCTTAATGATATTAAAGTTTGGGGTCTCATCTCATCATGTTCCTCTTGTACCTTGCGGCGTCTAGGTGAAGTATAAACCGCGGGAGAGTGCCTGCTTATGGGCTTCATGTATCGATATTCCTATGGTCTCTGTTATTCCCTGCGTCCATCGTTTACGTGGTCGGCCTCTTTTCTCTGTTTCCCTCTGGTCTGTACATCATTGCTTGTTGTGGTATGCTGTTAGTTGGTAACTTACTTGCATGGTTAAATCATGTGACTTGCTGCCTTCTAATGAAATCTAGTGCAGGTTCACTTTAGTCCCGATTTCTTCATTTCTGATCTTATCTCTTCTTGATACATTGAGTATTCTTCTCAGGAATCTCATTTCTGTTGTTGTGATTTTTCTGTCCTCTTTTTCTGTCATTTCCCAGGTTTGGAATTGGTAACAGAGTTGGCAGGAACATTGTGTTGTAAAGTGCTTTCTTAGTAGTTATTCATACATGTTTGTTCTTTAGTATTGGTACCATTCGTCCAATGAGTTGGTTTGCCTTATTGCATCTATTTTCGATCTCGTCTTCTGATTTGCCATTTGATCTTCTTCTTCTTCTTTCGTTCGCCTGAAATATGTTAATAACTGCAATGTTGTCTCTTGTATGAATCTAACAGTCTTTTTTAGTTCATTCAGCGGTCCATAGAGTTTATCTTCCACTGTTGTCTCTCTAGGCCAGAAGGTTCGCCTGGGTATGTTGTAGTTTTTGCAATCCTGGAGTATGTGCTCTGCTGTCTGCGACGCCAAACCACATGTGCACATGGCTGAGTCACCAATCTTGAATTTTGTATACATGTGGTTGCGTAATCTATTGTGTCCTGTTCTGAGGCGCAGAAGAATTACCTGTTCTGGTCTGTCCATAACGTGGTAGTCGTCTTGAGTAAGGTTTGGTGGCCGTCTGATTGATTTGATCATTCTTTTCTTTTGGTGGTATGTAATGTAAAATAACAGACCGAAAGAACAGCATTATGTGTTCGTGTATCGAGTAAGACCATAGTCTACTCTTGCAAAAGATAGGTGCTGAAGACGGAGGCAGCCAGCCAGGAGGCGCACCACAGAAATCAGGCTGCCACGCAATAACGCCGTGAATTATGTCGACAACTGCTACATGTTATGGTGCTCGCCCTGCTCTGGTCCCACAGACAGGTGCAGTGCCGGGCCTTATGCCTCGTAAGGGTCTAACCACAAATAATGGAGGTCCTTCTCAGATGTCCAGCGGAGCCAGAAGGCCTGACAATAGACCGTCTGGCCGTACAAAACAAAGACTTAAAATAATGCACTGGAATGCAGAGGGTATCACTAAAAAACGAATAGAACTAGAAAACATCTTGGCCAATGAAAATGTAAGTGTATGTTGCTTGCAAGAAACTCACCTGAACGAAAATATAGCCTTCAAAATCAGAGGCTACCAGTGTTACCGATCTGACCGAAAGGACAGGCGAAAGGGTGGGATACTGACTCTTGTCAAAAACAACATTCCTGCTTCCCAAATTGAAGTTCACATGGAAGGGGCTGAGTATCAGGCACTTAAACTTAAAACAGACAATACAGACTTTCACCTGATCAATTACTACTGTCCAAATGACCGCCCACAGGCACTGGACACACTACCATTAAAAGGAAAAATGATTGTGTGTGGCGACTTCAACAGCCATTCGCAGAGCTGGGGCTATGATCACACGGACCAGAGAGGAGAGAGATTGGAAGATTGGCAGGATGAGAATAGATTCATCCTGATTGACAAGCCGTCTGACCCACATATCTTCTACTCGAGATCATGGCACTCTACAACTACACCTGACCTGGCGTTTCATTCGCCAGACCTGGAGTGGAACATTACATGAATTGTTGGGAAACAACTTGGTGGCAGTGACCATCGGCCAGTCTTTCTAACTGTAGAAAATGAACTTGTAAGTGAAAGCAGCACCCTCTCGAGGTGGAACTACAAGAAAGCAGACTGGGCAATGTACAAGCATCGCACCAGCATACTGGTTAAAAACCTGAACACTGAGAAGGACACAAATAAAGTAGTTGAAGAGTTTGGGAAATGCATACTACAGGCAGCACGAGAAACAATACCAAGAGGAGCCCGTAAACATTATAAACCTTACTCGAATAGTGAACTGGAACAGTTGCATAATGATGTGGATGTATGTAGAAAACAAGCAGAGGCCAATCCCAGCCAAGAGCACCACAATAAATATCAGCACGCAAAAGCCAAATTTCAAAGGGCCCAACTGCAGGCTAGACGGAAAAGCTGGCAGGAGAAAACAGAGTCACTGAACTTTGAAAGAGACACAAGGAAGTCATGGAGGTGTCACCACCCTAGATCTCTAGGGGATTGAAACTCGGGCTCATACAGGCAACAAACTCCGTTCAGATACAATCTAGCATCATTTATTTACATGTATATTACAGTACGCTGGCGAAGCGAGTTTTCACAAGCCAGCAATCAGCACGTTGCGTATCACAGGAGTTTACAATGAACATGGTTAACACAATAACTCTAGCAGCTTATCTAAACATATGTATAAGACCCCTAAATACAATTGGGTCTACTATCAAGTCCCCTTAAGGTAAGCCCTGTTGCTTCCTCGATGTCCAGTCCGTGTCTGTCCTTCCACACGTGTCGCAATCCGACACGGGTGGTAACTCTCTCTGAGTTTCTCGTGGACCCCGCAATCGGCGGGCCCCTTCAGTGTCCACGTGGCTGTGGACACACTGACCGGTCCTTCGAGATGGCTCTGGATTATTCGAGCCTTCGAGTGACTCGGTTCTTTCCCTTTAGTTGGAGTTCTATCCCTTCGCCAGTATCTCTTACGTTTCTGTTGGTACCGCCCTTAATGTGAGGCTGTGACACGAGGCTAATAAAACAGCTTAACTATGAGGGCACAGGGAGAAACTCAAAAATTGCGCTACATAAAGACGGAAACATCTTAACAGGAAAGCAAGCAGCTGACCATTTTGCGGACTCATTCGCACAAGATAACAATATTGAAATTAGTCCAGAGAAACAACAAGAGATTCGAGAGAAATGGCAAAATACAGGACAGAAGGAAATTGTACATGAGGTTATGGAGACACCTATCACATTCAGTGAACTGGAGCTAGCCATATCAAAACTGAAAATGAGAAAATCACCAGGAGCTGATGGTATCTCCAATGAAATGATCAGGAACCTAGGAACAGAGGCCAAAGCAAAGCTGCTACAGATCTTTAATAATACATGGACCTTAGGCAGTGTTCCACAAGTTTGGAGAGAAGCAATCATGATACGCCTCCTAAAATCTGGGAAAGACAGTTCCATTGCCTCCAGCTACAGACCCATTAGCCTCACCAGTTGTCTCTGCAAAACAATGGAACGCGTCATCAATCACAGACTACAGTGGTACATTGAAAGTGAAAACATCCTTGTGCCACAACAGGCTGCCTTTAGGCAGTGCTACTCTACGGAAGATCAGACAACCTACCTCTCTCAAGAAGTTGAGGATGCATTCCAAGAGAAGAAGCTGGTACTTGCGGCTTGGATAGATCTGAAGAAAGTCTTTGACAAAGTCTGGAAAGAAGGTCTGATGAAGAAACTGAGAAACTGTAAAGTCAATGGAAGAATGTACAAATGGGTAAAAGCATACTTGCACAACAGAAGAGCCCGAGTACAGATAGATGGTCTCAAGAGCAAGAAAGTACTATTGCGTCACGGTGTTCTCCAGGGCGGAGTCCTGTCCCCAACACTTTTTCTAATCTTCATCAATGATCTTGTTGCTAATCTACCCGATGGAATTAAAGCGGCAATGTACGCTGATGACCTGGTTTTGTGAAGCGCAAATGAACATGCATCAGTGGCCACCATATTGCTACAGAGAGCTGTAGATACATTTGTTGCATGGGCGGATAGATGGTGTATCAGCATAAACACTGACAAGTGCAGCACCACTCTATTTACCCTTTCTCCGAAACAAAAGGCAGGGGGCATTCAGATAAATGGAACACCCCTAAGAGAAGATAAAGAACCAACATACCTTGGTGTAACATTCGACGACAAGCTGACATGGAGAAAACACATAAAAAAAGCAGTAGCAAAAGCCAGAAGGAAAATTGCCATCCTGAGAAAGCTAACTGGAACCACGTGGGGAGCCAGTGGGAAAATACTTAGCAAAGTTTATCAACAGAGCATACGACCACACCTGGAATACGGGTCAACTGCGTGGTGTTCAGCATCAAAAACTACATTGCAGGAGCTGGACAAGGTGTAAAATCAAGCTCTTAGAGTCATCACAGGAGGGATGAGATCAACCCCTATAGTAGCAATGGAGAAAATGGGGAGGACACAAGCTTTAAGAGAACGCAGAGATACAAAAACACTAATACAAGCAGAAAAGTTTCTCAGCTTGATAGGCCATCCTATGAAGAACCGATTTGAAAACTTAGCTATGGGGCGGTTGAAAAGAAGTAGTTTCATCCACCAGGCCAAACAACTCTGCAGAGAAACCATCGATCTTCCCATAGTTGGTATCCCCCCTGACAACTATTCCAGAGCGAACCCCGTGGAAAGATGAACATAGAATATCGCTACAAATCCAGTCAAAAGTGAGAGGAATATTTGACAAGGAAGAACAGAACAGTGTACAGCGCAGAACAGCCACTCTCAGATTCCTTGATGACGAATACCCACAGGACCTCTGGATCCGAGTCTACACAGATGGGTCAGCACAAAACTGCTGTTCGAAATGGAGGAGTGGGAGTGTACATAGAATACCCAAATAATACAAGAGACACGGCCAGAATTCCAACAGGAAAGTACTGCTATAACTATGATGCTGAAATTGAGGCAATCAAGATAGCCACAGAGAAATTACACAATACCAGCCATGGTACACAACCTGCGGTGATATTGACAGATGCAAAATCCGTAATAGAGGCGCTCCTGTCTGGGAAATTGCAGTTCTGAAGACACTACTTTCTGAACTTAGCAGTCAGCGTAAGATCACCATACAGTGGATACCATCCCACTGTGGAGTCCCCGGAAACGACAGAGCTGATCGATTGGCTAAGGAAGGAGCAAAAGAAGAAAAACCTGATGTGCCATTTGATGATATTACACTTCCTAGGTGTTTGAAACTCTTTACTTATTTCAAGGGAGGTTCGTTTAGGTGAATTGTTTTTTTCTTCTTTAGTTATAGTCATACCTCTGTTTTACTTATACTAATTTTCATGTTATTCATGTGGTTTTGCAATTCGGCTTCTGATTTTTCTATTAGTGCTTGGTCGTAAGCAAACAGGAGTTCTCTAATGGTGTAATTTGCAGAGGTTCTTCTTCTGTGAACTCGTCTGCCTTGTTCTTGCGGTCTCTGTTTGGCTGGTTCACCACTGTCACCAGTACTATTCAATGCGTATACGGTGCCTGTCACTGAACAACAGTTGGACGGGAGGGGTAGGACTCTGTCATTTGCTGACGACGTTCTCGTGTATCGACTGGGTCGAGATAGATAGGTCGTTGCCAATGATATGCAGGGCGAACTAGATCGAATTTCCTCATGGTGTGCTGATGCCGGCGCCCTTGTCAACCCTGCAAAGGCATCGGTTACATGGTAATCCCTAAACAACCATATTGTGAACACAGACCTGCCGGCAGTAAGAATGGATGGGAGCATTTTGAGTAGAACCCAGTCAATGACATATCTTGGCGTGAGGCTTGATCGTAGCCTGTCCTTCAGAGATCATGTCGATTATGTCATAACGAAAGCTCGAAAAGGTTTGTCAGCAATGAGAGTCATGGCGACTGCCAATATCGAGCAAAGACTGTTAATACTTCTGTTCCAAGGACTGTTGCTTTCACGCATCGAGAATGCCCTGGCCATCCTCACTGTCAGCCCTACACAGATTGGAAGATTTGAAAAGGTACAAAACGAAGCCATGCGCATCATTTTGGGCTGCACGAGAGACACCAGCTGTGTAGCAATGATATACCTCCTTGACTTCCCGACAATAGAACACAGGATCAAGATCTGGAGAGCTCGTACATACTAAACAATAAGTGCAGATGAGCAGCACCCTCTGCATGATGCTATATTCAGAGAAAAGGCTAACAGGCTAAAGAGGGGCAAATCATGGATGGGTCGTGCGGAAGATGTCGTCAGACAGGTCTGCAGTCTTACCAGTATCAACCCCAGCAAGGAATGGGTGCCGGTGCCTCCGGCTTTTAAGTGCACTTTCTCGTGCATTATCACATTCGACAGACGGTGCAGAGAGCAGAACCCTGCCGCTGTCAATGCAAAGGTCAACGAGCTCATCTATGAACACTCTGACAGCCCTGAAGTGCTCATCTATACAGATGGATCTGTTGTAAAGCAGCAGAGAAGTGCGTGGGCATTTACAGCCTGTTCAGTGGGCCGAACCGTTCAAGAATCCAGTGGTGCCAACTTTATGACCACGAGCAGCATGACGATGGAGGTGATGGCAGTTAAACAGGCTTTCATATGGCTGGAATCACAGCATTATACCAACGTGTGTGTACTAAGTGACTCAATGAGCATGATTCAGAAGGTCGAAGCTGGAGCTGTAGGCAGACAGTGGACTGAGTCGCTGCGGAAGTCTGTTGTCCGTAAAGTCATATTCATCTTCGTCCCAGTACATGCGGGAGTCGAGGGAAATGAACGAGCTGATAAACTGGCTGGCTCTGCCCATGGATCGTGCCGATGTTATTAACGCCCTTAAAGATATGGCGAGAACAGAGGACTTTGACGTCAGTGAATCCACATCGCTGTCCAGGCTGAAAGACTTGGGAGTAAGAATCAGCACGGCCAAGCGCGAGAGGTACATTGGGAAAAAGAGGTGCCTCGTCAACCAACACAGAACTGGCACTATTAGCCACCGGACGCAGATGCATATGCTGGGGGGAGGATCTGAGCACCTATGAGTGTCCTATGGACCTGTCCGGAGTGCAATGAAGATACCCCAACTGATAACTGATCTGTTAGGCTGGGAATTTGTTGTCTATATGTGTTATGAATAAGAGAAGGGACAAGAGAGGAATGTGTATGGTTAATTTCCTGTACATTTATTGTAGCCCTAAGAGGCCAGCAAAAAATTTTCAATCGTATTACGAGATACCATGCTTTACATTAAAAGTATACAAACACACCTTAAAACATAAATGTGTGACAAAATAATGTATTATAAAATGTAAGTATGTAATAATTAAACAGAATTTTTTAAAGAAATCTAAAAGTGTTTATGAATATTTAAAATATTTTATTCTCTTAATAATTCTCTTATTTCTAAAAGAATATAAAAGAAGTTTAAAGTTATTTATTAAATTATCTGTAGTATTTGTATTTATATTTTTAAAGTTTAAGTAATGTCCCTTCAAACAATGTTAGATGTTTATGTCCCCTACTCGTTGCTGTTTTAACTGTTTTTCTTTTAGAAATCTTGTAATTCCGCAGAATGCTCGAACGTAATTATTAAGTGTAGTGATCAATGTTGTTATGATCTTTTAAATATGCTCTAAGCAACTAGAGAAATGAATGCACAGTTGAATTGTATGATTTATTATTAAATGTTGGAAGATATCAACATTGATGTGAAAGATTTAAGAATAATAACGAATATTTACTGGAACCAAGTAGCAGCAATTGAAATCGAAAATAAAGGGGGAAGTTACGAACAGATAAAGCTAGGAGTGCGACAGGACTGTCTTGTCACCAGATCTCTTCTTCCTATATAGCGAAGTAATAATGAGAGATATCAAAGAGACGTCAGGAATACTAATCGGAGGTTACAATATAAACAATAATAATAATATACGCTATGCGGATGACACAGTATTGGTAGCGGATAACTCAACAGACCTACAACAATTGTTAGACATTGTTTAGTTTAGTCGATGGATCAACATCACGGCACACGGTTGCAACCCATAAGTACTCCGTTCTCCTCCTAATTCAAATCGGAGTCTGGAGAAAATCAGCTCAGTGCACGAACTCCGTAGCACCGGCGAGGATCCTGAAAATACTAGGGTAGATTTTTAACTCTAAATTTTTGCCCGGGCAGCGCCGTTAAGCTACTCTTTTTCGATTTCCAACTGCCAAAGGATTTTTTACGTGCGCAACAATACACACGGGCGTCCGATCTCACTACCCAGAGACCAGCAGACATTTTATTACTAGAACCCGGGACCTCCAGCACTCTAGGCGGACACCATACCTCGAGACCACGCAGCCCCCGACCAATATTGACATATTACAAGACAATGACATGGTTATGGTAATTTCTATCACACTTTTAAGTGTTTTTTTTTATTTGAATCCCCCACATATATTTTTTACGAAGTGACTATTCACAATAGAATTGCGAATAGAGAAAAATTATATTCGCAGTAGAAGTAGGTCACGTGATTATTCCTATGCTTGTGGCAATATTATAATATTTCGCTGTTGCGTTAACGTGTCTTTAGTAGCAAAGTGATAAGTGTCTCCGCCTGTAACGCGGGAGCTCGAGGTTCGATACCCAATCCGGGATGCAATATATGTTGTTGTTATTTTCATTTTTAGCACCCAGGCAGCGACGGAGTGATCGAGTGACGGAATCGACGGATCCAATAGATGTCTTTGTTTAACGTTAATTTTATTTGCCAACTGAAATATCCAACCAAGTGGATAATTTTAAATACCTAGGGGCACTTATAACATCGGATGGAAGATGTACAACAGAGATTAAGACCAGAATAGGGCAGGCAAAAGCCGCATTTCAGAAAATGAAGGGTATCTTATGCAATAAGTCGCTATCAATGAATGTAAGAAAGAGAATGCTAAAATGCTATATAGAACCAGTTTTGCTGTATGGCAGCGAATCTTGGAATGTAAATGAACAAATTAGGAAGAACGTAGAAGCAACAGAGATGTGGCTTATAAGACGAATGTTGCGAATTCATTGGACTGCCAGAGTAACTAACAACGATTGCCTGAAAGAGGCTATTGAAACAAGGACACTACATACAACAATAAGAAAGAGACAAACAGCTTTCTTTGGTCATGTGATGAGAAGAGAGGCATTGGAGAACATCGTGACAACTGCAAAGATCGAGGGGAAGAGAGGCAGAGGCAGATGTGACATATTGGGAAGTTGGAAGCAGTACCCACCTCGACTTACCCCACCATGAAGTAACGCTATGAGGATGGGACTAATTGTATTTGGAGGGGATGGGTCCTTGGAAGCCAAAGTGTCCCATAATAGCTCTGGAAAACTAGGGGTTTCCCAGGAATGTTAATTTTTTCCCTCCAAAATCTTCCTTTCCGAAAAGAGAAACTTATTTAGCTCAAGAGTCCCCCACCTATGATCATTTTCCCTTTTGGGTGAAATGGTCACAGGAAATTTATAAGATTTAAAGTTCCCTTTTCTGAGTAACCTGGAACCTGGGAGATTTCAATAGAACAGAACTTAGCTGTCTATTCGTGTTTACCCAGTCACCTGTAGTTCCAGATTCTACCATTATGTGAGGTAGTTTCATTAACTATACACATAAATAATAAAATGTTTTGTCACACCACAATGTACTGGACAGAAGAATGTAGGAAAAGTTAATTTTGTTTATTAACCCAAAAGCTGTGGAAATAAGCCAGTAAAGCATTTATGACATATATGAAATACATCAAGACAATAGAGATAATGTTCATCATTCAAATATAGAATTAAGAACTCTCCTTAAATTCACTGATGATTTCAGTCATTTGGCCACTATGCCTTTCCACTAGTTTGCCTACAATTGTTTCTCTAATCCACAAGATGGTACTGGAGAATTTCCCACTAATTATAAAACACGCTGCCTAAACAGTCTCTACACAACCTTAAGAATCAGAGGAGTTCATGACTACTCTCTGTCCATTAAAGTCCCTGATTGTTCTCATATTTATAAAGTTTCACTGAGTGGAATCCAAGTTATAGCAATGATGAAATGTTGCCAAGTCTTCTGTCTTATTTGTAAGTAATATGCAGTTAGGTATAAAATGATCCTAGTGATCTTAGAAATGTTTCTGAATCTGTAACATAGTCAATCATCAGAATGATCATGAAACACAGATCAGTTTTGGGCACAGTTCAGTGGGGACTCATTGTTCAGATTACTTCCTGACCACAGATCCCTGTTGCACTTCTTTATTACAGAACTGCTCTTGACCCACAGATCCATTGTGCATTATTGGGCAATGATCTGTAACTCTGGATCATGACAATCTGCGAACACCGTCATCCTCACCTGAGGTGGATAAACATGGTGAACCTATTTATATCTAGTCAATGGATGATAATTCTCCAGTTGACAAGAATGGAAAGGGCTACAGACAGAAGTTCCAGCAGGTAGCAGATTCAGGAAATACTACAAGTTAGAGCTACAGTGTCTCTTAATTGTTCTGGCATTAGACCTCAGCAATTGTAGTTGGCAGGCCCTCTTATCCTGCCCCTGTACATGGTGATCTGTTGACTGATGTTCTCACAGAGGACACAGACACAGTGAATGACAAGGCGAGGAGAGTTATGATGGAGAGTTAATGATAAAATGCACCCAGCATAACTGATCCTAAATAGTAATGGAACAGAACAGGATGATTGTTTTATTTTCATACCTCATGTACCAATCAGTGCTGCCTCAATTGTTTTAGTCTGCCTGGTTACTTTCCTGTTTATACCTTTTCACTTCTTCTGTCATTACCTTTACTTACTTCTTCTGACACTAGAGTGATAATCCCCTTGACAGTTAGAAGTGCTTATGCATGGAAGCATACTATATGTTTCTCCTTTACTTACTCTGTCAAACAGGGTAATGCTTTAATAACTACATTCCACATGTTTAATTAAAGTAATAATGTAAAGAAACATACATTAAATATTTTCACTCCAAAGTTAATACAATTAACATATAATTATTATGAATGTAGAGGTCTATGTGAACATCCCTTATGAGGATTTACAATGCTTCTCATTCATTCACACATATATATATACAGAGTGAAAGAAAGATGAGACGACACAGTGCACACATTTTCTCATTCTAACACCACTCTTCTTTTATTCGTTCACTTGAGTGCTGGAGTTGGGCTGTTAGCTTGACTGTGGTTCGTCAGAGTGCTAGATGCCTGTGTTCGAATAAATCACAGCAGTATAAATGCTGGACCAGTCTTGGATGCTAAACAGTTACACACATTCTGTCTTCACGCCACGGACATATAAGATCAGAGGTAGAGCCTTTCATTCCTCCCTCTCACATTCGCGTGTGTTGACGATTCGCTGTGGATTGCAATTAAGGCGACACATAGCACACAGATCATAGTTTATCCTGTACTAAACCTGCTCTGAACGCAGTCAGAAAGCTAGTAGCTTAGGAATAGCAGTATGGGCTTAAGTGCCTCTTTTCACAGCTTAAGACATAGTGTTGGTACAGCAACTCTTCTGGGAACGAAAGATAGATGGAATCAGATATCTACACCAGTGCTGGCAGAGAGTAGCCATTTTGGGACCGGGAGAAAGTTGGCGGCTATCTTCGGATAGAAGAATATATATATTCATTTGTGCCGAAACTTACACACACACTCTCTCATACATAAAGCTTTACCTGACTCATAAGTATATAAACTCAGCCATAATTTAGTCTGAAGTATTCCCATGAATCAGGCAGAGGGACATACAGATCAAATGGACTCTTACTGAACCCACATCTGGCCTCATTGACGGTCGATCTGCATGTGCCAAATGTTAGCGTCTCTGAACCTAAAACCTTTCGCGCCGACGCGATTCTTCTAGGTTACCCAATAAATAGAGCAGGCTTCGAACACATGACCTGTCCATCACGGGGTGTCACAGCTATTATTAGAGCTGACACCACATTCCTAGCATTCCAATGCTTCCTAGTGCGAACGCTTCTGGATTCAAGTGTGTTTTGAAGTTATGCTGTGGAGAAGTGAACAAGACGGAATGCGCAATAATGCGACAGAGCTCCCCTCCAGATTGATCTGGGGGGGGGGGGGGAACTGTCGGCTCAGTCGTTCACAGCTGACACGGTTCCTTTTGTGATCCCTCTTTTTGGTTTTCCACTTCATCCGAAGTTGATGGTTCATCAGGAACTGGACAACGACTCAAGAAGTCGGCGCCTACGTTCATTTTCCCAGGAACGTATTCGATTTGGAATGAGTATGGTTGCAACAGCAGTGACCATCGCATGAGTCTTGCGTTCAGATTCCGTGACGATGCCAGAAACATCAAGGGTTGGTGATTGCCATATACCTGGATCAGGCTATGGTTTGTAAGACACACTTTGCACGGCATTAGGTTAAAAATAATGAATAAGTGTGCAAGACGTTTTGGTGCAAACACGAAAACGTCACGATAAGGGCAGTTAGACTAGAGCTACGGTCCACGGCGGACGTGGCTTCTGGTCACTACAGCACGGCTAATACTATGCCGCTTTAGTTAGAATAATGTGTTGTGAAGTATAGTTGTAACATTTCTGTGGAGCGACTGCGTTGTTAAGAATCGTCGTATTAAAGTGGATTGTGTGCAGAAGACTATCCAGCGTCGTCTTATAAAAGGTTTGTTTTTTCAGTGGCCGACTATTGGCGTTTCAATTTTCACTTGTGATTTGACTAAAAAGGAGAGTGAGACAATATGTGTGTTAAGTAAACCGTCGGTGTGTCTACCGCTCCTTGGCAATGGGGGTTTTTCGCAGTGGATTACGAATCCGTGATTTATTATTAACTTATGACATATTAGGAAATTTAACATTCATACAATCGATCGAGCCAAATACATGTGAAGGCCAAGGTCACGAAATACTATGCACAGCTTAAACCATGTGAACGCACGGTGCAGCACGGAAAATAAACAGACAGGAAGAGCCGCGTAAAGATGTCGCCAAAGCAGTTGTTTGGAAAATGAAATCAATTACCGATTAATTTACAACAGTAAACACTGATCATTATTATAAATTGAAGTGTAAATATAACACACAGAGTATATTGTGTTAAATACTAAATAGAGGTGCAATCAAGTCATCGATTATACAGGATGTGCGCATCAGATACAATGGATTACGCACACACTGTTGCAAAGAAGTGAACATTCAGAAAACAACAACTGTTTGTAAAAGTGAGTGACAGTTCAAGAATATTATAAAAACAATAATATAGTAAGATCCTAAGAAATAAACCATTGAACTATGCGTCAGAAAGTTAATGAATCAGAATGTACAAACGGAGATCAAGAATTAGAATATATGCTCGGTGCAATGGTACAGATGAGAAAGAGAGTAGATCTTGCACGAACACTGCGCTGCTATAATTGATAACACTTAGACAGTGCAAATATATATTTGTGAGCATATCCAATTTATCCAAATGAACATTACGTCAACATAACACGGAAGAACTACACCTTCACACTACAGGACATGTACGTTACATACATCAACGCATAATGACAACCAGGTCAGTGTACACATATTTATTACGTCATTGAGGATTATCTACAACACCATTATTCACATACCGGACACTTCATCACACGTCAGGACGACACGCACACGTACACTAGGACGTATTATTGGTGAAATTGTCGAGGATTTTTCTACCATCGAGCAAGTCAACTCGGTCAATCGAGACCGAACACGAACTCCTCACGTCGGCATTTATGTATTCAATGTACGAACGTCTGAGCACAACGTCAGCCTGTCAACATTCTGTCTACACCCATCATGGTTGAACACCAGACGATTTAATCTATTTATTCTACAAGTCAGTTCACAGAAGAAAATGACTTGAGAACGTTCATACAAGCCAATAAGAAGTGTCGGCATTGAAGATTCATTTCACCATTATTTATTATGTACATTTACTCGAACAAACAACAGATTGGCAGCACTACCAGAGAATTTACAAAATTTCCGAACAATTAATTATCTTGATCTACATAAACATTTGATGTTCCGACGACACGAACACGTAACACTATCTAACAAGATTAAGAGTGATGCAGTTTCACTGATAGAAACATACGACGGTTCAAAACAATACAGCATCGTTCTTACACTGGACGAAAATTTGATCACTGTGCTGAGTGTCATTTCATCGTGCACATCTTCAATTCACATTCATCTTCAGAGATACAGCAAATATAGTTCAACGAGAAATCAATTGACAGATAAACTTATGTGGTTCCATTGGTGTTAAATCGGATGAGAGCGTTAATTGACATTACGCTGTTACAAAGTATTCACTTCAAATAGACGTATGTGTTAGAAACTTGGTTACGAACGACATGGAAAGACAACATAACTGAAAGACAGACAAGTTGAGAGGGAGGATGTTGATCAACTGTATATGTTAATCAGGACTATGGTCAACAGTATTACAAGTTATTCATTTAGATCCGCATAGTTTGTGCTCATATAGTTCGGATGCTGACCTGGTATAAACAGGCACTCCGGAAGAGGCAACTACGGATTATCTGATATGAACGTTGTAAAAAGATGTTAATAAAACGACATTGAACTGTAAAGGCCACACGTCAGGATTCAATATGTCAGTTCGCAATTGTTCTCTTCAGTTCTTCATTGTTAATGTCATTGGAAAGGTTGAGCCTATGTTCTTCAGTACCAACATATTTCTTATTACACAGAATGATACGTCATAAAAGAAAAACAACAGTTGTCAAAGGAAGTTTTATACGCTACTCACCGAGAACATCCTAAAGAAATTTTTGGAATATGACAACACAAAACTGAATGAAACATCAAGTACTTTTAAGTTGTGAAGCCACATCAATTACATATAAATTTGTCGAAGTACACTGAACTTTGAAATTTTCATAAATCAACGTTGAATTCTTGGAAACGATATGTTTTTTGGATGAAGTCAAACTGATGCGTTAGATCATGAACCAGTGTTTCTCAGAAAATTCAAATATTCAAATATTCTTCATGGTTTGAGAAATCTCTTGAAAGAAGTCGATTGCATCGAAATTCGAGTTTCATAACAGTGATGAACAATTTTTACATCAACCTTTAGAAACATAACTTATCGAAACATACACTGAACCTAATACACGGGTTGTTAATAAATCAAATGATAATCACATCTTATAATATATACTTCGCTTAAGACTGAATTGCGCACACGAAACGTGCTGAAGTTATAATATTCTACATTCAATTGATCAGATTTTACTGGTTGGTCAAGGCTGAAGTAATCAAACATTCATTATCAAAGGACGAACTTCTTTGGTTATAAATCTGAAGGATATCAATGCATCTTTCAACTTTAAGGGTATTATCTCACATCTTACTGCTTTTGAGGAATTACGCAAAGACATTGAATCTCCAAACCCGCAAATGGTTAATAATCTACGTCTATTATGTCGAGACCAGAGGAAATTCCGATCAACGTGTTCAGGATAGGCTATAACTTTTCAAACAGAGCCAATCAGTCGCCCGAATCGATGAGTGGATACAACGCTTTGAGACCTCCTTTATATGGATGTACAATTACTCAGTCATTGCCTTCACCTCAGTTGTTATTTACAATGCAATATCGGATACTAGAGGACAATCTTCTGTGTTAACCATGGATAACAATTCATCACAAATTATGAACACACGAAGTTGTTAAATTGAGAGAAAACATACAAAGATATTATCGGAAATCTGTGCTATGAGAATTGAACCAAGATGCTAGAACAATTCGTTAAAAACACATTCATACAAACACTGCTAAATAGTAAAATACGTTACATACCTCATCATCACAAATAAAGGAATTTCATGTTGTTCGCACGTAAAACCAGCACGTGATCGTCTTACATCATCGTGTTACATCACATATAGATATTGTAAAAACATAACTGTAGATATCAGATATTATTTTTCTTGGATAATTGAAAGTACTTATATATTTTACTTATGCTATTTTTTATATATATTCAGCTACACATTTCATTTAGACTAATTATGTTGTCTTGTAATTCAGTGTCGATTCTGCCATTACTGCTTGATTAGCCGCAAATGTTTGCCATTTGTTTTATCAAAGGTAATTGCAGCGATAAGTAGTAAAGGGTACAGAGAGAAACCACACATAATGTGAGGGTGCAGTGCGGTGTGCTGGGATAGAAGTAACTCCCCTAAACAGATATAACAGTACACTAGAATTGTACCAAGATATGCGTTACATCTTTAGACGAATATGGAGGTGTACTGTGGACTAACCAACGTCATTAGACTAAGAGGTTTGGGGAAACTCTCTTTGAGCTGATGCACTAAGGCAGTCTATATGATACCGACATATGACCGTCAGAGAGTTAAGGATGAGTTTATGGATACTAAGTCATAATTTTGTAAAATCAGCATGTTACTAGCACCAATGGACAGATAAAAGCATTATGAGTCAGCTTCTCTGCATACATGTGTGAGCATTGGGCAATGGTACCATATTACAACAGTTGATTGAAGGAAAAGATTTATCCTGCTGGAGAAAGAAATGAAAAGCATAAGATTTATCCTTAAAGGAGCAAAATGAATAGTTACAGAAATACGATTCATCTATTGATCGGTGTTTACACAGAGAGAACTATTGTGCTGTTATAACATTGCTGATCTAATGATTTGTATTGTTATTTGACTATGGTATTATTAGATGGTTAATAATAATTATTATGTGAATAGGTTAGTAGATAGATAATGAATATAAATAATTTCTATAAGATAAAAGTTAGAAAATATGACAAGAAGGATGTCAACATATGTTATTATGATGGTGAAATTATACTGGAGGTTACTACATTTGTCTACATCAGTCGAAGGACTGTCATTAAATCGGAGAAGAGCGGTTGCTGACATTATATTGTCATAAATAGTACTCATGCCGACTATATATGTGTATTATGAGCTGTGTATCATCGACAGAGCCGAGAGGAAAGGCAACACATGGGCAGACTGTCCACCATGAGGCTGGCTTACATGGGCTTTGGGGAAGTATAAATCTGCCATGGTTGATCCAAAAAAATCCTTGTAGACCTGGGACGAGCTACTTCAGCAATTAATCTACAGAACGTTGATAGAGGAAGTTTACTGGTAGTCAATGTCCGCAAGACACGCTATTTACCGAGAAAATACTAAGTGTTTATGTGAACAGAATGACACAAATGTAGAGCCAAAATGTTGATTTCGGGATATCCACTTTTCACATGTCATTGCAATATATATGTATACATATGTGCATGAGCTTGAGAATATTAGTTAAGTAGGACAGACAGACGGCACCACTTCTCGTTCCTTTCAGGGTAGAACAAACAGAATAAACTAACAACATGTTTTCAACATTTTGAAGGGTAGAGGGGGTGAGTGCCATATACCTGGATCAGGCTATGGTTTGTAAGACACACTTTGCACGGCATTAGTTTAAAAATAATGAATAAGTGTGCAAGACGTTTTGGTGCAAACACGAAAACGTCACGATAAGGGCAGTTAGACTAGAGCTACGGTCCACGGCGGACGTGGCTTCTGGTCACTACAGCACGGCTAATACTATGCCGCTTTAGTTAGAATAATGTGTTGTGAAGTATAGTTGTAACATTTTCTGTGGAGCGACTGCGTTGTTAAGAATCGTCGTATTAAAGTGGATTGTGTGAAGAAGACTATCCAGCGTCGTCTTATAAAAGGTTTGAATTTTCAGTGGCCGAATATTGGCGTTTCAATTTTCACTTGTGATTTGACGAACAAGGAGAGTGAGACAATATGTGTGTTAAGTAAACCGTCGCAAGGCAGGGAAAAGTGGACAAGAATATTCTCAATTAGTTGTCCCGTCTACTTATCGTGCTCAGATATTGGAAATGGGCCACAACTTATCTTTCAATGGGAATATGGGAATAAATGCCACTACGCAAAGAATTTCCATGCACTATTTTTGGCCAGGAATGAACTCTGACGTCATCAGATTTGTCAAGTCATGCCCGGAATGCCAAAGAATGACCCCAAGACATAGGACTCCGCCTGTGCCGCTTGGTGAGATGCCCATAACTGGATCACCTTTCGAGAGAGTTGAAGTAGACATTATCGGACCACTCCCCAGGACGAGGAGGAGGAATCGAAATCGATACATATTAACATTGGTGGACGTCTGTTCAATGTGGGTAGAAAGTATCCCAATGCCATCAAGTGACTCCAAGCACATTGCTGAAGCTTTACTTGAGATATTTACTCGGATTTGATTTCCCCTCAAAATCCTAACCGGCAATGCATCACAGTTTCGCAGTAAACTCATGGAAGAAGTCTTTCGGCTATTTCATGCTCGCCATATCTATTCATCTCCCCATTTTCCACAAACAAACGGGAGTGTAGAACGGTGGAACGGTACCCTCATCAGTATTCTGAGAAAGTTAGCTCATGAAACACCAGAGGATTGGGACACATATATTCCTGCTGCACTATTTGCATATCGGGAAGTGCCGCATCACTCTACTGGGATTGCGCCCGCAACACTGTTGTTTGGGAGGCCAATCAAGGGACCCTTAGAAGTTTTACTGAGAACATGGACTGGTGATCATGCAGATGATACAGTAGTTACTGCATCTGTGTATGTTGCTGAGTTGAGGAAACGTCTACAACATGGTTTGAGACAAGCGAATGTGAATCTACGCCAAGCTCGACAAAGAATGGCTAGCAATTTCAACAAGAAAGCAAAAGATAGAGAGCTGACTGTGGGTGAAAAAGTGCTGCTACTACTTCCAACCAGTCAGAACAAGTTGTAAATTGGATGGAAAGGACCATTTGAGATGACAGAGAGAATATCTCGTACTCACTACAAAATTTCTGTCAAAGGCAAGTTGAAAGTATTTCACATAAACCTTTTGAAGAAATGGAATGAAAGGTCCGCAACCTCCGAAACTGCACACCTGATGGCTATGGCTGTGGCTACTGAAGTAGAACAAGGAATTACCATGGGAACAGAATGTGCACTGCAAGCCAAAGAGAAATTTCAGGATGTGGATATTAATCCCAACCTATCTCAAGATCAACAGAAGCAAATTCGAGATCTTATGGCAATGTTGCAGAAATACTTACCGACAAAGCAGGTCTTACTGATTTAGTGGAATTCGATATGATGCTAACAGAAGATACACCTGTGCGAGTCAAGACGTACCCTGTTCCTTATGCCAAGCAAAATACTTTGCAGGAAGAGATACAGCAGATGCTCTCATCAGGAATTATATCACCATCTGAATCTCCATACAGTGCTAGTGTGGTGTTGTTGAGAAAACCTAATGGTGAACACAGAATGTGCATCGATTATCGACAGCTCAACGCGATTACTGAATTTCAGGCAGAACCTCTGCCCGACCAGAATCAGTAGTTCACTCGTCTCAACACAGCCCAATACTTCACCAGGATTGATCTCAGTAAGGGATATTACCAAATTCCTGTGAAACCGGAAGTCAGACCGTGGTTAGCTTTCAGTACTCCTGGAGGTCACTACGAGTTCAATGTTCTTCCATTTGGATTAAGTAACGCTCCAAGTGTTTTTACACGCATGATGAGAAGATTACTTGACCCATTACATCATCCGGCCATCAGCCACTTCATGGATGATATTTTAGTTGCTACTGAAACATTTGAGGAGCATGTCCAAACATTGCATCTCTTGTTCAAGCGACTTAAGGAAACAGGTTTGACAGCAAGACCCAAGAAGTGTCAGATAGGATTTCAACAATTGGACTTCCTAGGCCATAAGGTATCTCAAGGCTTCATAGCACCTCAAGAAGGAAATGTGGAGAAACTTCAGAGAGCACCTCGCCCAAGGACCAAAAAGGATGTTCAATCATTTGTCTCCTTGTGTGGATTCTATCAAAGATACATCAAAGACTTCGACACATTGGCTGCACCCTTAACGGATCTTACCAAAAAGGGGAATCCAGAGAAAGTCATATGGTCAGCTGATTGTGAGAAGGCTTTTACAGCTCTCAAACAAGCTTTAACAGCCAAACCGATCCTACATCTACCCGACCTCGACCGCTCATTCGTGCTCCACACAGATGCGAGTAATATTGGAATAGGGGCTACCTTACTCCGGAGGAAAGAAGATGATCACTTAGAGCTATTCCCTGTAGCTTATGCAAGCAGGAAACTGAATGCTTCTGAACGGAACTACTCGGTGATCGAGCGTGAGTGCCTTGGTCTAATCTGGGCTGTGGAAATGTTTCAGGCATACCTGTATGGTAAACATTTTACAGTGCAATGTGATCACTGCCAAGGAGCGGTAGCCACACCGGCGGTTTACTTAACACACATATTGTCTCACTCTCCTTGTTCGTCAAATCACAAGTGAAAATTGAAACGCCAATATTCGGCCACTGAAAATTCAAACCTTTTATAAGACGACGCTGGATAGTCTTCTTCACACAATCCACTTTAATACGACGATTCTTAACAACGCAGTCGCTCCACAGAAATGTTACAACTATACTTCACAACACATTATTCTAACTAAAGCGGCATAGTATTAGCCGTGCTGTAGTGACCAGAAGCCACGTCCGCCGTGGACCGTAGCTCTAGTCTAACTGCCCTTATCGTGACGTTTTCGTGTTTGCACCAAAATGTCTTGCACACTTATTCATTATTTTTAACCTAATGCCGTGCAAAGTGTGTCTTACAAACCATAGCCTTATCCAGGTATACGGCACTCACCCCCTCTACCCTTCAAAATATTGAAAACATTTTGTTAGTTTATTCTGTTTGTTCTACCTTGAAAGGAACGAGAAGTGGTGCCGTCTGTCTGTCCTACTTAACTAATATTCTCAAGCTCATGCACATATGTATACATATATATTGCAATGACATGTGAAAAGTGGATATCCCGAAATCAACATTTTGGCTCTACATTTGTGTCATTCTGTTCACATAAACACTTAGTATTTTCTCGGTAAATAGCGTGTATACATTATCGGACCACTCCCAGGACGAGGAGGAAGAATCGATACATATAACATTGGTGGACGTCTGTTCAATGTGGGCAGAAAGTATTCCAATGCCATCAAGTGACTCCAAGCACATTGCTGAAGCCTTACTTGAGATATTTACTCGGATTGGATTTCCCCTCAAAATCCTAACCGACAATGCATCACAGTTTCGCAGTAAACTCATGGAAGAAGTCTTTCGGCTATTTCATGCTCGCCATATCTATTCATCTCCCCATTTGCCTCAAACGAACGGGAGTGTAGAACGGTGGAACGGTACCCTCATCAGTATTCTGAGAAAGTTAGCTCATGAAAAACCAGAGGATTGGGACACATATATTCCTGCTGCATTATTCGCATACCGGGAAGTGCCGCATCACTCTACTGGGATTGCGCCCGCAACACTGTTGTTTGGGAGGCCAATCAAGGGACCTTTGGAAGTATTACTGAGAACATGGACTGATGATCATGCAGATGATACAGTGGTTACTGCATCTGTTTATGTTGCTGAGTTGAAGAAACGTCTACAACATGGTTGGAGACAAGCGAATGTGAATCTGCGTCAAGCTCGACGAAGAATGACTCGCAATTTCAACAAGAAAGCAAAAGATAGAGAGCTGACAGTGGGTGAAAAGGTGCTGCTACTACTTCCAACCAGTCAGAACAAGTTGCAAATTGGATGGAAAGGACCTATTTGAGGTGACAGAGAAAATATCTCGTACTCACTACAAAATTTCTGTCAAAGGCAAGTTGAAAGTGTTTCACATAAACCTTTTGAAGAAATGGAATGAAAGGTCCGCAACCTCCGAAACTGCACACCTGATGGCTATGGCTGTTGCTACTGAAGTAGAACAAGGAATTACCATGGGAACAGAATGTACACTGCAAGCCAAAGAGACATTTCAGGATGTGGATATCAATCCCAACCTATCTCCAGATCAACAGAAGTAAATTCGAGATCTTATGGCAATGTATGCAGAAATACTTACCGACAAACCAGGTCTTACTGATTTAGTGGAATTCGATATGAAGCTAACAGATGATACACCTGTGCGAGTCAAGACGTACCCAGTTCCTTATGCCAAGCAAAATACTTTGCAGGAAGAGATACAGCAGATGCTCTCTTCAGGAATTATATCACAATCTGAATCTCCATACAGTGCTAGTGTGGTGTTGTTGAGAAAACCTAATGGTGAACACAGAATGTGCATCGATTATCGACAGCTCAACGCGATTACTGAATTTCAGGCAGAACCTCTACCCGACCAGAATCAGCTGTTCACTAGTCTCAACACAGCCCAATACTTCACCAGGATTGATCTCAGTAAGGGATATTACCAAATTCCTGTGAAACCGGAAGTCAGGCCGTGGTTAGCTTTCAGTACTCCTGGAGGACACTACGAGTTCAATGTTCTTCCATTTGGATTAAGTAACGCTCCAAGTGTATTTACACGCATGATGAGAAGATTACTTGACCCATTACATCATCCGGCCATCAGCCACTTCATGGATGATATTTTAGTTGCTACTGAAACATTTGAGGAGCATGTCGAAACATTGCATCTATTGTTCAAGCGACTTAAGGAAACAGGTTTGACAGCAAGACCCAAGAAGTGTCAAATAGGATTTCAACAATTGGACTTCCTAGGCCATAAGGTATCTCAAGGCTTCATAACACCTCAAGAAGGAAATGTGGAGAAACTTCAGAGAGCACCTTCGCCCAAGGACCAAAAAGGATGTTCGATCATTCGTCTCCTTATGTGGATTCTATCAAAGATACATCAAAGACTTCAACACACTGGCTGCACCCTTAACGGATCTTACCAAAAAGGGGAATCCAGAGAAAGTCATATGGTCAGCTGATTGTGAGAAGGCTTTTACAGCTCTCAAACAAGCTTTAACAGCCAAACCGATCCTACATCTACCCAACCTCGACCGCTCATTCGTGCTTCCGCACAGATGCGAGTAATATTGGAATAGGGGCCACCTTACTCCAGAGGAAAGGAGATGATCACTCAGAGCTATTCCCTGTAGCTTATGCAAGCAGGAAACTGAATGCATTCTGAACGGAACTACTCGGTGATTGAGCGAGAGTGCCTTGGTCTAATCTGGGCTGTGGAAAAGTTTCAGGCATACCTGTATGGGAAACATTTTACAGTGCAATGTGATCACCAACCCTTGATGTTTCTGGCATCGTCACGGAATCTGAACGCAAGACTCATGCGATGGTCGCTGCTGTTGCAACCATACTCATTCCAAATCGAATACGTTCCTGGGAAAATGAACGTAGGCGCCGACTTCTTGAGTCGTTGTCCAGTTCCTGATGAACCATCAACTTCGGATGAAGTGGAAAACCAACAAGAGGGATCACAAAAGGAACCGTGTCAACTGTGAACGACTGAGATGATAGTTTCTCCACAGAGATCAATCTGGATGGGGGCTCTGTCGCATGATTGCGCACTCCGTCTTGTTCACGTGCTGCACATCACAATTTCAAAACACACTTCTCACTAAGGTTTGCACTAGAGAGAATTGGGATGCTAGGAATGTGGCGTCAAGAGTATTAATAGCTGTGACACCCAATGATGGACAGATCATGTGAAATAGGCCCGTTCTGTCCATTGGTTAACCTAGAATAATCGCGTCGCCCGAGAAATATTTTGGGGCCAGCGACGCTAAAATTCGGCACTTGCAGAGCGACCGGCAAAGCCTCCAGATGTGGTTAGGTCTCTGTATGTCCCTCATCCTGATTCAGAAGGAAAGCTTCAGACGAAATTATGCCTGGGTTTGTTTGTTTCTGAGTCAGGTAAAGCTTTAAGTATGAGAGTGTGTGTGTGTAAGTTCCGGCACGAATATATATATTTATTCTTCTATTAGAAGATAGAAACCAACTTTCAACCAGTCCCAAGATGGCTACTCTCTGCCAGCGCTGATGTAGATATCTGACGCCCTCTATCTTTCGTTTCCAGAAGAGTGCTGTACAATCACTATGTCTGAGGCTGTGAAAAGAGGCTCAAGTATGCCCAGACTGTTTCCTATTCTTGAGTCTAAATCCCACTGGCTTGCTGACTGCGTTCAGAGCAGGTTTAGTACAAGATAAACTATGATCTGGTGCTAGGTGTCGCCTTAGTTGCAATCCACAGCGAACCGCCAACACACGCGAATGTGAGAAGGAGGAATGAAAGACTCTACCTCTTATCTTATATGTCCGTGGCGTGAAGACAGATTGTGAGTGTAACTGTTTAGCATCCATGACTGGTCCAGCATTTATACTGCTGTGATTTATTCAACCAAGCATTTAGCACTCTGACCGAACCACAGTCCAGCTAACAGTCCAACACCGGCACTCGAGTGAACGAATAAAAGAAGAATGGTGTTAGTTTGAGAGAATGAGTACAACGTGGTGTCTCATCTTTCTTTCTCTCTGTATATATATATGTGTGTGTTATTGAATGAGAGGCAGTGTAAATCCTCATAAGGAACATTTCACATAGACCTCCACATTCATACCAATTATATGTTAACTTATATTAACTTTAGAGTGAAATATTTAATGTGTGTTTCTTTACATTATAACTTTGATGCAACATGTGGAATGTAGTTATTAAACCATCACCCTGGTTGACCGAGTAAGTAAAGGACATAATATGCTTTCATGCATAAGCCCTTCTAAACTGTCAGGGGGAAATATCACCCCAGTGTCAGAAGAAGTAAGTAAAGGAAATGACAGAAGAGGTGAGAGGGTATAAACAGGAAAGTATCCAGGCAGACTAAAACAATGGTGGCAGCACTGATTGGTAACATGAGTTAATATGTATGAGATTAACAATCATCCTATCCTGTTCCATTACTATGTAGGGATCAGATATGCTGGGTACATCTCATCATTTACTCTCCATCATTCTTTTCTAGCCTTGTCTGTCACTGTGTCTGTGTCCTCTGTGAGAACATCAGCCAACAGGCCACTATGTACAAGTGCAGAAAAAGAAAGCTTGCCCAATATAATTGCTGATGTCTAATGCCAGTACAAGGAGACACAATGTAGCTCTTAACTTGTAGGTACTTCCTGAATCTGCTACCTTCTGTACCTCATGTCTGTAAACCCTTTTCATTCTTGTCCACTGGAGAATTATCATCCTTTGGCTAGATATAAATGTGTTTCACCATGTTTATCCACCTCAGGTGAGGATGGCGGTGTTCGCAGATTGTCATGATCCAGAGTTGCAGATCATTGTCCAATAATGTACTCATGATCCAGAGTTGCAGATCATTGTCCAATAATGTACTATGGGACTGCCAATCATGAGCTGCTCAGTAAGATCTGTTGTCAGGAGTTGATCTGATCAAAAGTCTTCTTTGAGCTTTGCTTCCTGGAGAAGTGACAACATAAGTGATTTGGGGAGACTTTCTAAGATCATTAGGATCAGTTTTATCATTCACAAAAGACTTGAAAATTGGTAATATCATGGCTGAAGTCTGATAGACAATTTTATAAGGAAAGACTGTGTCATATAGTTATGCATTCCAGAAAGTTCTCCGGGATATGTGTAGACTGTTTAATTCCAAGTTTCACTTAATAACTCAACTGAAAGTTCACAAACAGAACATTTGTGTAGTGCAGAGACTTTGTTAGGAAATCAGAAGGGGTACAGTTATGAAATGCCAGAACTGCCATGAGAGTTTTCAGGAGTTCTAATCTCCATTGTGTTTTAGAAAATTATTCTGGAACCAAAGTGGTTTAGTTCATATGTCATAATGCATCACTGGTTTACTTCCACAGGTTTTTATTTTGAGTAATAAACCAAAATTAACTGTTTCTGCATTTTTCTGTCAGTCCATTGTGGTGTGACAAAACTTTTCATTATTATCTATGTGTTTAGTTAATGTAACTACTTCACATAAAGGTAGTATCTGGAAACTACAGGTGACTGGGTAAACACTAATAGAGAGCTAAATTCTGTTCTATTGTAATCTCCCAGGTTCCAGTTTACTCAGAGAAGAGAACTTTAAATTTTATTAATTCCTGTGACCATTTCACCTAAAAGGGAAAATGTTCATAGGTGGGGGACTCTTGAGCTAATTAAGTTTCTCTTTTCGGGAAGGAAGATTTTGGAGGGAAGAAATTAATTTTCCTGGGAAAACCCCTAGATTTCCAGAGCTATTATGGGTCAATTTGGCTTCCAAGAACCCATCCCCTCCAAATGAAATCAGTCCCATCCTCATAGCTGTACTTCATTGTGGGGTAAGTCAGAGTGGGTACTGCTTCCAACTCCCAACATGTCACATTTACCCTATGTGGATAAATGAGATTACGGAGAAAGTCGTTTAACACCTTGGCCAGGGAGACAAGCTATAACATGTCCAAATATGTTGTCAACGTCTAATATCTCTAATTAGTCGACAGTTTTCATTTGCTTCTTGTAGCTTCATTGTATACATGGCATTGTCTCCAGAAACCACATGTCTACTGCCATTAGATTGTTTTTTTTTCAGCTTGTCTGTTCATTGCAGGCGTTTCACGTCCATACAAAACTACTTTTTTATGTAGCATTTTAATACTCTTTTTGCTCCTTGCAATTGCCATCTTTATATTGGTCAGTATGTTTTTGCAAAAGGTTGTCTTCGCCATAGCGATTCTTGTTCTAATCTCTGCTGCACTATACACGATTCTAAAGGATCTAGATTGCACCTGCGTTAGCATGCACCAATACATTACCAAGTGCAGACCTGGAAAACCTGTCCGCCCGCTTGTTTCCCACCACGTTAGCATATCTGAGGACTAACCTTCGCCGCGAACATGTTACCTCTTAGCACAGAGTCATCCGTGTAGATTATTACATCGCTTGGTCACGAATTGTTGCATCTCCCATTAAGAGCAGCCTGCCGGACAACTTCTGCATTCCCGATCCAACATTTTTATGAAGCTGCACAGGTCTGACTTCCTGCCTGCCTGCCTGCCTGCCTGCCTGCCTGCTTGCCTGCCTGTCTGTCTGTCTGTCTGTCTGTCTGTCTGCCTGCCTGCCTGCCTGCCTGTCTGTCTGTCTGTCTGTCTGTCTGTCTGTATGTATGTCTGTCTGTATGTATGTATGCAAGTATGCATGTTTGCATAAGTAAATATTTGTTTGTGAATTTGTGAAGTTGTTTAAGCTTAAATATTATTCACTCCATATGATATATAACTGCAGTGTGCACCTGCCGAGTTGCAGCGACATATGCCAGGCAATACATCGTGTAGCATACTGTTTGAGGCTTCTGTGTTTAAGTACAAAAAGATGTCGGAATTATCGGACATTAAAATGCAAACAGTAAGGATTTGTTTGAAAACAAAAAACAAAGGTAACAATGGAGAGAGAGAGAGAGAGAGAGAGAGAGAGAGAGAGAGAGAGAGAGAGAGAGAGAGAGAGAGAGAGAGAGAGAGAGTCGCGGAAATTCTTGGTGGAGTTGTCGATCGATGAAAGACTGTCGCGCCATTCATCTACAGGCAGCCGCCATCCTTTGATGTTGGAGACAGACTGTCCTGATGAAAGTCGGCAAGATCTTTCTTTGTTGGGAAAAGATTCTCCAGATAACAGGCCGGCAAGACTTTTTGGAGTACCGGAAACAATTCCCCAGTTTAAAGTGGGACAGTCGGCGCGTTGTTTACATCGAGTCGGAAAAGGAGATAAAAAAATAGCTTCTCGACGCCTAGTGTCTAGTCAGATTTGTGACGTCATTCAGACACAGTATTAAAACAGTCTGGATAAACAACTTTGGCGGGAGTCGACCAAATGTTGTGAGGCAACAAGGACGTGTGTGATGTTCCTGGTTTGATTATGGAGAGAGACTACAGTGTCTTATGTTGATTTACAACGGCGGACATTTATCCTTTGTGTTATTTAGAAGTCTCGATTTCAAACAGGAATAAATATATGGTATTTAATTAAATAGACCCAAATTAGATTATTCTTAGGAATCGAGTGCAGTAATGTACGTTGTGAGAACGTATTATAGGAGCGTCTGCAGCAGTAGGCTATCGCGTTGCTTAAACTAGATAGTGTGAGATATCAATTAAGAACAGCGTAGTGGGATGATATTTAGGGAGATTGAGGATGGTTGGGGGGATAAAGGAAATGTAAAATGTTAGGATCTCCCAGAAGGGTATCTATTGGGTTTCTGCACTTTTCCTTTGGTCTTTCCTCGTCTTACCATGACTCAGACCGATGTGATGAGCTCCTCTGTTGCTCTCTCGATTTTTGAATATTTTAACAAGTTTTACTTAATTCAATCGCGATGCTGTGTATATCATTGTGTTCGTTCTAAAAGTGGATTTACAAACTACTCAACACTTCAAGTTTATGTGACCGTTTATTTAGTTAAATGAGGGATTCTTTGTGATATGTGAGGGTAAGAGCACTCATTTTTGAATGTTACCAATTATCGATTCACGTCAACGTGAGAGTTAGCCATGCGGGGCTAACAAGTGATAATCACCACGCACGCCCTACAGAAGGGCCGGCGCGTTTATTTACTCCATTATTGTGCTCGTTTTAAAACTGAATTTACATACTTCTCAACTTTCAAGTTTATGTGACTGTTTATTTAGTGAAATGAAGATTTCATTGTGACACGTGAGGGTAAGAGCATCCATTTTTGAATTGTTACCAATTATCGATTCACGACAACGTGAGACTTAACTATGCGTGACTAGCAAGAGATAAGCGCCACGCACGATCTACAGAAAGGCCTGCAGTTTTATTTACTCATTGCCTTGTCGAGCTGCCTATATTGCCAACATGTCCTCCAACTTACGATCATCAACTGTGTCAAAGAGATGCGAAAATGTAAACAAAAACAAGACTGGACGAAAGTTAGTTAGCACGCCAGCTCAGCGACTGAATCAATCATCTTCATCGCCAACATCCATCACGCTGTCTAGTGAACAATCAGACACTGATCTCCAGCTGGACAAACAACACAACTCACAAGCTCAATCTTATCAAACTAACACATCACCTTCAAAGACGCTTTCTTCGGCCGAAACACAGAGCCACAATGATTGTCGTGAACTAATTCAAGCTTTGGAGACGAGGTTAAAAGATATTATTACCAGCAACACCGCTAATATTATTGCGGAGTTTAAAAAAGAAAACATTCTTCTTCGAGAGGAAATCCGCCTCCTTAAAGAAGAGAAGGGAACTTTTAAAACATCCATACATGCCTTGAAACTAAAGCGTGCACAGTCATTTCATAAAAGTGCACAAACAGAAAGTATCCATGGTGTTGTAGATGCGTGTGTTACCAGTGAATGTTCGTCGCTTAATGACATACAGACAGTTTCTACCAGCAACAAAACCATTACTAAACCTGTAGAACGCACACCATCTATGTACCCCATTGATGTGCATATCAGCAACAGGTTCCAGGCCTTAAGTGTAGTCTCACCAGCAGCAGACTTGGAATCACAGAGCTCAGCAGTTACCACTACTGGGCATCAACAACCAACGCAAACAAGCTTTAATAAACAAGAACACAAGAAAGACGACAGTGACCAGTGGCAACAACAGTCCAAGCGGACACGCCAACAGCGTGAAATAACCATAGATCACAGTGCAACACATGTCATCTTCTGACAGCGACTCAACTTCAATCTACCCTGTACCAGGCGCTGACATTGACAGGCTGACCGCTACACTGCGAAGATTTCAAGTGAACGACCGAATTAGGAGAGCAACAGTCCATATTGGCGTCAATGATATAATGGATAATAAAATCATCAGCACCTCACAACTAACTACATTGGAGGTGCTGTTGCGCAATAAATTTCCTAAATCATCTTTGTTTATTTCATCTATCATTCCACCATGTTACGGGTTCCAGCGTCGTACTGCCGATGCTGCTAATCTAATGTTATATAAATTTTGTAAAATTAATAACATGAATTTCATAAATAACACCCCTTACTTTATGTCACCGTCTGGAGTTCCTAAGAAAAAACTATACAGGGATCAAATACATTGTTCCAAGCTAGGAAGCAGCTTCCTAGCGAAGAACATAAAATATCCCGAACGTGCACAACAACAAGGACCAGTTACAGGAGTAAACCGAACTTCACCTCCGGCAACAGCCATCTCACTGTGTTCAGAAAACACTCCTTCCCTTCCCACACCACCCTTGCCTGTACCCCAGGAACACAATGTCGTGAATAGCAACCCAAGCTCCAATACAAATGTTGCTAACTATGATACTGTGTTTCCTACCTTGCCCGTAAAACAGTCTCCCTCTATGATGTCAAAGGGGACACCATTAAACAATGGTGCTGTGTCCCCGATGCCTGCTTCCAATGTAGGCACTTCCAGTGACACTCATAGCAGTCCCTCGCTGGACGGTAATCTACAATTCTATGAGTGGAACCGTAAACTTCAGCAGCTAATGCGATATAATAATGCAGCCCTGCACCAAGCATTCATGATATCACTCCAGCAAAGACATTTTCCTGCCCCCTCTAACACCCTTAACTATTTCTAAATAAAGTTTCACAATCCCTGCAATTTGTATACCACAAGCGACATCTTCCTTTTAGTTTAAAATGTTCGCCAACCACGATCAGTAGCTCAACAAAAATGGTCTATATATAGGCCATCTCAACATCTTTCATCTGCTCAACAAATTACCTGAGCTCTCAGTAATACTGTCCAAACAGTTCCATGTGTTTGGAATCACAGAAAGTCGTCTTAACGACAAAATAACCGACTCCGAAATCTCTTAAGGGGTTTAAAGTAATTCGGAAAGATGCAAATCAAAAATTTGAGACAGGTATTGCTGTATACATTTCCAATTCCCTCAACTGTGATCTCGAGACCGTAGGGATAGAATGTGTTTGGTTAGAGGTGAAGCCAGCCAGCCAACAACCGTTTCTCATTGGATACCTATATCGGAATCTTTGTGCCGGGTACAGTTGGTATGACTGCTTAACTACAATGATGGATAGAGTGTTTACAGCAGGTAGAGAAGTTATGATACTAGGTGACTTCAACATAGATATTAGTAAATCCAACCAGACATGGGACGATATCATTCTTTCTTACAATTTCAAACAACTAATAAACCGTCCCACAAGGGTTACTGACACATCCTCAACTATAATTGATCATATATATGTTACTTGTCCAGATAATATTATTGAATGTTCTGTTCCTGTTAGTACAGTTAGTGACCATTACCCTGTATGTTGTACATGGTCAAGAATTGGGTTCAAATCTCTTAAACATAAACATGTAAGTATCAAATTTTGAAATTTTAAAGCATTAAACCAAGATTTATTTTTGCAATTAAGGACATTCGAGTCAAAAATCAACATAAGTCCCCATGGGTCACTAATGAAGTTCTGGAAATCATGAGAGAGCGAGATACAGCACACAAAAATAAAGACGTCATCAATTACCGTAGACTGAGGAATAAAGTTAAATATGAAATTCGTAGGATAAAAAAAAGATCATTTTAAAAATTTGATTGTAGGTAATTCAAACTACAAATATATGGAAGGCTATTAACTTACTAACCAATAAAAAACGCCCAACAGAATCTGCAACACCAAATTCTATAACATGCGATGAATTCAGTTGGTTCTTTCAATCAGAAATAGAGAATCTAAAGTCTTCAATACCAGACTCATCGTGTAATTTAAGTTCACTGGCATCATTCTGTGAGGAGAAGTGCACCAGAAATATTCCCGCTGAGATTCCCTTAATGTCTGTTGCAGACGTTTATAAATATCTCTTAAACCTCAAATCAACAAATTCACACGGCCTAGATGGTATCAGCAATAGAATTCTTCGTTGTGCAGCACCAGTCATTAGTGAGTCATTAACGTTCATATATAACCAGTGCCTGGCCAAAAACTACTTTCCATCTGCATTTAAAATTGCTAAAGTGTCTCCGCTACTAAAAAATGGCTCAATCGATAATAGCGTTTTGGGTAATTTTAGACCTATTTCCTTACTATCGTCGCTATCAAAACCACTAGAAAAACACATTCATAAAATAACGTTATACCATTTAATTAACAACGATCTAATAATTAACAGTCAATCTGGGTTTCGACCTAAATATTCTTGCCAGAGTGCTCAACAAAATGACCGATAACTGGCACTTAAACATCAACAACAGTAGAATTTGTGGAGCGGTGTTTGTAGACTTTAAAAAAGCTTTTGATATGGTAGATCACGATATTTTAATTAGAAAACTAAAACAAATGAAGATAAGCACCAACATGGTGAACATAATCACGTCATTTCTAACCGACAGACAACAAGTCGCGTCCTTCAACAACTGTCTATCAAGACCCACACAGCTTAATATTGGTGTGCCTCAGGGCTCAATACTAGGTCCGCTGCTTTTTTCAGTTTATATTAATGATCTTCCTTTATACATCAATACAACTTGTGATCTATTTGCAGTCGACTGTACTATATATACTAGTCAAGAAAACCGTAGTGAATTAGAGAATTCTTTACAAAAGGAACTTGATAATCTTACTAGATGGAGCAATGAAAACCGCATGCAAATTAACATCGAGAAAACCAAATCCATGTTAATAACGACCAGACAAAAACTACAGACGCTAGCCATAACTGGAGCACCGCTCGAACTCCGCTTGGGCTCGTTACCTATAGTTAATGTGAACGAATATAAAACACTAGGTCTTTTAATTGACAGCCATTTGAGCTGGAGCTCTCATGTTCACGTTCTTACCAAGAAAATAGCACAAAACGTTTACCAACTTGCTAAAATTCAGCACTTCCTGGACGAAAGCACACGAAAAATATTGTATACATGCTATATCCAATCACATCTCGACTACTGTTCCACAGTTTGAGATGGTTTCCCTAAATCTCTAAATCTAATTTAAAACGACTATTGTCTCGACGTGCATTCAACCGCCGAAGCATTAAAACTCAAACTTGAATGAATTTATGTAACAAAAGTCGCTCACCTGGAAGACTGATATAATTTTGAGATAAATCCTTTTATTTCGGATCTGCTCTCTTTTTAGATAAAATGAACACAACACTGCTGTATCATATAACGGGCCCCTGACACGGGGACGGGACGTTATATATGTTAATACACACTTGGCCGTTCATCTAATTCTATAATTACCCAATCTCCTAAAGCATATTGCAGCCAATGTCCAAAAATAACTCGTTAACTCGTTGTCTATACTTGATATATGTCCCGGTCCTGAGTATGACAAGAATGCTATATAAACAGGCGATATCCCTTCCTCAGTAACAATGCCTTGCCCTAGATGATCAAACCTTTTGCTCACGGAGCTTCCAGGGAAAAATACACACAGCCGTCTTGATCTCCTTTCTCGAAGTCACCTTCTGCTGTCCCTGACGATGATTACGTCGTCCTAAGTTTCTAGTCGTCAAGTCATTATATTGTTAGACTGGGAATCTCCTAATTCACATTAGGTGGTGCGTGACCACTATGTGGCATAATGCCCCCTCCCCCCCAAAAAAAATGCTATGTCATTTTTCCTCTCATAATTACTTACAACTGTAACCATATTTTTACGCACTACCACATAGCTCCAGGATTTACCCCATCATTAACCCTCCCAAAAAAAAATCATAAATGCTACATAACGGGCACGCCCACCTTAAAATCACAATAAAATTGAAACCCTATGACCAATCATCTGGATAATTAAGTAATAATAACTAACGATCAATGATCAAAATATAACTATACTAACATAGTATACAGTCTTGATTGCAGACAGTGAACAGGACCTGCAAAATTTAGTAGATGCGATTGTTACACACAGTGAACAACTAGGGTTAGAATTGAATTGTAAAAAGACACATATTATGGTCGTCACTAGGAAGGACGAAATACCACAATGCAATATACAAGTAAATGGGAATATTCTTCAACAAGTGAGCAGGTACAATTATCTCGGAACAGTAATAACATCTGATGGGAGATGCCTTGAAGAGATTAGAACAAGAATCGCCATGGCAAAAGTAGCCTTTAGCAAGATGAAAACCATATTGACCAATAAAAAGATGTCAATTGAAACGAGAAAAAGAGTGTTGAGATGCTACATTGAACCTGTACTTTTATATGGATGTGAAGCGTGGACAATGAGCAGTCAGGCTGAAAAACATCTGATGGCTGTAGAGATGTGGTTTCTGAGGAAAATGCAAAGAATACCATGGACAGCCAGAAAGACCAATGAACAAGTCCTTCAAGAAACAAATGAAGATCGTAAATTAATTAGAGAAATTAGACGTAGACAGTCAAAATTTTTTGGGCATGTTATGAGAAGAAATGGATTGGAGAACTTGGTGACAACTGGTAAGATCGAGGGGAACAGACCAAGGGGAAGACCTAGAAGCAAGTACCTGGATGGCTTGGCCTTGTGGCATGGTCGAGACAGAAACACGGAGCTGATCCACGACTCTGGTGATCGAGTGAGATGGCAGAACATGACCGCCCACGCTTACCGGCATGGCACATGATGGATGGATGGGACATAGTATTTAATCTAACTACGTTAACTAATCAATCATTATCACAATGCATTAAATTAACTCTATATACACATACTACATATAATAATTCTATAAAATGTTCATTAAGTTCAACTTGTCATAGCACAATACGTGTTCACCGGTTCTTCTTTAAAGTCACATCGTCACAAACCATCCAAGTGAAAAACCCGACACAGGAGAGAAGCCACACAAGTCAAAGTTCTCAAAGTTCTCCATGCCTCATCGGTTCCTCCCCACGTAAATTTTCTTATCATCCTGTCAAAATTACATATTGACAGAAGTATCCAACTACTTAAACTAGCTATTTGCATTAATAATATGTAATTGTTGATCTGTGTGTGTATTGCCAGTAAATTCGGTGCTATCTAACACATATTTCCAAACACTCTATGAACAAACAAATATAATAAACTAGAATTGAATAAATTGAATAAAATATTTATATTTATAGTTGATTTAGAATATCGGCAAGATTATAATTGATTTGTAGATCCTACAGTTTTGTGAAGAATCATATCTCCCAGATTCAAGATTTCTAAGATAATAAATCAGAAATATAATAAATATTTAAATCAAATACTTTTCATAAAATTATTAAGTTCTCTAATAACGATATAGTTACGAACAATTATCTGTAGAATAGATAACAAACATATTTTCACACACTTAAGTGAAGAAAGATAGTGAGAACAATTCTGACAAGTATACCTTTACACAGAGACATCTGGGATAACTAAGTAATAAGACCCTAATGTGTCTGTGGTGTGCTATGTGTTGATATGAACCTAACACTTTCATCCCATTTTATTTTTCTTGTTATTCTTTTCTTTTATTCGTCCTTTCATTCATTTTCTTTCTTTCTTTCTTTCTTTCAAATCTGTAGAATCTCTCTTCTGCACTCATGCCAATATTTGTACATTGTAACTTTATTGATTGGAACAATGTTTTAGTTTTCACTCTTGTGTATGATATGTAAAGCATACCGTACAATGATGTACGTTTGGCAAATTTGTACCAAAAGTAAGACAAGTAACCAAAGTCAGCAAAGATAAGTGTATCTCGTTTTCTGTAATATTCGTTGCATTTAACTCTTAACTTCGTAACGTACAGTTTTGTTTGTATGTTAAAGTTTATTACCTTTGTTTTGACCTGCGCACAAGTGTTTGTGGTGTATTTCTTGGTGTCTGTTAACCAATCTATGAGTTTAGGATGTTTTAGAAAAATGTCATTGAGAGACATGTAATCACGTTTAATTTGTTTTTGAGTATCAGTTATTTCCTCATGTTTGGGTTCGTTGACCTTGTGCAAATCTTGGTATTCGCAATTATTTACCGTTATGCTATCACTCCGTAGCGTTGTATCATGCATGTCTACCGTTGATGAACCCTGTTCTATTTGCGTCTTTTCTTCTTCTTCTTCTTCTTCTTCTTCTTGTGTTGTTTCAATTTGGGCATTTGTACTTGTAAGTGTTTCGTTAGACTTGCGTTCGATAGTTACTTTCTGAAAGAAATCTCTGGCTTTCGGTTCTTTCACTATTGTAGCAGATACCTTACCTGTGTGATTATTTTCCTTTATTTCATACATTTGTCTCATACGCTCCTTCCACATTGTTTCCTTTGCAAGATTCTCCTTTTCAAGTGCGAGTCGTTTTTGCTTGATTTCTGTCTCTACGGTTAACTGTCTTGCCCTTAATTCTGCCTCTACGGCTAACTGTCTTGCCCTTAATTCTGCCTCTATGGCTAACCGTTCTGCCTCTGCTGTTATCTGTCTTGCCTTTAACTCTTTTTCCTTAGCCACCATTCGTTCGCGTTCCAAAGCTATTTCTTTTTCTTTAGCCTTTATTCGTTCGCGTTGCAGGGCTATTTCTTTTTCTCTAGCCTTTATTCGCTCTTGTTGTTCACGCGTAGCTTGAAGTTGCTCTACTGCCAGTTTTTCCTGTCGTTCCTTCTTTTCACGTGCGGTTTTAGCTCTGAATTCTTGCAGTGCCCAGTTTCGAAGCTCAGCACCAGTTAGACCATTTTTTTCTCCCAAGATAACGCAATCTAGAAGTGTAGCCATCTTGACCTACCTGTATAATAATTTATCTAGCTGAAATATGATAGCACAATGCAAAAATGTAAATATGTTCGATTCAGATAAGATAATCAATATAACAACTGTTGAACAAAATGTGAACTGTAACTCAACAGCACTGTAAACTTGAACAATAAAGAAAATCAGTAACTTCTTGCTATCTATATATCTGAAGTGTTACTATCTGTAAATAACAGAAAATAATATAAGAAATATATTCAGTATAAAGAATATATAATACTAGACAGTCAACAATGACAGAAGACGACTGACGAGTGACGTAACTAGATATTTTCTTTCATAAAAGACAATAGTACTTTTATAGAAATTACTACTACACTTAACACAAGACAACAATTATGTGTTGCCACCACAAGTGTCCTTGTTTAATGTAGAAACGCTCTTCCAACCGCTCCCTCTATCCATTTTTGAACTAATTTACTTAATATTAAATAATAGGCACCTCATTTATCAACAATAACACATTAACCAACAATAACATATACTGGCCTTTTTCCGGTTCTCGTGTCCGTAAATATAATGCTCGATAATTTACATCCTATATGTTAACCACGATATGCCAAGGGAAGGAATTGTATAAGGAAGTAGACCGCTCCTTGCTTGTACGAAAGTACAATGAATTTGTACTTAAACCCGAACCAACGCGGTTCGTAACCAATCTCTGAGAAACGTGATTGGCTTGGGTGTTTTCGACGATACTTGAGTTATAGCAGCTGAATGCTGTGGGTACTGGAACGCTTAATGTCCACAATGGAGTATAACGTCGTAAAGTTTAGCGTGAAGACGAATGGTATCACGCCCAATAAGAACAATGTCACTCCGTATAACGTTCCGATGTGTAACCGCTGAAGTGTAAAGTGAGTAGCCTCCTGACGTGTGTAGTGTATCCGTGTACAGTCAATCAGTGTCCAGTGTTGATGTAAAAAAGTCCGACATTCCATGTAACAGATTCATATGCGTTAATGTTGCTAGAGAGGTGTCCATCATGGTACCGTACAAAGAATGAAGTGTTATTTCTATGTCCGTCAATGAGAGTAATGGTGTAACTCACTTGGTACAGCGGTGCAACGTGTCACATTCATAAGTGTCTCTATATGTTCCTGATAATGGCATCATCATTCTGGCCTTGTGCAATAGTTGTGTTGACGCCTTTGGTCCAGTATGACGTGTGGAAAGAAGGTTGAGGTTGTGTTCAACCGTTACTGTTGTCCGTAGATGTCAACGTAATGAGTTAATGTTCGGTCCCGACTGACCAAGTTGAATTCTTCAAATATAACAAAATCCTCTGTGATTTCAAAATAGTATGTCCTAGTATACGTGTACGTGTCGTCTTGAAGTGAGAGTTGTTGTCCGGTATGTGGATAATGGTGCTGTAATGTCCTCCATCCCGTAAGTAGTGTCTTCAAGTATAAAATAATGTCCGTGACGTAATATATCGTGTGTACGTATATTTCCTTCAGAATCTTGGTGAAGGGAAAGTGTAAGTAATCTTCCTCGCCAAGTGTATGTTGACTGTATTATATTAATGTTCAAGAGTTGTGCCGTGTGCTGTGTAGACTACGTCTAATTTCAAAACATGTCTTGTGTAATCAACTGGTACTCGCACGTGTAGTATGTCTACTGATAGCGGACATCGAACTGATAACGTGTTACATTGTCGTATAGTTTTGTTTAATAGCACCAGTTTACTTTCTTACCTTGTGTGTAAGAAACGACATTTGATTTGAATAATCAATCATTAATATTACATGGTTGCAGTCAGCAACTGTTATTTGCGCCAGCTGCAACTTCTGTCTTCTGTTACGTTTAAAATGGTGCGCGTCGTTTGTACTATTCGTGCACTTCAACTTGACGTGCAATTGTCATCATTGCAAAAGCGGTAGTCATTCTTTTCTCATTAATAATCTGCAATACTGTCTTACTCTCCGTGTAACAATAATATGCTATGTTTCGTTTTCTGGCGACGTCAGACAGCTTATATCAAATCGGGCGCCACGTTGGTGCATTGTACGTAGTCCTGATGCAACATCGTGCTTAGGAATATATCATCGTGGCGTGCATTTTATGTTTATTACTGATCTGGCGGGAATCAATCGTCGTTTATTTATATTATCATCGTTTCCTCGGATCGCAAACCCCACGTGTCTCGACGTGCATTCAACCGCCGAAGCATTAAAACTCAAACTTGAATGAATTTATGTAACAAAAGTCGCTCACCTGGAAGACTGATATAATTTTGAGATAAATTTTTTTATTTCGGATCTGCTCTCTTTTTAGATAAAATGAACACAACACTGCTGTATCATATAACGGGCCCCTGACACGGGGACGGGACGTTATATATGTTAATACACACTTGGCCGTTCATCTAATTCTATAATTACCCAATCTCCTAAAGCATATTGCAGCCAATGTCCAAAAATAACTCGTTAACTCGTTGTCTATACTTGATATATGTTCCGGTCCTGAGTATGACAAGAATGCTATATAAACAGGCGATATCCCTTCCTCAGTAACAATGCCTTGCCCTAGATGATCAAACCTTTTGCTCACGGAGCTTCCAGGGAAAAATACACACAGCCGTCTTGATCTCCTTTCTCGAAGTCACCTTCTGCTGTCCCTGACGATGATTACGTCGTCCTAAGTTTCTAGTCGTCAAGTCATTATATTGTTAGACTGGGAATCTCCTAATTCACATTAGGTGGTGCGTGACCACTATGTGGCAACTATGTTCTCTACAAAACCGCGCTATTCGTCTGGTTTCTGGCAGAAAGCACGTTGAAAGTAATAATTTATACAGGCATCTAAGGCTTCTACCACTTGGAAAGCGCTTCCTTTTTAACAAAGCCAAATTAGTGAATAAAATTATATCTCAAAATACCCCAGAGTATCTTCTGCCGCTGATTCAATCTAATGCAATGAACAGCAAGCGCCTAAATTTATAACATGTCTCAAAGCCTAGATTTTACCTATACAAAACATGTTTCGCCTATTCTGGTGCTCACTTATGGAATGATCTTCCTTCAGATCTTAACTCCAATGAGTCCCTACACATTTAACCGAAAACTATTTCAATACTTAATCCATACCGACTATATGTCACCATAATTCATTTACTGGTATAATTGTTCATTATAATTGTTTAACTATAATTGTTCACTATATATGTGTGTGCGTGTGGGAGAGAGAGAGAGAGAGAGAGAGAGAGAGAGAGAGAGAGAGAGAGAGAGAGAGAGAGAGAGAGAGAGAGAGGAGAGAGAGAGAGAGAGAGAAAGTGGGTGTCAGAGAGAGTGAGAGAGTGAATGTGTGTGTGCGCACGTGCATGCGTGTGTGTGGAGAGAGTGATTGAGCGAGAAATGGTGAGGGAGTGTGTCAGTGCATGCATTCGTACGTGTATGTGTGAGAGTGAGTGAGGGAGTGTGTGCGTGCGTGCATTCATGCGTATGTGTATGTGTGAGAGAGTGTGATTGAGAGAGTGAGTGTGTGTGTGAAGGATTGTGTGTGAGAGAGTAAGTGAGTGAATGAGTGAGGAGTGAATGAGTGAGAGAGTGAGTGTGTGTGAGTGAGTGAATGAGTGTTAGAGTATGTGTGTGTGAGAGAGAGAGAGAGAGAGAGAGAGAGAGAGAGAGAGAGTAAAAAGAGTGAGTGAGTGCGCTAGGGTAAGTGAAACATTGAGTGATAGCGTGAGGGTGTGTGTCTGTCTGTGTATGAGTGTGAGAGAGAGAGTAAGAGAGTTAGAGATAAAGTGAATGAAGATGGACAGAGTGAATGAATGGGGGAAATAGTGAGTGTGAGAGAGAGAGAGAGAGGAGAGAGAGAGCGAGAGAGAGAGAGAGAGAGATGAGACAGTGGGAGAGTTGATGTGTTAGTGTGTGTGTGTGAGCGCGCGCATGCGTGTGAGTGTGTGTATATGAAAGAATACAGAGAGAGAGAGAGAGAGAGAGAGAGAGAGAGAGAGAGAGAGAGAGAGAGAGAGAGAGAGAGAGAGAGAGAGAGAGCTGAGCAGATGCATGTCATGTAATACGCATGTTATGTAACACGCGAATCCATATGTTTGTGTATTCTCATCTGTCATGTTATCAGTTAAATACCATTTGATTTTATCATGTATAATGTAAACTCATGTACATTACTGTAGTTTGAGTGAGAGACAGAATGAGTGAGCGTGAGAGTGAATGTGTGTGTGTGTGTGTGTGTGTGTGTGTGTGTGTGTGTGTGTGTGTGTGTGTGTGTGTGTGTGTGTGTGTGTGGGAGCATCACTATTTTTACTTCACACACTGTTTATGTACACATTTTTCTCCATGTTTAACATTTTTATGAGACTGCTCACGACAATTGTCAGTGTATATGTGTGAGTAAAGTGTGGGAGTTTGTTCATACTAGTTTCAATGCTCACGTGAGGCATTTTGTATGTGTCTAGATGTGAGGATGTGTGAGTGTGTGTGGAGGATGTGTGTGAGTGTGGGGATATGTGTGGGTGGGGATGTGTGGGTGGGGGAATGTGGGTGGGGGTATGCGTTTGGATGGGTTGAGGTGTGTGGGTGTTGGTGGGTAGTGATATTTGTGGGTGTTGGTGGGATGTGTGGATGGATGTGTGGGGGTGAAAGTAGGGGTGTGGGAATGGGTGTGGGGGATGTGTGTATGGGTGGAGGATATGTGTATGGGACGGGTGCGGGGGATGTGTGTTTGGGTGGGAGATATGTCTGGGGGGGGGTGGAGATGTGTGGATGGTTTGGGGAAGTATGTGTGGGTGGCGGGGTTGTGTGGGTAGGGGATTGTGTGGGTGGATTGGGGATGTAATTGCGAGTGGGGAGAAGTGTATGGTGTGTGGGTTTGGGATATGTGTGCGGTGTGTTGGTGGGGGATGTGCGGATGGGAGGTATGTTTGTGGTGGTATGGGTGAGGATATGTGTGTGGGTGGGGGATAGTTTGTGGTGTGGGGGATGTGTGTGGTGGGTGCGGGGAATGTGTGTATGGGTGGGGGATATGTGTGGGTGAGTAGGGGGTGTGTGGTGGTTGGGAGAAGTATGTGTGGGTGGTGGGGGTGTGTGGGTGGGAGATGTGTGCGTGGATGGAGAATGTGTGGGTGGGGGTGTATGAGTGGCTTAGGGATGTGTAGGTGGGTGAGGGATGTGTATGTGTCGGGGTGGGATGCGTGAGTGGGTGGAGGATGTGTGTGGGTAGGGGTATTGTGATCGAGAGATGTTTGGTTGGGGGTGGGTGGGGGTGTGTGGGTGCGTAGTGGAGGATGTGTGCGTGAGTGAGTGAGTGTTGGTGGATGGGTGGGAAATGCATGTGTGGGTGGGGAGAGGTGCGTGGTGTGTTGGTTGGGGATATTGTGTGGGTGGGGTATGTGTGTGTGGGTGGGGGTATGTGGGGTGGATGGGTAAGGGTATCTGTGTGGGTGTGGGTGGGAATATTGTGTGGTATGTGGGTGGGGGATATGTGTGTGGTGTGTAGGTGGGGATGCATGGTGGTATGTGGGTGTGGGATGTGTTGGTGAGGGATATGTGTGCGGTGTGTGGGTTGGGAATATTGCGTGGTAGAGGATGTATGTGATGTGCGGGTGGGGGTGTGTGTGATGGGGGATTGGGTTAGGGCATGTGTGGGTGGGTGGAGGATGTATGTGAGGGTGGTGGGGTGTGTGTGAGTGGATTGGGGATGTATAGGTGGTTAGGGAGATGTGTGTGTGTGTCGGGGTAGGGAGATGTCAGTTGGTGGGAATGTGTGTGTATGGTTTGGGGATGTGTGAGTGGATTTGCGATGTGTGGGTTGGTGGGGGATGTGTGTGCGTGGGTGGGGAATATGTGGTCGATGGAGATGTGGCTGGGGGATGGGTGGTTGGAGGTGTGGGTGGGGGAGAGGATGTGTGGGTTAGGATGTGTATGTGGGTGGGCGTGGGATGTGTGGGTTGGTGGGGGATGTTTGTGGGTGGCGAATGTGTTTTGGTTGGGGGAACAGGTGAGGGCAGTGTGTGTGGGTGGGGGATGTGTAGGAGGGGGATTTGTTGGTTGGTGGGGTATGTATGTGTCCCTGGGTGTGTGTGTGGGTAGGTGGGGTTGTGTGTATGGGTGGGATGATGTATGGGTAGTTTGGAGATGGGCCTCATAACATGGTAATTTGTCTTGATTATATTTACAACATTCATTTCACAATGTTTATCTTTCTTCCTATGTAAATGTATAATGCTCTTGATGAACGAAAGACGAGTGATTGGAAGGGCCGAATGTAAGACGGGTCTGCGTGCCCAATTTGTTACCCTTTTAAAATCAAGTTGATTTTATTTGATTTGATTTATGACAGAGTTTAGTTCTCTGTTATATATCTGAGTGCGGCCGTCGGCCTACATTCACCTAATAAATGTCGGAATCGGATTGCTCTCACAAGTTGTGTTCTCTCTTCAACGAGTTCCACTATGTTTTCCAAAAAGCTAGCAGAAAAGTCATAGAAGAAGATTATGGCCCGATCATTGAAGGCAGTTTTTACTCAGCGGGTTTTGCACTGGGCCCATAATCCAGAGGGTCTACAGGAACCTGGCCTCTGCTGAGCAGGAACCGATGATCATCTAAGAGTGATTCCTCAGTGGTAGTTCTCATCATAGCAGAGTGAAGATACTTACAATACCACCAGTAACAGGAACAATAGTAGTTATATAGAGACATTAAAAATTAACATTGTGTTTTCCAATTGGTGAATTCCTGTGAGAAATTAACTACTAACATTTTGTTTCAAAGTGACAGTAAACATTATTTTACTATACAAGGGTTATCAGATCACAGAACTTTTAGTGACATATTAGTTACACTACGAGTGTCAGATTCATGGTCAGTATTGGACTATATCCATTATTGGTGACCAGGCATCCGGACTATCCAAGAGCCACTGGAGGAAGTCGATACCTGGCCGGAGAGACGCATCATTTGGAGAGGTCCTTCTGTACTTGATCTATGGTGCTGTTGTGTAGCCGGTACTGGGATGAAAGCAGACTTTGCTCCTGAGCTGTTAGGTCTGATTATGCATACACTCTAGATTATATGACAGACATTCTACACATACAAGTTGAACATACCTGACACTTTTCGTTATTAAATTAATTTGTCATTTTTGTTAAAAGCTAGAGTTGTGTAGTATGTTTTGGGAAAGAATGAGAGGGGGCATGGTCCAGTGGTAAGGGAGAGAGAGAGAGAGAGAGAGAGAGAGAGAGAGAGAGAGAGAGAGAGAGAGAGAGAGAGAGAGAGAGAGAGAGAGAGTTCCAGGGACTGATGGGGTGTTGTGGACAGAAATCCAGAAGATCCTCAAGATAATGATATGGGGTTAAAAGAATGTGGGTGTTGATTCCCCTTACCCCAGGGACGACACATATTACTACATTACTGGGGGTTCGACGCGGGATCTCACGACACGGGATAGTGATATCATATTAATGAGGATCCAGCTGGGGTGAATGTGGATAGGAGTTAAGACACATATCATACCTTTTCACACTTCACAAGTCTACATAGTACTTTGGTCCTAATTCTACTCTTGTCATTGAGAGATTGTTTTGTGTTGTGCTGTGTGGTGTTAAATATATAGATAAATTTTAAATAGTGAATATCTATATATTGTTTGGAGAAATTTACACTCAACCTGCTGACTCACCTCTTTGAAATATGGCCACTCCTAAACTAGATATGGCAGAACTTAGGGCAAGGGGGGAAGGAATGGGCTTGTTGGGTTCTGCACTAACAGAGTACATACAGTAGGTGGAGAGAGATTTTTGTCAAGCAGAAAGGGAAGATAGGAAGGCCGAGATGGAATTAAGAAAGATGGAGTTAGAGACTAAAAGAATGGAAGCTGAGCAAGTCACTAAAAGGTTAGAACTTGAAGCTGAGCAAGCTGCTAGGAAACTTGAAGCTGAGCAAGCTGCTAGGAAACTTGAAGCTAAGCAAGCTGCTAGGAAACTTGAAGCTGAGAGAGCTGCTAAGAATCTTGAAGCGGAGCAAGCTGCTAAGAGACTGGAAGCTCAACAAGAAGCTCAGAAAAGGGAGAATGAGTACCGAATGCGGAAACTCGAGCTTAAGAGGCAATCTAGTGGCGAAACTGAGGGAGCAGTTGGAGGTTCCTCTCTCCCTGGCTCAACCCCAGTGGGTGGACATAGTTACCATGCTATGAAGTTTCCTTTGGCTGTCTATGAAGAAGACAAAGAGAAAATCGACCAGTACTTACAACGCTTCGAGGCAATGTCTGTTGCTATGGGTCTGGATCGTGACAAATGGTGTCTTAAGCTGTCCCATGGATTGCGCGGGACAGGTTACGAGGTTTACTCGTAAATAAGGAAATACCACAATGTGAGTAATGGGCGAGTAAATGGGCATATTCTTAAACAAGTGGATCGATACAGTTATCTCGACACAGTCATAACATCTGATGGGAGATGCCTTGAAGAGATTAGAACAAGAATTTTCATTGCGAAGGTAAACTTTTGCAAGATGAAAAACATACTGACCAATAAAAAGATATCAACTGAAACGAGAAAAAGAGTATTGAAGTGCTACATAGAACCTGTACTTTGTATGGATGTGAAGCGTGAACAATAAGCAGTCAAGCTGAAACATAGCTGATGGCTGTGGAAATGTGGTTTCTGAGGAAAATGCAAAGTATACCATGGGCAGACAGAAAAACCAATGTACAAGCCCTTCAAGAAACAGATGTGACCGTAAACCGATTAGAGACATTAGACGTAGACAGTCAAAATGTTTTGGACATGTTATGAGAAGAAATGGACTGGAGAACTTAGTGACAACTGGCAAGATCGAAGGGAACAGACCAAGAGCAAGACCGAGAGGATAATATCTGGATGGCTTGGCCACATGGCATGGACGAGACAGGAACACTGAGCTGATCTACGACTCTTGTGATCGAGTGAAATGGCGAGTCATGACCGCCCACGCTTTCCGTCATGGCACATGATTGATTGAGTGAATTAGATAGGAAATAATCTTAAAACAGCGCTACATTCAGCTAGCGTGACATAGTGATCCAATCCTCATCTCGTCACAATCATGGACCGAGAGTAATGAGAATAATGTAGAATTTTTCTTTTCAAAAATAATTGCGCATATCAGATTTGTTTGTCAACATAAATGCATATCTAAAGCAATATATGTATTACCAAACTACCAAACATAAATCAAATCAACCATATATGTATTGAGAAACAAGGGAGGGTACTTTTCTGTTAATTCACCCCAAACAAACGGAATCCCAGTGTATGACGTCACATCCAGGGTTTCCCTGTATTGCGCCGTAGCTCGGTGTGCAATTCTATCAGTGTGCAATGTTGTATGCGGCGGTGGTGCGCTATTCTTGCGGTGGCCAGAATCGAACAATGTCAGCAAGAATGGTGGTTGAACACATCGAGACCAGCGCATTTAGTCTGTCTACGCCACATGAATTCGCACATGTAGGACTCTAGTAGATGCCTGTGTGTGTTCCATTCTGCCTCTTGTTTCTCTCCTTGGCCGTTCTCCACATGCGCTCGATGCATTGAGTATGTGCACCGGTGGTAGAGTCCCCACAAAGTTGTGGTGGGAGTGGTTGACTGTGAGATGCGTCAATTCGGGAATACTTCCAATTCCGTCCGTACGCACGCCAGAGGTCGGAGACTACAGTTGTGCCAGGCCAAATGTGTGTCCTGATCAGCAGCAGACGCGTTGCTGCTGTTCTGTGTGGAACACAGAACATAAAGCACCATGACATGAGTATGAAAACAGCGTCTAGCAGAATGTCAGATGCCATGATGCTGCAGAAAAGCAACGCTACTCTGCTTGTCGTGGACAGCAGCTGCTGCCAGTTCCAGAAAACTCATGATGATGAGACAGACACACACACGCAGTCACACAGAAACGGTTGCCAAAGCCCAAAGAAACGCTGGGGCAG